>CM052808.1:77058631-77063631 GCA_028533885.1 Nasua narica | reverse complement strand
ATCCTAGCAAATGCTAACAATAATGATGCCATCATCGAAAGAAACAAAGCCTATAATTTCTGTAAATAGCATCACTATAAAAGTTTTACCGCAATATGCTTCAGACTAAAAACAAACATGTCTTGTTCATTTAAACAAATACACTCAGACTTTCCTATTTTTTGTATCTTCTATTTCATGAATAAGCACCTTAAAAGGGGGGGAGAATTACGTTTCATAAATACACTAAGTTGTACCTAATTTGCCAGCAGTTACTAAGATTAAAGGTGCTGAGAAGCTATTTAGCATTATATGCAATGATATCAAAATATCAGCCATGAAAGAGCATAGCTTTACCAAAGAACTATGGGCTCATAGTTCTTTTTCACCAAAGAAGGATGCAAGGAAATCTACAAAATTTGTGGACACAGATGCCATTACTGTAGTGACATCAGCCTAAGTCCCCACAACCAAAACGATGAGAGAGGACGGCGTCCAGCAGGAGACACAGGGGGGGACAGGGACGCGGCCCGTGGAGCGGGAGCGGAGGCTAGGCTGGCGCCGCCCAGCAGGGCACTCTGACCTTCCGGCTGGGACACAGAGGGCCCAGGGGACCAGGGTGGCATCTGTGAGAAAGTCAAGGTGAGACAGCGCACGGCCGCGGGCGACGGAAGCCGATTCCGCCGATGTTCACCAAGTCCGTCCCTGTATCCAAGAGCCCCCCGCTCCCGGGACAGAGCCTGCCCAGACCTCGGGCCGGAGCCTCGGCAGGACTCGGGGTAGGCGAGGTCAGCCCGGCTGCCGGAAACCCCGCTGTCTGTCTGCACAGGGACGTCCCCGAGAGACGCGAGCTGGCTTCAGGACCCTCCTCTGGGAACCACTGCGCTCTGGGGGAACCGCTTCCCCACAACACGGTCGCCACAGGGTCCCTCCGCTGTGACCTCACACGACACAAAGGAAGATACTTCCTAAGATTTCCAAATCAAACTTTTCTCATAATGAAAGTGAATTAAATAGCAATATGAATGAACAGCTCGCGCTGATATTTCAGATAAGTTTTTAAAGACTCGTGATATTCTAACAAACGGCAATCTGGTTGAAAGTGCGATGTCCTCCGACACTAGCCCTCCCAGGAAGAGAGCAGGCTCGCCGGCGATCAGGAAAATCTTCTGCACCCACCGGCTGGAGGACCAGGTACAGGCCGCTAGCACTACGTCCATTCTGTTGTGCAGCAAGCGCATGACAGAGGGGGCATCCGAATGTGGAAACGATGGTCTTCCTACAAAGATCCTGGGGCACAAAACTGGACCAAAAATCATCTTTGGCGATCGCAGCCCCGCTGGTGGCCCATCTCACTTGATTTATGCATTCAACAATCTAACGAACATCTGCGGATTCGCCAGCAAAGCTGAGAAGGAGAAGGTTACGTTCCGGATTTTAATTTATCCCAACCTCGTACTTCCAGCTGTGAATGATTACTTTCTTAGATTTTTTTCTCATTCCTACCTTATTTTCATCATCAGCTCCCAACAGTTGAACCCACGTGATTTAAGCCGCTCTGGCCGTAAGCGCCTCCCGAGCGGCACCGGGGGCGGGCGACAGGAGCAGCACGCAGAACCGGGCTGTGCCAAGCCGGGATGGCTGGGGCTCGAGCGGCGGCCGGACGAAGCAGCTCTGACTCCGCGGCCTCGGAGCCGGTCCGCCTTGCGTGGAAAGTCCGAGGAATCGAACTGATGTCTGATCACTCGGGCATCAACAATACTATGAATGCTAACGCTGTAAAAATTAATGGCCTACAGGACAAGTAAGAGCTCTGCGTGTATAAAGACAGCTTCTTTACTCTGATGAGGAGCCCCCAGCTTCTCCGACATGCTGAGAACATGTCCCATCGTGGATGGGGTCATCGGGACCCTCTTCCCAGTTCAGACAGAGCAGCCCTGCTTTTTCCTTTGGTTTTATAATGCTATATTCCATGTGCTTTTTTTTTCTGTTTAAGCAAAAAAGAAAACTCAAAAATTCCCAGGAGCTTTGAAGTACATTTCAGAAACCGCACTTGTAAGTACTGATAACAATAGACATGGGGTAATTATTTTGTTAAAATTTTTCCTCATCTTCAAAATCTGGTAATCATACAAACAACATATTTTTAAAAAAATCAAACCATAGGGGCACCTGGGTGGCTCAGTCGGTTAAGCAGCTGCCTTTGGCTCAGGTCATGATGTCAGGGTCCTGGGATCGAGCCCCGCATCGGGCTCCCTGCTCAGCAAGGAGCCTGCTTCTCCCTCTCTCTCTGCCTGCCTCTCTGCCTGCTTGTGATCTCTCTCTCAGATAAATAAATAAAATCTTAAAAAAAAAACCAAACCATAAATTTTTAAAACCTTGATATCCAGCAATAAGTCTGCTACTTCCTATTTTCTGATAATGTATGACACATCCATGTTCCTTAGTTATAAATATCAAATGAGACAAAGACATTTTGAATGCTATGAGAAAAGGAAATTATCAGTTGTAATTAACATGCAAGAAATTGGGGTTTAATTTAAATAAAAACTTTCCTATGTATGTTCTGTTGAACCTGCTCTTTCCCATAATCATCTGCTGAATCAGGTTAGCATGGAAAAGAGGGTATGGATATTATTTAGACATTAGCAACCGAAAGCTGCTTTCATACGTTTTCTCCTATTTTCTCCTATTTCTCTCCATTTTTTTAAATTATAAAATGCTATGCATACAGACTACGATTTTTTATACTTGTTCAACTCTGAATTCGCGCCCACTTCAGCAGGAGAAGGAGAACAGGCGCCATGCTCAGCATCACAGACGAGCTGGAAAGCCGCGGGGACTCAGAAGAATGCCCTGAGCTTGTCATACTAAGAGGCAGGACCATCTACGAGACACAGCCCTCTGTTACTCTGCAATACCTTTTTCCGAGTGTGACTATCAATCATATATTAGACCAACAAAGAAAAAGTCCATCTTAAAAAAGGAGAATTTCTGTGAAGACTTTAGTATCTTATATCCATCCATAGTCACTGAGTGTCAATCACTCTCAGAAAAACCAACAGGGAAAGAAAGTCACCAACCATGCCCTCAAGAAATTATCCAGTGTGGAAATAGGGCATATGCCACCTGTTTTAAAACGAAAACAACGAAGACCGTATTAAGTAGTACACTGACCTCAGTGGGAGGAAGTGATTACAGAGAATGACAATGTAGGGGACGACCTTCAGTGAGACCAACTCTGGACCTTGTCTGGGAGGACAATACAGGCCGATCCCCCCGGAGGACACGGAGACACGGCTTCCAGCCCAATGCGGGGAGGAAACAGCACACAGTCCGCTCAGATTCTCCATGCTGCCCTGACCCAACTCCTCGATCACACTTACCATACCGTGCTAGGTCTAGGAAAGCATCCCTAAAACAAGAACGAACTGCAATTACATTAGAACTCAACGGAAATGACTCTTTCTCTGAAAAGCAGATGTCTATATTGAGATTATATGCTAGAAACAACTCAAAATAAAATTAGGTTGACTCATATGAAAGTACTAATATTTGATGGTTTTCTTTTAGATTTTATTTATTATTTGACAGAGAAAGAGAGAGAGAGAGAGATCACAAGCAGGCAGAGAGACAGGCAGAGAGAGAGGGGGAAGCAGGCTCCCCACTGAGTAGAGAGCCGATGCAGGGCTTGATCCCAGAACCCAGAGATCACGACCTGAGCCGAAGGCAGAGGCTTTAACCCACTGAGGCATCCAGGTGTCCCATTTGACGGTTTTCAACCTAAGTGTTAATATATATGATTCAATCTTAGGAGGTGCTAACATTTTAGTAAGCATCAAACAACATCACAATTCTTCTGAAGGGGAATAAAGGACTGGCCGAAATGAAAGACAGTGCTTCAGAAGAACATTAGGATTACTATGGGACCAACATGTCTCATGGGGCACATCATGTTTGCTTGTTTTCTCCTGTCAGCACTAAGGCTGGGAGAGCCGAAATACCAGTGGAGATGCCCTTTATTTTAAGCTCACAAGTGATTATACAAGTGACCCCAGGACCAAGAAATAGGGGGAAAGATCTTAAGAGAGTAACCCACATGAACCCTTGATTTCTCCTATGAGAGCTCCGCAGTGTAATGAAATGTAAACATCTCATTTCTCATCTGTTAAGATGGTCGATCACATTTGCTTTGATCCAACTTTATAAAAATTACTTCAGAAAGGTTATAAGTTTCCTGAAAATTCCTCAGGAAAAATTTTAATCTTGGACTTTTATAAGCAACTACCAAGACATCATGAATATAAAGAACCTCTCACAAAAAGTCAGTACTGTATAATGAAACTGTATAAAAGTTGGTAATTAAGCATAATTGAAGGCTGCAGTGAACATATAGGCCTTTGTTCTTTTTAATTCTGGCACTGACTGGGAATTAAAGATAAGAGCTTAAGGCATATTTTAGTCAGAGTCCAGATGTATAAGCCCCAGTGTTCTAAAAGTAATTTAAGTGAAATAAAAGAAGGGAATGGCCAAAAATATTCTAAATGCCTGCCAGGGAAAAACACCTATATTCTGAACATTTAACGTATTTGATTGATCATATTTGGAATCACTTATTCGTTGACCTTAAAAGAGGTTAAAACAAGATATTCTTATATCTAAGATCTGACTGAATTACTAAAGCATAGCAAAAAACCAAAACCAAAACCAAAACAAAACGCTTAAAAATTAATTTGACACAATAAACAACAATGTATGCAAGAGAAATTCAAACATTCACCCTAAAAAAGGTATAGACAGCTCGCATCACCACAGGATTCAGTTGTCTTATTTCTTACTTCTAGATGCGAGTAAGGCAGAATAAGGCAGATGTCATTATAATAAAGATTATCAGTACTAAACCATACATCTCTGGTCTAATAACTCACTGGACTAGTATGAGGTGACATAATTACAACATATGCAGTATTATTATAGTCTTCTGAGTTTCTTTTTTTGGGAGCCAGAAGTGGGGGGGGACA
>CM052808.1:76937209-77058531 GCA_028533885.1 Nasua narica | reverse complement strand
CCCCCCCCCCCCCCCCCCCCCCCCCCCCCCCCCCCCCCCCCCAGTAACCAAAGTAGCAAGAAGAGAAGAAAACGGGTTATGGAGTTCAGAAAAGAATGTATCTAAGTAAATCAAATGGATGATTAAAAGGCTGATTTGCAGGGTGGCTCTTGCAGCACGATTCAGGAAAAGGACACCGGAGCTGGAAGGAGCGAAGGGTCCCGGCAGCAAGCCAGGGACAGGAGACGCGCGGCAGCACCCTCTCCATGACGATGCTGACCCACTCGCCCACAGTCTCTCCCCGGGGTCCGAACTCCACACTGACGGACGCATCATTCTAAGAGCTCTACCTTCACGGGCTTCCCCTTACGGACAGAATCTAAGGCAGCTACCACTAGACTCAACGTTCTTTTCGGCCTGATTCCATCCCAGTTTCCCAGGCTCATCCTAACTCTTCCCATAATCTCTGAGTACTAAATGATTTTTGTTTTTAGAAGAGATCAGTTATTGTAGAGGTGTCCGTAATATGTAGAAAGAAAGGGAAGAGCTACACAATGATGCAAAGGAAAGTTCTACGAGACGAAATAATCTTGCATTAGGGTTGTTACGGGGGCTGCCGAGGAAGGCATCTCACTTATTCGCTGGCTTACTCTTGCAGTAAACATTTGCCACCACAGTCACTACTGTGTTCCCAAACTCAGAAGGTACTGGTGGTGAGAAATGACACAGTCTCTGTTGTCAGGCCCCTCGGATTTGGGGCTGAGGCGCCGTGTATGAGGACAGAGAGAGAAGACACACATAAAGGCAAAAGAGAATTCTATTAGGTATAAGGCTATGATGGGAAGACAGTTGGGTGCTATTGCAGAGACTATCTGGGAGGGGTGTTACTTTAGGATGGATGGTCCAGAAAGACCTTTTTGCAGGGCTGCATTTTAAGTGCAATCTGGAGTGAGAGCCTTCCCAGCCGAACACGGTCAGCGGCCCTCTGTGAGGCGTGCACGAGACTGGCATGTTCTCTTCCCGCGTGCCTGGGATGACCTCGGGCGTGGGGTCGGGGGAGAGTGGTATAAGGTGAAGAACCAAAGACCCACAGACTGTGCATTGCTTAGGAAATGGTCACCGGTCAGAGTATAATACTCACGTTTTTTAAATGCCCAAGAATTAAATACGGAGATGAATGTTCAGTAACATGCTGGCTGCTTAAAATTGAAGAATAAAGTTTTGAAAGAGTAGAAAACGATCCTACATTTCCCTAACATGTGTGTGTGTGTGTGTGTGTGTGTGTGTGTGTGTGTGTATACACACACACACACACCATTAACACTTAAAATTCCTCTGCTACCAACACGAGCATTTCCATTGGAGTAGTAAATACGGTATCTGATCAACGTAACCGCGACGCGCCCAGCGCGGCACCCACCCCCGACGGAGCGGGGAGGGCGTCCTGGTAGGAAAGGCGGGAACCCCCCTCTCCCTGTGGGGCTCACACTGGGTCTGCTCGGTAAACTTCAGCCGCAAGCAGTCTTCAAAATAACTAACCTTAAGAAACAAAAAGCACCGTCTGAAGCAGTACAAGGAAGTACACTAAGTTTTCATCCCACAAGGGAGGGACAACTTTTAAAAAGTCCCACGACAGGATTTCATGCTACTAAACACGCTGCCCCAAAACCGAACAGCTGAAGGCATGTGTGCTCACAAACAAATACTGACCCTACTTTACAAAAAGTCCCCGGCAGAACTTGCCCTGAATTATGAGAGTGCTGATTTATGTGAGGCGGTTACAACATAGTGCTTACATAAAACGGGAATGTGCCCTAAGGGAAAAAATGATGAGACCCGAAGTAACAGCAGTAAATAAGGTGCGTACCATGAAGCCCTCTGTCTAGAGATTGACCATAATTCTGGCACTGAGCTTCCCAGCGGTAAACATGAAGAGGAAAATTCAATTATCTATGGGATTTGCTGGGACTTAAGACCAAAACAACAAGTTGTTTCAGAAAAGCACAACCGCTCCTAGAACCAAGACCAGAAATAAACTGGCCCTGAGTCTCACAAGGAAGATCGGCCATATTTTCACGGGCAGCAGCCTGAGGAAGTAACTTAATAATAAAGATAGGAGTTTTATAAGGTTACTTCTCCAAACACCCTTAAATGTAAGTCATCACCACAAAAACGAAGACGTCCATTTTATTGGAGGAAGAAACCACAAGCAAGGCAGGAAGGAAAGGGACTCTCGATGGTACCAGAAGGGCCGCAGGGCAGGAAGAGAATGGAAAGAAGATGCACTCGGGACGGTCAACAATGGGACAGATGTGCGGAATCCAGACCTTCCCCACAACTTCGAGTCCTCAGCCGAGGCAGGAGCGGACAGCCCGGCCTCCTGGACGCCACAGAGCCAGGCAGAAGCATCAGCCATTTCCATCCCCTGGGAATGGACCACGAGCATTATGTCCAACCAGGTCCAAATACCTCCCCAGAAAGTAAGCTGGAAACTTCAACCAGCAACAAGGATCTGAGAACCCGATCTTCTAGACCACTGACACCCTTTGTTAACTTCCACCAGGAAAACGCATCAAGTCAGAGTTAGAAAATACCCATTTCAGTAAGAAAACATTTGTCATGAAGCAACCATAGAACATCTAAATTACCCCTTTAATTGAAAAATATTACCCAGATAGTGACAAGATATCTTTTTGTGTAAAATATATACTTATCTCTGTATGTACCTTAATCAACTGTCAGTTTAAGTCAGTAAAATATAAAAGGAAATTTCTAAAAATAATAAATAACCTTGGCTTTAGATGAATTGATGTGACTTCTATCTATCTTTCCGCGTAGAAGTGATTACTTAGCAGGGCTCTCTGTCTGCTCGATCCTACTTATGCACAGTAAAACCACAGCAAATGATCACAGGATGCTAATTCTACACTGGATACTGTCTGCAGACAGAGAAATGGGAAAAGACAGAAGAAAGACACTTCTGAACTCAGGCACTACTAGGACATCAAAATATGACAACCTCCCACTCATTAAAATAAGTAAGCCGAGATGGAAAGAAGACATGTTTTCCTTCATTTTGGCTCAAGAGAGTTATTTCTGGTATAAATACATTTTTTTAAAGCAGAGAAGAGCCCCTCAACACTTTATTTTTCCTAAATAAAAGAAAGAAAAAAAAAAAACAACTGCCAACCACCAGAGTAAGAGAAGAGATGAGAGGGAGACCGATACGTGGTGGGAGGGTAAGGGCGAGAGCTAGCCTGAGGCCAGCGGGCGGAGAGGAACCCTCAAGTCTGATAACAACACTCTACAGAGATCACATGAGGCTCATACGACACGGAATAAAGGATCTCAATGCATCCATGAGAGTAAGCTACCCATGTCAGTGGTAGAGCAGAAAACAGCATTTACCCTACAGAAATTCACAACGAATAAACACTGAGGAAGATGATAGGCCTTTTTCTTTTCTTTCTTTTTCTTTTTTTTTAAGTAGGTTACCCATTCAGCCCCCCAGCATGGAGCCCAACCTGGGGCTTGAACTCAAGACCCTGAGATCAAGACCTGAGCTGAGAACAAGAGTCAGAGGCTTAACCCACTGAACCACTCAGGCGCCCTGATGATGACCCTTTAATAAGAAAAACACACGCAATTACAACAACTTAGCCAAAAGAACTTATTTCTTTCAAATAAGACAACAAAGTGACAATAACAGAAGTTAATCTCATAGTCTTCTCATAGGAAAAATTTGAAACTGTTTAAATAAATAAATGTCATCCAGAGTTTTTATAAAATGAACTATTCTCTCATTGAAAAGTGACCTATGTTTTTGGGGCGCCTGGGTGGCTCCGTCAGTGAAGCTCTGTCTTCGGCTCAGGTCAAGTCGTGGGTCCTGGAATCAAGCCTGGCATCTGGCTCCCTGCTCAGCTCAGCGGGGAGTCGCCCCCCCTGCCCCTCCCGCTCCCGCTCTCTCTGGCTCGCCCTCTCTCGGATGAATAAGTAAAGTCCCTAAATAAATAAATAAATAAATAAATAAATGTGACCTAAGTTTCTAATCAACCCAAACTACTGTTGGCAAAGCTTCGAAGACAACTGCATGTGCACATCTATGTGCTTTTTCTAGGAACGTCTGCGTTTGGGATACTTTCATGTTTCAAGAAAAACGGTGATGTTTCCATCTGACCTGAAAAGCAGGAAACAATGATGCCTTCATAAAATCCTCACATAGAAACGTTGCTGAGAAAAGAGAGAAAGGAAAGGAGACAAGGACGACCCCAAAGGCCCGCGGGGCGCGCTGTGTGGCCCCCGGGCTCCGAGCAGAGCAGAGGCAGGCGTCAGAGCTGCCGGAGCCCCCACCCACAGCTCGTCTCCCTGACACCTGCTGCCAGAAACAGGTGCGGGGAGAGCCTTCACTTCTCAGCGAGAGCAAAGGTACCATGAACAGGAAGGTGGCCAACCACAAATCCCAAGGGTCGGGTACCAGGAGACAGGGCCAGCCTACGTGAAAAGAGCTCAGGAATCTGAAGGAGGCCTGGGGAAAACCCATCCACCCGAACAAGAGCCGTGACCAGTGCTGACCGCCCCCCAGGCCTAAACACCCCTCTGTGGCCAATAATGCAAGGCTGAGCCTCGTCACCTGGGCAGATGCCTCCAAAACTCCTTCGCCAAAGAAACACTTCCACTCATTAATCACTTGAAAAAACATTTCCTTTGATTGTGAAATTGGTTAGCTCTTAGAGTCTCTGATGCATGGATCCAATTTAAAATCCTCTACTGGTAAAAGTGGCTGGGGGGCAGGCGTAGGAGCCCTCCCGAGATGCCGTCAGGGCCGCTAACTTCCGCTGGCGCTGGGACACCACCAACTCTGGTCCCCAGGGAGCCCCGGCCCCTCGTCCTGTGTCCAGTCACTCCAAGCCAGCTGACCTGCAAGGGGCGAGAGGGACTGCAGCTCCCTCCGAGATAATATGCACCTGGCTTCCAAAGCAGACAAGCTTACTGGGGCTGTGGAGGCTATGGTAACTGCACGTAGGCTCATTTTCTAGATTACTATTAGCGAGCTCAAAGAGTCATAAAGATACTTTGGCTTACTATATTACAATTACTTATCTAAAACAGGAAATACTTTAGGATGAACTTGCGAATTAATTGGAGTTTATTATTTTGGAATGTAAATCGAATGTGGCTATATTTAGTTCTTTATATTTAAGTGTACAAGACTTCAGAAATACAGTAGTGTACTTACTACCTTAAAATAAGTTCATGCAAATTTAGGGACCAAAAAAAAAAATCCTTTTTCTTACACAAGCCATCACTTCAGGTGTTCATGAAGTCAAAACATATACATTTGAAATTATCTAGCTTTCTGTTGCTAATGACAGTCATGCTGACAAAATTTACTAGTTCATCAAACTATAGTGCAAGTATATGAATTTACTCGTAATAAATTATCATTTTTGCATATATCAGTCAAAGCACAAGGCCTAAATACTTGCATACAAAATGCATTATTAATTTAATTGTCACAGCCTATTTGGCTAACTTCTATTACTATTTGCTATAATATGCAATGCCTAAGAGGGGAGAATCAAATTTAAAACATAAAAAAGTAAGCTGATTATTTTGTCCTGGAGAAATTAAAATATAGCAAGCTTGCAAAATTATAGCCAAGGCATTAATGTTTTAAATAGGTAAGAAAAAAATGTTTTACTTAATTTAGAGAACATTTATGCCCAAAGTGATGGTTCAACATGCTGATAAAGAATTTCTTTGTTTCCTAAAACCATTAAAAGGCATCAGTTCCCTTTCCCAGGTAGGGAGGAAGGTGGAATGGGAGCCCTCTGGCACTGACCATGCTAGACTCTGCTACCTGAATGCGACTCTCCCCAGCTCCACAGGTCTACGGCCGCGGGCTCCAGGCCTTCTGACTATTTCTGTGCAGTGAGACAAGGGGTCCTAGACGAGAAGTGTTCTGAAACACAGAGGTCTTAATAGAAACAACAATTCAGTGGAAGAAGTCCAGCTGAGAGGAACCCAACAGCCTGGACCACGAGGGGCTCAGGATCCAGAAGACAGGATGTGCCTTCCCACTTGAGATTCTTTTCCCGATTTTGGAACCAAAATCATATCTACGCCAGAGAAAAAGTTGACCATGTCTCAAGGGAAGAAAGACATGCTATTTTTCTCTTGCCTCTGTGTAGCCTCCCTGCAGGTGTCAGGGGCTGAAATAAGCAGAAACAAGCAAGTGTTCCTGGAGCATACAGAAAAGGTGATGGAAACTACACAGTCCGCCTGGATCTTCAATCTCCTATCACAGGAGGTACCTACGGTATTTAAGTGCTTGGAGGATAAAAATATGTATATGGTGATGAAGTTTCATTAGTATGAAATGATAGGAACACTTATTTAACCTTCTTTATGAATTCCTAAATAAAAAGCAAAATGACGCATTTTGAGTTACAGTAGGGAAGTATTTTCTTTTTACTTATCATCTGATCTAGATTGTTTTCATTCAAAATTTATTTGGGGAACAAAATCCCTAAGTACCTGTGTGTAAAGATTCTCAGTATGAGATAATTAGTACAAGGAAGGACAATGGGATTAAAGTCAGAAAAATATTCTAACATTCATTAATTATAAGACACTGAATAAATTATTGCAAATTCCTGAATCTCAGCCTTTAGATCTAAAACCTGGAATAATAATGCACTGCTAATAACATCACAGAGTGATTAACTGAGATAATGCATCTAAAAGCAACAAAAACATAGTACTTACAAATATTTTGTTTCCACTTCCTTACACACTCATGAAACATAGCTTTGACAAATCCAAAATTATAATTTAAGTAATATAGAATGTGTCGAATTTCATGAATTATACATCCAGGATATACTCAACACATACAGTTTGGCTTAAATTAAATATAATGCTCCAAAGAGAAGTACCAGAAGTCAAAAGATAAAGAGTAGGCCTATGTACCACTCAGCATTCTGACCCAGTAGTCATGTCCAAACTAAAACGCTAAAGAAAGCAATATGCCCTCAACAGAACAGTCAAGTCAAATTGTTTATAAACACAGAAAACACTGGTCAGAGCATTTGCAAGTTCTTAAGAAGGGAATTAAACATTTACAAATAAGGAAGAGGACCTAGGCGGTCCTAGGCTACGGACTGGTGGAACTAACCACATCATCATTACTGACATCTTAAAAAAGTATCAAAAGCCAAAAGTTTCTGGGAGTGTCTATAGAGTTTCAGATACCGTCTTAGAGAATTGGGGGGAATCTATTATGTCTTTGAAAGAAGGAGAGGAATTTTCTCTAGCTCTGAGAGAGCTGTACGTCTTACAGATTCAAAAATTTTAGAAGTAGCCATACTCACCTGCTAGCTGACACTGCTCTATTTCTGCTCACCTAATTTAAGTCTATGTGATAAAGCTAATTATGATACAGTAGCAGGAAAAAAGAAAGCCTGGCAGTTGATGACATAATAATTGTAGTGTTATTTTTCATGACATGGCAACTAGAGTATTTTGGGGATGACACAAGATGTATTTCTTTTTTATTATCTGCAATGCTCAATTCTACAGTAAGAATTCAAAAATACTGTTTAAAAACCTCAAAATTAAAATGCAAGAAAATAAAATTTACTTTTACATAATTATTTTAACTCATTCAAAAATAGATACAGAGGTCAATCCCCTCCTAAACAAACTTTTCTACAGTTTCAAGGTTATTTCACAATTTCCCAAGTCCAAACTCCCTCAAATCTATTCAAATATTTTTAGATCTAAATTTTTAAAATTAAAATGGCATTAAATTTTTGTAGGAGAATGATACGAAATATCACATTCAACAATAGAGTACAAAAAAAAAAAAAAAAAAAAGAGTACCAAAAATGGAAAATGTGATGAACTGACTTGGTAACAATTCTAGAAATCACATCATTAAACAAATCCTAAAATGCAAATATAATCATATTTCTTAAATTTTTAAAAATGAGCGAAAATTACCTTTCTTTTGGGGTGCCAACTCCATGCTTGCCGAGGAGATGCGTATTTAAGTGCTTCTTCATTACAAAAGCAACCCTAAAGAAAGAGATAACAATAATTACAGAACTAAAATGTGACTCTCTGCTAAAAATATGTCCACAGAGTATTTAAAAACAGGCACTGAGATACGGCTGTAACATGAAATGGCGCATTATAGCGGCACTCCTGGTCAGCAAGCTGGCCTACAGATCACATGTACTGTGATACCTGAAAACCAGAAGAAATAACTGTATTTAAATGAACTGGTTCATTGTCTTCCTCCGGGCAGGGGAGAAGACAGGGGCGGACACAGTGACTGTACCTCAGTCCCTGCCTTCCTCGTTGGGATGAAGTGACACCTCAATGTAACCCTCACTGCCCCCGAGTCGATCCCATGCTTCAATCATGAAAGGGTTTGAGAAAATGTCATTTTATTAAATATTTAAGGGACTGTAAAAGAGAAAATAAATAGCCTCCATGAAGCTTCCTTGAAAATATGGTAATAATTTGAAAAGAGGTTTTAAAAATGATATAAATGTGTAGTGTGTCTGTGGCACATACAAAAAAAAAAAAAAAAAAGATGTACTTAAGTGCCAAGAAGATATCAATAACTAAAACAGACAAAAAGTATTATCTGATACACTATCTTATTTTATACACAAATCAGCTTACTTACTTCAATTTTGAGGACATAAATATAAAAAGGACAGGACTCAGCGGCCAGTCCATGGAACCTCAGTCTCCTGAACACAATACAACACGAATTTAATTACATCGTGTGATTATTTAAAACAATTTAGATCTCATTCGGAAGCATCAGACTAAAATGGTTCTCTTGATAAGCCAAAAAAAAAAAAAGAAAAAATTAATGTTATAACTTTGAGTGTAAAAGGGCTTGCAAACATTTTTGTTAATTATGTATTACAGCTGTCCTTCATAAAGTTAATTACCAATAGCTGAAAGGCAACAGAATCTATTTGCATATGTACATGAAAGGCATGACATACGCAAAAATATGATTTTAATTAGCATTCTGTGATATGAAGGGCTACAAATCAAATTGGCATGTTATAAGATTCTTAACATTAAACACTGAATTCATCTGGACACGTCCGCGCAAACGGGCAAGGCCGTAAGGCCGGAAAGTACTGTGGCCTCGTGGAAGAGACGCGTCAAACGCAGACTGAAAGAATTTCTAAAAAGATGAATGCCTCTTTTTTTTTTTTTTCCATGTCTGGTGTATTTTGGTTCTTTTCCTATAATATTAGAGAACCTCAGTTTCGAGGCTAAAATAATATATTTGTATTTTTTAAATGACTGTGACTTCATTATTCAAATACTGTATTTGTATATACTGAAAACAGCATTCATTCTTTTTTATATATTAGGTAATAACTATGGACAATACAGGCTTGACACTATAAATAACTGAGCACATTATCAATCATTAAAATGGAAAAATAATGATGACAAGAATCAAACTGTGATCATACTAAAGGCTTATAGCAAAAATAACAGTACAAGATATTCTTTATTTGTTTCTGCTTGATTTGGACAAAATAAATAACATTTTTTATTTCCTTAAAAAATCTTAAAAAAGATAACAGTCCATTGAAGTCATAACTTCCCTACTGTCCTCTATTTTCTTATAATTAAAAAAACGTAAAGCTAATAGCAAAGAGCAAAGGTTAAGAACCCAAAGTTGCAAAGCACAGCTTATTTACACGACCATGTATATTTAAGAGATGTGAGCTTAGAAACACAGTGCAGTTTCTAAAAGAAAAAAACTTTTATTAATTAAAACGTGTAAGTTTTAAGAATTGAAACAAAAACATTATACTTCACTAGGGAACAAACTAAAGGACACAGAGAGGGAAAGCTTCTACCTAATATAATTCTTAAATTACCTGCTGAATATCTATAGACTAAAAATTTAGAGGCATAACAAGTTTTTATTATGGGGAAAATTTATAATACTAAAATACAGCTCAATTATACTCAAATGCAAAATGTTCATTCATCCAAAATCTGACTTAAAGTACAAAGTCTTTAAATTTGGTCTACGTTAAGTACAAGTAGCATCAAAATCCCAAAGTCATCCTCAATTAAAAGATATAAGTCAAGCATAACTAAAATCATCTTACCAACCTAGCTGAACATAATACTGCCAGCAATCTGTGACTACTGAGTGTAGTCTACCTCTCATTGCCATCGTCATAGTATTGCTTTCAAACTTGTAACACAGTAATTGCTCTGGAAACTTTATCGTCCATAAATCACCAGAAATAAGACAAAAATAGTCCCAAATTGGAGAGGCTAGACAATCGAAACGCCTGGCTCCTGATGGACAGCTGTGCCTGGGCACTCACCGTGTTTCTGCACACTGACTGGTCACTAATGTGTAAGATCAGACAGAGCTGTGCCTGCGCGGAGCTTTCCTTCTGTCCCGTGGACCTTCTGGATGGGGCGGCAGCAAACCCGCCACGCCCCGACAAGGACACCGCCGGGCACGCAGGCACGCGCTCAGTCACCTACTTGGACCCGCGGCAGAGTACAGTGACAAAACTAGAGTCCCTGCCTCAGGAAACGTAAAAACCAGTGAGGGAAACAGACAAGAACGAAAAGTAAGACACAACGGCATCTCAAATAGTGTGGTGAGCGGTAGGAGAAAAAAACCAAACAAGCCAAGAAGGAAGCTCTGAAGGGAAAGGACGGAATCAAACACCGATCGGCTCCAGAACGCGGGCTGTGCGTGAGGGGGGCAAGGGGCCGGGCCGGGACGGAGCGGGGAACAGCGGGCCACGGAAGGCAGGGCGGCCAGGACACCTGGGCCGAGCCGTGAGTGGGGCCTGCTCTCAGAGGCAGAGGCTGCGAAGGCTGGGGGGACAGGGCGGGGCGGAGGGTGGTGGCTGGCACCCCAGCGGGAGGGGAGGTGCTCCAGGCCAGGGTCTGACTCCCTGCCACGGGCTCAGAGCAGCCGTTGGGACGGGGCAGGGGCAGGGGCGGGTGGGGAGAGCTCAGAGAGAGGTAGCCAGCAAGAGGCCAACCTCTGGTCTTGAAGTCAAGGGTGAGATCCACACTAGAACATACTCTGAGGCTCTCCAGCTGCGGATGCCCTACAATCTAAAGGAACACCTTGAAATAATAAAAAATAGCGTTTTTTAAAATATGATTGATTTCCAAGTATCTATAATTGCCTAAAATAGCATCACTTAAAACTGTTTTGGGTGTCAAAAGAGCAGCACAGTAATAGCATTTACATCCTAGCTAGAGATTTCTACTTTTCAGTACAAAGATTTCATATTTTAACTTCTAATTTTAAATTAATTTCTCCTACACAATCTATCAATCGAATAGGAACCTCTTCCTTTAGTCCCTTAGGTTTTATCACTGCAGAATTATTTCCACTGGGAGTCGTGAAAGATTATCGGACTGATGTACGTGAGTAGAGAAGATACGATACGGCGATCACGGGGCAGGGATGGGGAAAGCACCGGGAGCCAAGAGCACAGCATGTCCGCTGGCTTACACACTCACACGTTCGCATCAGGGCGCTCGGTGCAGGGGCCGGAAGTCAGCTTTGCACAGGCGGTCTCCCCCACCCTCGAGCGGAGGGGAGAAGCAGCAGCAGTATGTTTGTGGGGGTTTTGCTGTGTTATTTCCGGGTCTCTCGTCTCTCAGTGAAGGGCAGATGTTCCTCAAAGACCGGCCGGGGGCGGGGGCGGGGGGGGACTATCCAGCTACTGGTAAGCGTCTGGTGACCAGGTCAGAGTAGGCCAACAGGTCACAGGAAAGAGACCTGAGTTCGTCTGTAAGCAGTCCCAGCCCAAACACGACAACACGGTGGCTTAGCGAGGCTGTAAGACACGGAGCACAGGACTCAGAGGTCATCTCTTACTGAGGGATCAGACGTCCCCTGCACACGCTCGCCACACTCCCCCACCTGCTCTTTGGCTCGAGGCCTTCGCCCAGTGGGACGCGGAGTGAGCCAGATGATAACACAACTGACACTTTTCAGTCGCTGCTGAAGAAGCAGAAAATTTAGGGGAAAAAAAAAATGGACAAGCAGCAGGGGTCGCCGGCAGGGCCTGGCCTCGAGTCAGACCCTGGTCGGGCTGGGGAGTGAACCCGCGCATTGCGGAGAGCAGAGCGGCACCCGTCCGGCTCGAGGCAGCTCCGGGCACGACAGCGAGCATGGAGACAGGTGGCAGCGGGTAAGGCGGCCCGCGGCCCAGCCTGGAGGCTCGGCCCACCACGTCCCGCGTAACTTTGGGGAGACTGAGTGCCTTCTCGGAGTTGCGAGCCCCTGGGGGGGAAAGGGCAGAAAGCCGTGCTTCACGGGAATCTTGTACGAACTAAAGAAACAGTAGAAATACAACAGGAGAAGCATGAGGAGCAGGTAAGGAGCGCTGAAAGAGTAACAGTATTCGTCACGCTATTTATACACAGATGTGTTTCTCTACGCATGTGTGTACGATGTGCATCTACATGTACATCCACATATCGTGTGATACAGTCACACCTAGAAGAAAAACAGTGTAAGGATGTCAGCTACGAGAGCCTGCGTTCCCCTGGGCCAGTTAACACCCTAATCGACACACAGGAACAGCCTGAAAAAGATTCCAGATGCTGCACGTAAGAGGACCTCAGAGCTCAGGAGGCAGAGAGCTGACGAATCCAAGTCAGACCCGCGCCCTCGGTCTGTGGGTGCCGCGGCCTGAGACGGAAGCGGGCACTCGCCCTGCCTCACGGACACCACTCTGTTCACCTCAGTCGCCCGGAAAGGCAGGGGGAGGAGGGCCGCAGAAACAAGGCACTCTGAAGCTAAATACAGCACCAAGCAAAGAATGACGAACCGTCACACACATCCAAACGGCCACAAACCCAAGGCCTGTTTTGTTCCTCCTTTACAGTGTGACTTTGAATGCTAAATCTCGGGATTAAAAATAATAATTTGGGGCACCTGGGTGACTCAGTCATTAAGCATCTGCCTTCGGCTCAGATCATGGTCTCAGGGTCCTGGGATCGAGCCTCACATTGGGCTCCCTGCTCAGCAGGAAGCCTGCTTCTCCCTCTCCTGCTACCCCTGCTTGTGTTCACTCTCAAACTGTGTCTCTCTCTGTCAAATAAATAAAATCTTAAATAATAATTTTAACTAACTGGGAGAAAAAAAGAATGGCTTGAATGAGTAGAAATTCTCAATTTTAATATTTCTTTAAAGAAAACTCGTATTTCGTATTTTCCAAGCGTTTACACACATATTCTAAATGCCAGAGTCCCCTAAGAAAGGACACCCACACATAAAACCGCATCCCCAGTCCCCTGGCTCCTTCTCCAGGACTTCACTGGGGTTCTGAGGCCCCGAGGCCCGCCACAGACCTCTACCACAATCCCGTTCCCTTTCCGTGCACCTCACCCCCCACAAAAGGCCCTCGCTTTATGAAAAGGTGAACCACGCAGATGTCCTAGCCATCCTGTGGACGCTAGCGGGGAGCTCATAGGGGGTGTCCAACGTTAACCCCTTCATAGCGGGGCCGCCCAGACACGACTCGGGACCTCAACGGCCTGCGGTCAGTCGCCGACTAGCAGGAATTCGCCGGGGAAGCTCAGCCACGCTATTTAACGAAGCGCCTTCGGTTTTCTCGTATATCAGACGGGTTGGTAGTTAACTGTCCTACCTAATAAGGGTGTGAGGAGGATAAATGATGATTGTTTGCACAGTACAGAGCGCGGTGACTCACACATTCTCAACGTTATATAAATCTTTGCCACTTTCAGCTCTTACCCACCCTGGGCTCAAAGGTTCGAGACATAAACACCAGCGCCAACATCGGACCTCGTTTGCACGGGCTAGACCCTCTCTGGAATCAGGCGCCAGGTTGCAGGGAGAGGAGCTGCTTGCCACACTACCCATCCGCCCTGGAGCCCCGTGCTCACGAGAACTGCAGGGCAATTCAAAGGGACTCGCTGCAAACACTCGTCAAGGGGCTCACGTGTCTGAATACCATCCGTAAGCACTGCGGACCCAAGGGCCAACAGCACGCAGGCCTCAGCAAAGAACAGACAGCAGAGCAGCGAACAATGGTCAAGAGCACCGGGCCGTCACTGAGACGGCAAGCAGAGGGCGCAGACAGCGGGAGCCTCTCCAAGGTTCGGGTGAGGCCTGGGAGAAGAACGGTTAAACTGGCTAATGGGTGCGGATTCCAGGCCCAAGGGGGGACTGAATTAACACCCACGAGAGACCGCTAGAGAATTAGGGACAAATCTGAGATACCAAAGAAGAAAACAGCAGAGTTCTAATCACGAAGGGTCCTACAAGTCATGCCCAAAACGTTAGATTTTATCCAGATTCCCATATTTGCCAAACATCCTCCAGATGCCGGCTCCGCAGGTGACCGCTCTGCAGGATGTTCACAGGGGTGTTACCGAAAGGGAAGCAATGGGGGGCAGGGGTCAAGTCAGAGTGGGGCAGCTCTGGGTCAGAAGACTCAGAGCCCGCCGGCTCCCTGGGGGGAAGCAGCTCGTGAGCACTGAGTCCCAGAGAGGGAGGGGAGATGGGCACGGCTCTCTCTCAACCCCGCGGACCACCGAACACTCGGGTCACAAAAACCAGCGTACCTCTCTCCGAACCGCATCTTCGGCTCGATGCAGAAAGCGCCGCTGGGGAGTCCAGGGAACCCGGCTCAGGAGACGGGAGGCAGCGGCACCAGGCACGCACCTTCTACGGCAGGGGCCCCACCGCAGGCCCTGGGGTCAGACCCCAGCTCGCCGCTGACTGCGCGGGTGACCCTGCTCATCTGTTTTTGAATCACGCTGTGCCTCTCCTTCCGGATGCGTAGTGGGGGGTGACGATACTTACGTCAGAAAGTTGTAAAGACGAGGTAACGAAGATGCATTATTTAGTCCCGTGCCCCTTCCACAGCCGTTGTTCAGTGACCGAGAGCTGGCACACACACAACACCAAGCACTGAACGAGGGCCCGAGCGGACTAAGAGGAACGAGACGCAGTCTCTGTATTCACAGGGTTTAAAATCCGGGTGGTGGAAACAGACGTCTAAAGAGGTCTTGTCCACACGATCAGGAAGAAACAAGACACAGATTTTAAATAGGGCTGAGGGTGCACAAAAACTTCTCAGCACCACAAACGGGAATTTGAAAAGTTCCCCTCTTGCTCTAAAATCAATAGGAGTGATCCACCAAAGCCATCTAATTTTCAGGGAACACCAAATTAGGGTAAGCTAAGCAACTTAGTTTTTATCACTGTACTTATTTATAACCAACATCCTAGGAATGCAGTAAACCCGGTAAGCCTGACCAAAAACGCATACACAGAATATTAACTAATGATTCTCCAAAGAACAATCACAGTCCATTTCCCCCACGTAGATTCTAGATATACAACAATATATTATCAATAATGTGATTTGACATTTGGAGCAAATGTCACTTGTCATTAAAAATATATATGGAAATTTCTGCCATTTTGCTTAATATGTCTTTTTTATGATTAATAAGGTATTACCATTCTGAAAGTGACTGTAAATGAAGTACCTTTATACTATAGTTTTACATGTTAATTTCAGTTTTTAATGGGACAGTATAAAAGATAGATGACTTATAGATTTTCATATTGCCGTAAGTGTGTATTTCTCCTAATGACTCCACATCACAGGAGCAATGGCCCCTGAAAGATGTCCACATCCTAATCTCCGAAACCTGTTCAGATAGATACAAGGCAAAGGGGAATAAAGGTGGCAAATGAAATTAAGGTTGCTAATCAGCTGACTTTTACATCAGAAAATTATCCTGGATCGTGTAGGTGGACTCAATGTAATCACAAGTGTCCTTAAAAGTGGAAGAGGAAGACAGACGAAAGGAGTCAGAGAAGGAGATGGAACTAGAAAGCAGGGCCGGAGAGAGACTGCTGCCGCTGGCCCCAAACATGGACGAGCTGGGCCAGTAGCCAAGGAGTGCAGGTGGCTTCTATTAGCTGACAAGCGACCATCATCTTCCCTAACAACCTGCTCCCAATGGCTTGAGTGCTCATTAATGAATCTCACCCATCTCGATTATTATAAAGAGGGGGGCAAAATGATAATGTTCTAATTCTATTATTCCTCCCACATTTATCAGAATGACACTCTTCTATAAAGAACTTCACCATTTACCTGTGTCTCTGTCTCATGTTCTCTCCCTTGTTTGCTCCTTTGCACAAATTTTAAATGGACTCTTGGATTTTCACTTTTATGTCATGTTTTATAATCAATTAGCATAATTATGCCTTATAATTCTCAAACTGTCTCCTGCCGCCTCCTGAGACGGTTACAGTCTCCAAATTGGTCAACGGAGATCCTTTAAAAGCTGTCTACTATGTCCTTTTGACATCACTCCTCTTAGTGCTTGAGCATTGCCTTATTTTCTAGGAGAAGATGTTCTAAGCTCACCAGGCCCCTTCCCTGCTGCAGACCTGGAATAATCAGCCCTAGTTTCTTATAGTAAGGAGTGGTATTTACACAGCAAGATCCAGGTGAATCGAAGCCTTTCTGGTGCATAAAGTTAGGAAATAAACGAATAAATGAATAAACACACAAACAAATAAATATGGTGTGCATATTTCTTCCTGGTGACCAGGAAAGGAAACAGACAACTCTTGGTAACCAGTATTCATTACAATAACTGATTGCATCTTTTCATTATTCTACAATACTATATAATAGGTTTTTAAGCGGCATACAAATATAGTTTTATATTTAAAAAACCACATCTTACATATAGAAGCAAAGTTTTGTATTCAAACAATTCTTTTTGTAAATCCTCAAAGCGTACAGGTACCGTTCACGGCTACCTTCTTACGTCTCGAGCAGCGTGCTTCGAGCAGTGAGCAGCACTGGTTCTGAACCATCCCTGAGCACTCGTGCTTCTCACTACCCACAACTCCTCTTCTTCCTCTGACCTTCAAAGGGTGACATTTTCATTCTTATTTCAAAGTTGTAATTCACTTCCTGGGTGTCATGTATAACGTCTTTGCGGGTGACTCTACAATCTCTATCTGCACCATGGCCTCTCCGGGGGCGTGTTTCTTCTCTGAACTGACAATACCTTAAACCATGTCTGACCCTCAGTTATGATCTTCCCTCACGGATGGTCCCTCCGAAGTTCCCGAATTCTAGCGCCTGTACCACCTTCCCAATTCAATAATCGCATCCTCGGGTTGATAAATCATCCACTGCTCCTCACAACTGTTCCCTGTCAAGACATTACATACGTCTCCGTCTCTGGTATAATTGCACCAGAGCAAACGGCTTTATTGGAATGCTCAGGCGTCAGGGCACTCTCCATTACAAGTCACCCCACAGACCGCCATCCCATCATCTTCCCATAAATAGGTTCATACTGCACCTCAGCTCATAAACATTTATGATTCCTACTGAACTGAATAAAGCACAAAGCCTTAAGCAAGCAAATATTAGTCTTCAATAGTCTTCAATAGTCATCTAAACCAGTTATCCCAATTTCTGGAATATACCCTTGAGAAAACACCTGAAAAAAAGGCAAAAAAGCTGCAGTCCAACTAAAAAATAAAAATATCCTAAATGCTCAGGAGGAATGGCATGCTTATATGAGAATGTTATGCATCAATACAAAGTGCAGAAAATTTCCCAAAACATTACAATGTAATCCCGTACTCTGACATATAAACATACAAACATATACATAAAGCAAACACAAGTCAAAAATCACTTAACGTGAACCTTACTTTTCGATTATTTATACTCTTTGCTTTTCTACACTTGCTAAAATTTTTAGAAGTAAAAACTAGCACCCTGCCTTACACGTCATGCGGCACATCCGTGTCCCATCCGCGCGTGCCCATAACTGAAGGAACAGCAGCACAGCTGCCACCGGCCTGACCTGAGCCAGGAGGGACTGGAACCCCAAGAAGGGAAGTGCCTGTGACTTTTACAAGAAAATGTAAAATTCTTTTTATACAGAAGCTGAAGATGCAAATGCAAGATGCACACCTCCTGACCTCAATACAGAGCTCTCCCTGCCATTGTGCCCCTCCGGCCTCATGAAAGCATCCACTTCACAGGAGACAGGAAAACAGAAAAAGGGAACACTACAGAAATCAAAGTATTCACAAATAAAATCAACACTGTATTAATACTGATCTAAATGAATAGGACTCTTAACAAGCTAATCAGTGAAAAATCAAGTAGTTGATGTAAGATGAGGTTTTAGCTTTTTTTTTTTAATTCACTGAGATTAGGAAAGTACTCATAATATTTAAAAAGAAAATATTTATCCTATGATGAAAATACAAACTAAAAATTAATGACCTATAAAACAGGTCAGATAAAAATAAATAAAATGCAACTGGTTAACAAGAATAATTACGCTTGGAAATAAACATAAAGATGCTGAACACTGTTAAAACAATGGCCAATGGGGAGAGAGTGCATCAGTTTTATTCTCAACAAAAGCAAGATAAAATAGATATTTTACTTTCAAAGTGTCAGAAATCAAGATCGTGCTATGGTTGCTGTTAAAATATGCTGCACAAAAATAAAACAAATGAAGTATGAAAATTTCATTCACGTAACATAGGAAATGACATACGTTATATAGCTCCCTAAACATATTTGTAAACAGGTCCCCATTTATATTGTTTTTTTTTTTTTAAGATTTTATTTATTTATTTATTAGGAAAGAGAGAGAGTGAGAGAGAGCATGAGAAGGGAGGTCAGAGTGAGAAGCGGACTCCCCATGGAGCTGGGAGCCCGATGTGGGACTCGATCCCGGGACTCCGGGATCATGACCTGAGCCGAAGGCAGTTGCTTAACCAACTGAGCCACCCAGGCGCCCCCCATTTATATTGTTTTAAACATGACTTCACATAAGAGTATTTTCCATCCACTTCTCTGGCCTATTCGTTAGCATATTAACTTAGATGAACACAGAAAAAACCTTAAGTTTCTCAAAGGAATTCAAATCTGTCCAAAACTTTATGTGGCGAATAGAGAAAAAAATCTACAATCATATGAGACTTGTTTACTCCAAAATTTAGAAGTTAATGAGTGTTAAATAACATTTGAAAATTTCTCAAACTCTTTACCAAATCATTAATTGCTAGGCCGAACCAATTATGTCCTTCAGGCTTTTCAAGCACCTCACCATACTAACTGCCCTTTTGGTTATAATCATTGCACAGAACCCAAAACTTCCACATTTGAGATGCACCCTTATAACTGTACATAAATCAATCAAAACAAATTATCGACATCCCCAAATTTAAAATTACTGAGAATCCTTTAATACTCAAAAATTATAATTATTGGGGCACCCGGGTGGTACAGTAGTTTGAGGCTGTGGGATCGAGCCCTGAGTCGGGTTCCACACTCAGTGTGGAGTCTACTTCAGATTTTTTTCTCCCTCTCCCCCCGCGCCCCTCCCCACTCACACTCTCTCTAAAATGAATAAAAAGTCTTTTTTTAAAAAAAAAAATTATAATTATTTTCTAGAACAAAACTTATAAAATTTTGGCTTATTCACCCAAAACCAAACCTCTGTCACCCATCTCCTGAAAGGAAGCGTTCTGTGTGCAAACAAGAAGCAGCGAGCTCCTGGACATAACACAAGCTCAGCAACTGCAATCGGAAATATTCCTCCAAGACACTGCGCGGTAGTACCTAACCCACACAAACTCGCACGTGCGCACCCACGGCCTTGCCCGCGCTCCGCCAGGGAGGAGGGGCACACACCCAGAGTCAGCACTCCTCCTCCTCAAGGGCTAGCTGCACTGTCACTTAACAAGGGGTCCTCTAAGAATGGAACTACTAGTATTGTCAGAATTATAAATAGTACACCTTTCCGAAGACCTTAATTATAGACCTCCCACTATTAACCACATTTTTTTAATACGAAGATTTTATTGATTTGTCAGAGAGCAAGAGCGAGCACAAGCAGGAGGAGCGGCAGGGAGAGAGAGAAGCGGACTCCCCGCCGAGCAGGAAGCGTGACGCAGGGCTCCGCCCCAGGACCCTGAGATCCAGACCTGAGCTGAAGGCAGACACTTAAGGAACTGAGCCACCCAGGCATCCCAACCACATTCTTAACTGTAACAAAAGCAATCATCTATTAGGGTGTCTTTGTTTTATTTGTGGGGAGGGAAATTACCAAGCTCTTTTCTGAGTGCCTTATATACATACAACGAATTTAACCTAACTGCTTAACAACCCATCTGATAATGAAAACCTGCGGCACTTGTACTCTAAGCCGACTCCCCCAGGACCACAGGGCCAGCGAATGGCAGTCAGCGCCGGACCCCGGGCCGTCTGATCCAAGCCCACACACCGCACTTGAGCACTGAAACTTCAGCGTTGTTTCTCTCCGTCTTATAAATTATAATTCATTTATTACTCTTTATTTCATGTGTCTGCTGCATTATTTTTTGTTTTTAAACTAAAAAACTCCCTTCCAAAATACGTAAGGAAATCAAAGAAGAAGTGTACTTTATTTCCAAGTTTATGAAACAACACAGGGAGCATTAGGGAAAAAAAAAAATGCTGAAATTGGAAGTTAAAACCCTGGGTCTACTCTAGGCTCTGCAATGAAGAGTGACATGGGCCCTAGCTCAGTTAATAACAGTGACAGGCAGGACCAAATGACATTACTCGTATCTACATTATTTAAAAGACTACAATGAATTTAGTGAACAGCTGTATTATTGATAAGCTATAGTATGAAGATTGTCATAACCAATGAAATGATAACTAGCAGGGAATCAAAACAAACAATGCTAGATGGGTCAGGTTATAGAGCAGGGAGGGAAGGGGAGGGGAGGGGAGGGAGGGCAGGGAAGGGAAAGGAAAGAAGGAGTGAGGGAAGGCAGGAAGCAAGGGTGGCTGCGACAAGAAGACCAACCACAAGCCACACTTCCTGAGAACTTCCCCAAAGATTTTAACACAGAACCCTTTGCCCGGAGCTACCTCAACTCTTCTGAAGGCGGCAAAATAAAACAGTAACCCTCTTTACTGTAAGGTACCACCGCCGGAACGGAAAGCGTTAATAGGGTCAACAGAAATTAAAGTACACACAGCGCCCTGGGAGGCAGTGCAGAGCGAGGCGTGGGATGCACACGTCCCAGGGCGGCGTCCAGCACCGTCTCGGCCCTGGTGCTGAAGACTACGTGACAGGCGGTGTGGCCAGGGCTACTGGAATGCTGGGGGCCCGGAGAGCCCTCAGCAACTGTCCGTTGACTTTAGGGCAATGACGAAAACCAGGATCCCTCCCCAGAACTGAGCACACGCACCGGGCTCTGCACTGGTCAGCGAGACTCTCTGAGTCTCAGCCCCCTCTCTCCGGGGTATGAAGACACTCCTCACAGGGCCGTGGCGGCATCAAAAATTACACACTAACACAATCTACCATTTTGTTGACAAAAACACTGTCTGTCAAGCAGAGCAGCGAGTGTTTACACGGATTTCTCAGATACAAAGTATTACTAACCTCTATTTCCAAGAAAGAAAACTGGGATACAATGGAATTAAACCTAGCAGTGGTTAGAGGAGAACCTATCTATATACGGCATATAGAAGCCTATACTAAAGTGTCTAGATATTGCAAGAAACACAGTAAAGTCTCAATAAATGATTTCTATTAATACATTAAGAGTCTCTTCTTACCCAAGCATATAATTCTGGTATTGTCCTTATTGATCACATGTGCAGAAGCTAAAATACGTGAGTATGTTTATGTCAAGGAATAAAACACCAATCAATAAATCCCCCAAACAAGGATTTCCACTTTTATATGTAATTTGTCTTCAAATTTCTTCCACGATATTTTATTTATATCTATAACACAAAAACATTAAATGCAGTGGATGTCAGTGGGGGACTGGTGGCCAGCCCCTCGTTTCAGTCGTGCCTGTGAGGGATGAATGGCCAAGCCCATGGGAACCAGAAGACAGCAGACTCAAAGCTCCATCCAAGATTGCCTATTTCCCAAGACATACTCTTTGGTCATTTCCAGTAGAGAACTTGCCCGTATAGAGTGCTGAGCTATCCAACGCTACTATTTCCAAGACTTAGTAAAGGCACTCTTGATTCCATGGAAATGTGGGGGTGGAGGGCTGCTTTTTAATGTGGGGTTTTAAAATATTATTGGGTAAACAAGAATACTGAAGTTGGAATTTGTGTGAAAATTAATTGAAACTGGCATGGATATTCAATATCTATACAGGAAACCAACATATATTGGGCTATTTATAAATAAGAGCCCAAAGCTGAGATTTTAAAATGATGCAATCTACTTTTGAATTAATTTGGCATGAACACACCATTATGAGATAGATATGCACAGACAAGGGGTAATCTGTATCTGGTATCAAGGTTTACATATAGTTAAGATAAATATCTTTTGTGGAACACAATTATGCAAAAAATTAGAACACAATAGAAGACATTTAATAATAAAATTTTATAGAACAGAATTTAATCTTTATTTAATGATTCAGCAGGCATATCAAAAACATGCAGTGCTTCAGGGAGATAATCATCATCATCAATTATGGCTGCATTGGAGAGATACAGAAGTGTCAATTAATAAGAGTTCTGGCTGAATTACTTCTCTATAACAATTTATAATAAACTGAGCGAACCAACTGAAATAAGAAACACTCTAGAAATTTTTATAATAATAAAATCAGGATTATTTTCTTCCCCTTTTTAAATTCCCTTATCATCTAAAATAAGGTGTGTTAACAAAGTTATTTAAGTTATAGACAGCAAAGAGGACGGCGAATTAGAAAAAGAAAGAATATCCCCACAGCAAAAACAGGTTGTCTATCCTATGCAGGAAACAGGTAGGCAGGTCGTTGGCTGTAGACTGGATTGGTAGCACGTTAGGCAGACAGGGAGTGTTCCTTCTGTCTTTTGTTAGAAATTAAGTGCAAATGAAGACAATGCGTACAAGTGCAAAGCTGGCAAGGGGAACGTGCTGGCACCCTGCACCAGGGCAATACAGCTAGCCCGAACCACATTCCCCAGAATTCCATTGCTAGGATGTATCCAGTTAGGAAAGGCCCTAAGAGATTCTGGTAGAATATACAGAAGGCAGAGGTGAAGCAATGCTTACATGCTCCTATGTGTTGTAATCTATCGCTTCGAACATCTTTCATAAAGCAACAACAGACACCACTGTCCATGACCTGGTGGTCCTCTGTCAGCTTCCCAGACTGTTGGACCAACTGTGCAAGTTTGGGCAACTAATGAAGAAAGTAGCTTTTGTACAAACCCATGCCCCTCCATCAATGTCAAGGACTATGAAAACATTGAAGGGATTCAGTCTATCCTCATCAGCCCCAGTTTGTTTGTGGGTTCCCTTACTCAATACTCCCCCCACTTTGCATCCTTCTCACTTCTCAACTGTCTGCCCTATAGATAGATTTTAAGTTCCAATATCAAATGCAATGAAACACCTTACAGAGACTGGTTGAAACTGATCCCACAGTTGGATAAGACCAAATCCCTGCAACAAATGACTTAGCTTTGTTCATACGACCACATACACATACACATACATACATATGGCAACATACACACAGATATATATGTATATATGTATGTAAACTGGAATGAATATATATATTCATACACACACACATATATCTATACACGTGTACATATATCACTGGTTCTAAATGCCTGATTGATTCAGAATTTACAAAATGGAGTGACAGGGATTGACCCTTCACACCTGAAACCCCCCCAAAATAAACAACATATATGAAATAATAATTTTTCGGGCATGGAACATCAGGCAAAGAAAGTGATCTCAGAAAGACAGTTCTCAGACAGTGGAACAGGGTGGGAAAATGCAGCTGGAGATAGCAGACCTACAAGGGGCAGCTCATCAGATGAGCTGAGACAAATGGAGACAACGTGAAGACTCAGTAGCTGGAATTCACAGGAGAGAATATCGGAGAGGAGGGACCTACATACAGAGTAAGAGATCACGATCAGCACAGGGATTGTAGGGAGTATGCAGTTAATTATCGATCAAGTTGCATGTCTGAAGAAACTTCACAATGGCGTGGGCAAGAATGGACAGAAAACATTAGAGCAAACAGTGGTCATCGGTGCTCGTACGGGGCAGCCTCGAGAACCTGAGGACTCAGGCATGCGGCAAACAGAAAGGCCCACCTCGGCAACAGAGAGTAATTAGTCACAGCCTAAGCGCTATTCCAATTCTGCTTCACAAGTGACGCACAAAATATCAAACTTTTTCCAAATGAATTAACTACATACCAGAACAAAGCTCAAGAATATTTACTAACATACAAAATAAATAGAAGCAATAAAGTAAAATTTACAATGTCCAAGAAAAAATGAAAAATTACCAGTCTTACCAGAAATAGGAAAATAGGACCCATAATAATAAGGACAAAATGTAATCAACTAAATGCAGAATAGACAAGATATTAAAATCAGCACAAAAGGATATCAAAATACTCACTATGATACATACCAAATGACCAAAAACTTAAGTAGAAAGATGGAAGAGATAAAAAAGACCCAAAGCAAACATTTAGAGATGAAAACTAGAAGATATAAATTCACTTAGAAGAAATTAATGATATATTTAACACACAAAATAGCCTAAAGAAATAAAAATTTAAAAAATTAAAACAACAGCATAGAAAGAAAATCTGTAAAACTGAAAACAGAATTAGTTGTCTATTTCAAGTAATACAACTGGAATGCCCAAAATGCAGTGTGGGATGAGGAGAATAACTGAATAGTGGCCAAAAATTTCCCAAATTTGAGGAAAATTATACACCCACAGACACAAAAAGCTCAATAAACTATAATTAAAGCAAAATAAAGGAAATCAATGATGAAGAAAAAATCTTAAATGTAAACAGAAAAAAAGAGACATTATGTCCATAGGACCAAAAATAAGAATGATGGTAGATTTATAGACAAAATACAAGTGAGGAACAAAGACCAAGAGAAATGGTAATTATCTTCACCTTATACTTTTCAATATTTTTAAAAATTCTCTCAAATGGATTCCAGGCCTAAAAGCTAAAACCTAAGACTATAACTCTTCTAGAAGAAAACATAAGAGAAAATCTTTGTGATCTTGAGCTAGACAAAGACTTCTTCGATATTACAACAAAAAAAAAGACACATAAATGAACAAATAATATAATTTTAACAGTATCAACATATAAAAATTCTCCTTTAAAAAAAATAAAGTCACAGAGTAGCAGAAAATATCTGCATAACATATATTTGATAAAGGACTTAGAGCTAGAAAATATTTTTTTAAAAAACCCTCAAATCTTGTGGCACCTGGGTGGCTCAGTCGGTTAAGCGTCTGCCTTTGGCTCAGGTCATGATCCCGGGGTCCTGGGATGGAGCCCCGCATCGGGCTCCCTGCTCCACAGAGAGCCTGCTTCTCCCTCACCTTCTGCGTGGCGCTCTGCCTAATTGTGCTCTCTCTCTGTGTCCAATAAATAAATAAATAAAATCTTTAAAAAAAACCCTCAAATCTTAAAATGAAGGAAAAAATTTAATAAGGGAAAAAGATTTTGAAAGATTCTTCACCAAAGAAAAAAACTGTGGATGACAAAAAAGCTCACTTGAAGATGCTCAAGGTCATCAGAGAAATGCAAACTAGAACCACAGTGAGTACCTCCACTTATCTAAAAGAAACCGCTAAAATTAACAAACTGACAATACCAAATGTTGGCCAAGTACGTACAATCGCAGGAATGGTAACTCACTCCTGATGGGGAATATAAGCTGGTCCGAAGAGTCTGGGAAACATACACCTATAATAACCTCAAGCCATTCCACTCATAGGTATTTACCCAAGAAAAATCAAAGGCTCTTCCATACAAAAACATGTATATAAATGGTCCTAACAGCGTAATTTTAAATATCCAGAAATTGGACATAATTCAGATGTCCATCAAAAGGGAAATGGATAAAAACTGGATAAAGAAAAATGTTAATTCTACTCAGCAACAGAAAGAGATTACCCATCAATACATACAGCAGTATTGAAGAAATATGAAAACAGCTCTGCAGACACAGGCCCTGGACAAGAGATGAAAAACTACCATTCCGTCCACAGGAGTTGTAGCAAATGCGAGCTGGGCATCAGCAGTGGGAAGCCCACTGATGGCCGCCAGGGGGTGGGAGGGAAGGGCAAGAATTAAGGCTTGCAGAGAAAAACAGGAAACTTTTCAGCAGTAATGGAAATGTCCATTATCTTCTTTGAGGTGCTAGTTGCATGGAAATACACTTATCAAATTGCATATTTTAAATGCGTTAAATCTTTTTTTCCTTTAGGTCAAGTTAAAGATGACATTTTACTTTATCTTTTTTAAAGATTTTACTTATTTATCTGACAGAGAGAGCAAGAGCGCACAAGCAGGCAGAGCAGCAGAGGGAGAGGGAGAAGCAGGCTCCCCACTGAGCAGGGAGCCCGATGCAGGGCTCCATCCCAGGACCCCGGGATCGTGACCTGAGCCGAAGGCAGTCACTTAACCAACTGAGCCACCCAGGCCGCCCAAAGATCACATTTTAAAAGAAGGGACTTTCATAAGGAATATTCATGAACAAGTCAGAAAACATTAGTATTTCAGCCATTATGTACTCCTAAGAACCACACTTTGTACTGTTAGTCCCTTCTCCTTCTCCCTTCCATTGCCTTTATGGTTCTCTGACTTGGAAAAACATGGGAGTTTTTGAGTCACGGAGAACAAGGCAACAACAGGTGTGGCGTGCATGAGCCAGTCACTGTTGGCTCAACTACACCTGAGGAATGGAGGCTGTGCTGCCGGGACGCACGGCACACAGCCTACGGCAGGAACAAGGGAGAGAGCGTCAGCAATTACTAAGAGAAGCCCGAGGTTTAGGAACCGCAGCAAAAACTTTTAAAAAATAAATAAATACACACTATAAGTAAGCAGCTTCCACGGTACTTCAGGAACTGGAACCATCTCATATAATAAAGGAGAATAATTCAAAACAAAGAGGAGCAATTTGAAGTTTGGAAAAGCAGCTCTACACTAAAAAGAATACAGCCAGCATGATTTGATGAAAACATGGTTTTTGGATTTCTTATTTTATTTAGTATTATTTATACACTGGTGTATGATTTGTATACGGCAGGATTTGTAAAGGTATGTATCTGCAAATGTATGTGCACATAGGTTAAAAACAACACAAATAGCAAGAATGCAGTAAGTTCAAGAAATGAATGTGAATTTCATAAAACCTTAAAATCACAATCATAAAAAGCACTCAGCTGCTTCCTGAAGTTACAAATAATACCAGTGGCAACCAACCTGAACAGCAGATGATGGGAAAGTGTAAGATGTGAGTTTATAGGCTTGATATGTTACAGTCTACATTACATTAAAGGGGGAAGAACACGTATTCATGGGTGATGTAAGACATGTCAACACTATTAGCAAGCTCTTCCACTTAAGCACTACTCAAAAACTTCTTTGTGCAATGTAAATTTTATATCTTATAATACCAAACCAATCAATAAATAATTTCCAAGAAAATCCTATATACAAAAAACTGCTAAGGGGTATTGGAAAAGGCCAAAATAATCTAAATACTCATGATCTAAATGAAGGAAAAAATATATAACCACTTTACACAAGTTAAAAAAAAAAGACTTTTTTCATGTTCTGAAGAGATAGCACAACATGTAAATGTTCTTTTTTTTTTTTTTTTAAAGATTTTATTTTATTTATTTATTATGAAAGAGAGAGTGAGAGAGAGCATGAGAGGGGAGAAGGTCAGAGTGAGAAGCGGACTCCCCATGGAGCTGGGAGCCCGATGCGGGACTCGATCCCGGGACCCCGGGACCATGACCTGAGCCGAAGGCAGTCGCTCAACCAACTGCGCCACCCAGGCGCCCACATGTAAATGTTCTTATCACCTCATCACACTTAGCAACTTTACAGTAAATAATTTATAATGCCTGGCAATTATGTTAATAATGTCTCAATATTAAATTAAGTTTATATATAATATAACCTATTAAAATACAAAAATTGAGAAGTTCAACATACTACTCTAATAAATGTCAACTACAATAAAGAGGAAAATAATTTAAGGGGCTCCTGGGTGGCTCAATCGGTTAAGCATCTGCCTTTGGCTCAGGTCATGACCTCGGGGTCCTGGGATGGAGTCCAGTGTCCAGCTCCCTGCTGGGCAGAGAGAAGCCCCTCCCCCAGCTCAGGCACAAGTGCTCAAGCTTTCTTTCTCTCTTTCAAATAAAATCTTTTATTTGAAAGAGAGAAAGAGAGAAAATCATTTAAAATAATTTCTATTGCAACACAAAAAAATTGGGCAGTCAAGTACTGAAAGGCCTAATGAAGTTGTCAGAAGCTTCCAAATACACATACAATCACCATATGATTTGAAGGGCTTCCGGAAAGGTAAAGTGAAGACCTCCAAATATCTTCTCCATAAAAGCAATGAGGATATGGGAAAATTCAACTTTTTAAGAACTCTGGAAGTTAATCTAAAACACCATACAGAATGTCTACTCATGAAAATGGCTGGACGTTGGTTAGGAAAGTGAGCTCTGTGGTGCTTTAACTGGTCCCAATCTGATGCCCATCGCCGTAAGCCCTGAGACCCTTGCAAACCAAGAGAATCATAACTATGATAGCTATGAAAAAAACCAGCAGCCCAGCAGCCATGAGAGGAGTGAATAGGTTTAGAATTCACCAAAAGTCCAATTATCAGAGATGTTCCACTAACTGACAAGATCTATTCTCAGGGCTTGTCTTTATTGGACCTGACTCACGACTCAGTCTTTGTTGAGGAATGCATATCCCGAGCAAATTTCAGGGGAGAGGGGACGGGGAAAATGTAGTACCAACATGCTGAAGATCACGGTTGCTTACCCGTTGACAATAACAAGATGTTAACCAACAGAACTTCTTTAAGAGAAAAAGTTGGAGGATAAAATATACATGGGGAGCTTGGAAAAACTCCTACATATTGCTCACATGTCAAAGGCCATACACATTCACAGGACTGAGTGAATGCCAAAGAAAGACCTGAAACCCATCTCTGGCTAACCTGAAACCCTTGCATAAGCACAAAGTGTAAGTAAAATCAGAGCGAATAAATTACCTGCTGGGGCACTGAAAACATTCCACAACGGAAGAGAGCCCCTTGACAAATACAGGGAGAATTACTGATAAAGGCATTCAAGGAAACCTCTGTCTGCCATCAAGGTTACTCAGCAATCAGTTCAATGGCCATACATGACAGAGTAAGAATTGTTAAGAATCAGTTTAGCAAAGTCACTGCACAATCAGCCACAAAAATAAACAACAACAACAAACCCTGAGGAGGGGAGATCTGATTTCCAGAGTGGTCCCATTACACTATTTAAAATGTTGTTACCAACCAACACATACACAAAAATGGAGACATGAGAAGTAACAAAAATAATGCCTACACAAAGGGAAAAACAGTCAACAAAAATATTTCTAAGAAATCCCAGATGATGGAGTTACTAGACTCCATTATATTATATATATATATATTATACATAATATATATATATCTCCATATATTAGTAAATCAACTAATATAAATATATACAATGAAAGAGGGAACTGGGTGGCACAGTCAGTTAAGCATCCAACTCTGGATTTCAGCTCAGGTCATGATCTCAGGGTTGTGAGATCAAGCCCCACACCAGCATGGAGTCTGCGTCAGATTCTCTCGCCCTTTCCCTCTGCCCCACCTGCTCATGATCTCTCTCTCTCTCTCTCTCTCTCTCTCAATCAATCAATCAATGAAAAATATATCCACAAACTAAAGGGAAGAGGATTATGACTCATCCAACACATAATACCAAAAAGAGAAGAATATTATATATATACACACACACACACACACGTACACACACACGTACACACGCATATACATACATACATACAAATTCTGCAGTTAAAAAATAAAGTAACTGAAAGAAAGATTCACCAGAGGAGCTGAACAGCAGATATGAACTGGAGAAGATCACAATCAGTGAACATGGAGAAGGTAAACACAAAGAGGAGGAAGAGAAGGAGGAACAGGAGAAGGGGGGGGGGAGGAAGAAAGAGGAAAAACCTCCAAGAACCATAGGGCACCATCAAGTGTACCAAAATATTCATGGTGGGATTGCTAAAAGAAAGAGCAAGAAAGGAACAGGGAAAAAATTCAAGGAATAATGGCTAGAAACTTAACCAATTATCAGTCTGCATATCCAAGAACCTCAACAAACACCAAGTAGGATAAATTCAAAGAAACCCATACCCCGATACAACAGAGCCAAACAGAAGGAAAGAAACCAGAAAACAGTAGCAGAAAGGCTATTCTTCCATTTCAAGGTATGCTCAGTAAAACTGTCAGCAGACTTCACATTGGAAACTATCCAATTCAGGGACGCCTGGGTGGCTCAGCTGGTTAAGGAGCTGCCTCCGGCTCAGGTCATGATCCCGGGGTCCTGGGATCGAGTCCCACATCGGGCTCCTTGCTCAGCAGGGAGCCTGCTTCTCCCTCTCCTCTGCCTGCCACTCTGCCTGCTTGTGCTTTCTCTCTCTCTCTCTGACAAATAAATAAATAAAATCTTTAAAAAAAAAAAAAAAAGAAACTATCCAATTCAGAAGGCAGTGGGGATAACATTCAAAGTACAGGGGGAAAAAAATGAGGCTAAAATTAAAGAACAGTAGACAGAAATTAAATTTCATATGAAGAAATGAAAAGCACTGGTAAAGATAACTGCAAAGACAAATCACAGACAGTACACATATTTCTTCTGTTTGTAATTCTTTTTTTATCTTTGATTAAAAGACAACTGCATAAAGCAGTAAGTATAAATCTGTATTTATCAACACAGAAGAATAAAAATGTAATCTGCATGAAAGTAACACAAAGTAGGGAGAAGGAAATATAGCTATATAGGAGCAAAGCATTAGTACATATTAAAATGAAGTCTGTAGTCATCAAAACTAGAGTGTTATAAGTTGAAATATTCACCGTCATCCCTGGATAATAATTACATATATAATATATACACACTACATAATAACATAACAATGTAATTAATAGTCATGGTTAACATATATGTGCTTATGTATATATGTGGTGTGTGCGTGTACACATACATATGCATTACATGTATGTATGAATCAAAAAAGAAACTTTAAAAGGTAAACAACAAAATATGTGACACAAAGTTAAGTAGTACTAGTGAAATAGAAGAACAAAAATGAAATCAGGACATGTAAAAAACAGGAAAATGGCAGATGTTAGTTATATCATATCAATAATCACATGATATGTAAGTGGGCGATGCTCCGTTCAAAAGACAGACACTGACAAAATGCGTTTTCATAACATGATCCAGCTGTATCTTCTCAAAACAGACAAACATTCAGCTCAAAGATTCAAATGGGTTGAAAGCAGAAGGACAAAAAAAATATACCATGCACTCATTAACCTAAAGGGGTTGCAATGGTTATTCTACTAACCAGATGAAATGAAGTTTAACACACAGACTGTTACTGGAAATCAGAAAAATATGTTTTATGCTAAAAAGGTCAATCCATCAGTAAGGCAGGATTATTATAAACATATAAAGCCCTGACCACAGAGCCCCGAACTACATCAAGTGAAAACTAAAAGAATTGAAGGCAAAGAAGAAAAATTCAGAAATATGAGTTGAGGACATTACATCCCATTTTCAATAATGAAAACAACTAGGTAGAGGAAAAAAAGGAGAAGGGAAAAATTCAAAAAAATACATAAATTAACCAGAACTAACAAATGTCCGTACAACATGTCACATAAAAACAATCTCAAGTGTAGACCGAATATTCTCCAGGAGTGGCCATATGTTAGAACATAAAACAAGGCTCAATACATTTGCCAGGAGTGAAATCAAACACAGAGTACTTTTATTTCCTTTATCCATATGTAATGATACTAAAAATCTATAAAAAGGGAAATTTTAGAAAGTAACAAATATGTGGAAATAATATACTATTAAGTAAATAATGGAGCCTTAGAATAAGTAACAAAATAAACTTGAAAACACTTTGAGATGAATAGAAACAAAAACAGAACATACCAAAAGTTATGGGAAACAGCTAAGGCAGTAAGGAGAGAAAAATTTATAGCTTTAAATATCTGTATTTAAAAAGAAGAAATTCTCAAATCAACAACCTAACTACTCATGTTAAGAAACTTAAAAAACAATCCACTACAAGCAGACAGAAGAAAATAAAACAAGAGCATAAATAATGGAATAGAAAAACAGCCAAAATCAACAAAATCAAAAGTTAGTTCTTTGAAAAGATCATCAAAACTGACAAACTGTTAGTTCAAACAATGGGGGGTGGAGGGAGAAAGGCTCAAATGTTTAGGTTAGGAATGAAAAGGGAAACATTACTATTCATCTTACACAGGAAAAGGGAATAAAATGAAATACCATGAGCAACTGTGTGCCATCAAATTAGACACACTAGCTGAAATGGACAAACACCTAGAAAGAACAACACGTGACACCACAAAGAAGAAATTAAGTAATTTGAATAGACCTGTTACAAGTAAAGAAACTGAATTACTTATAAAAAAATTTGGACAAGGGAAGTTCAGGTTTGGATGGCTCCACCAGGGAATCCTACCAAACATTTAAAAAAGAATTAAAACAAATCCTTTACAACTCCTCCAAAAAAACAGAAAAGGAATTTACTCAAACACTTCCCAACAGAATCTGTGAAGCCAGTGTGACTCTGATACAAAAACAAGATGAAGACATAATCCTTTATGAACATGGAAAATTACTTTCAACAAAATACTAACAAACTGAAAACCAGCAACGTGTGGGAATTAAGTATGTTTACCAAAAAGGATTTATCGAAGAATGCAAGTTTGGCTAAACATACAGAAATCAATAATTGTAATATATGCTACTAATGGAATAAATGGCAAAACCACGTGATCCCAGGGCTGGGATATCTGGCTATGCTGGAAACGAGAGAATGTCAGAGAATGACAGAGACACATGGAAAGAACACAGACGTCCGCACCAACAGTCCTGCTTCTGCTGACCAGTAGGGAGCAACGTGAGCACCATGTTGGATACGGAAACGATTCCTGCTAAATTACAAAAAGAAGCCGCGTGTGTATAGAGACGCAAGCAAAAACAAACAAAACAAACATAAATTTAAAAACTTCTTCCAGGGCGCCTGGGTGGCTCAGTTGGTTAGGCAACTGCCTTCGGCTCGGGTCATGATCCCGGAGTCCCGGGATCGAGTCCCATATCGGACTCCCGGCTCTGCAGGAAGTCTGCTTCTCCCTCTGACCTTCTCCCCTCTCATTCTCAGTCTCTCGCTCTCTAATAAATAAATAAAAAATCTTTAAAAAAAAAAAATTCTTCCAACAAAGGGAGGAGCAATACACATGTGGCAAAATACCATGAATGTACTCTTCAAAGGTTCAAGCGTTGTCTTTCTTCTCTCGCTAGACACAGAGTTGATTACATCGACATTTTACTTTACTTGATGAATTTTGGCCTCTGTTTTGTTTCAGAAAATTGCAACAGAGAGGTGACAGAATTTCATACTCATCTAATTTGTAGAGATGGGAATAAGAGACCTTATTTCTCTAATTCCTTATTCTCATACTAATTTAATTTTCTTTCCCTACAGTATTTAAGGAAAAAATAATGGTTTTTCTTATTTGGACTTTTAATCCCCGAATAAATATTAAGACTTGGGTTTCCTGTGGTCGACTTTCAACCACAACAATCTGCTAAGAGGTTCAAGGAGACTTATAATTACAGCACTACTCTTGACTTTTAAGGGAAAATTGACCCTAAAAGACTAGTTCAGGGGGCACGCAGGACAGCAGCCCGAACACCACAGCTGTGAAACCATCGCGCATCCCGGCTTCCTTTCTTCCATTTCTCTCTCTGCAGCTGGACACTCTTCCCAAGGGTTGGCGAGGATAGTGGGACGTCCACCAGGAGGGCACGGCAGTTGGATTTTGTCATCATCTACAAAGTAAACACCACCTAATCCTACCAACAGAGACCGTGAGCAGAGATGGGCCTGGAATCTTAAAAAATCCGAGCAGATTCCTGGGCTGATGCAGGCCGCAGTCAACCGGACAGCTAAGTAGTGCTTCCTGGTCAAGAAAGAGAGAGGGAAGTGAAGGGAGGCAAGGGACGAGAAGGGAAACTGAGATAAGGTCCGGCCAGGCAGCCCCGAGAGGCAGGAGAGAGGCTCGCGCGGAGGCCGGATGTGCTGATGGCGATGTAGAATATTCCGCGAAGTAAAATTGACTGAGATGGAAGCTATTTTGCATGGTACAGTGGCGATGGCTAACAAATGAGAGTTCTGCAGGCTGCCTGTTAGTCCCCCGCCTCATCTGCCACCCCTAATGACGGCAGCCACCTGCTGTTTTACTGTCACAGCTGGAGCCAGTTCACACGCCTTGGTGCTGAGCTCGGCCCATGAGCACCAAGCCCGCTCCTCGCCTCATTACGTTGATGAACTTTTTATGGTCAGCACCCATGAAGACCTCATCTAGGACTCGGCGACACAGGCCGGCTTCAGGGAGCACTTCCCGGTACACGAGGGGATACGACACGGTGACACGGGGCTGTCTGGGGCTGTCAGCTAGGGCCGGAGTGACTGCACCGGACTTTGACACCACGGGGCCCACAACAGGTAAAAATGCCCGGAAATTCTCATGCTTCATAATGTTCTTTACTCCTCAGTGCAATGTACAGATCACAAGATACCGCCATAAGGAAGGTTTTTAATGGTACATGTTATTATAGAAAACCTAATGTACTGCTTATGATTACTGCCATAAAATTAAAATTCCTTTCATATTCTATAGATTGAAAGCCATAGGGACAAGTTTTCTTCTTTTGCCTTTAAAGTAAAAAGCGATAAAAACTAAAGTGGAATCAAAACCTTCTTTGTATCGATATAAACTATTTTAAACAAAACATTCATTCGTTGTTTTTAATGTTTTTTAACAGATAAAATACAACAATGATACATCAGCTGATTTCACACTAAATCTGCCATGTATAATTTTGATGGGGAGAAGGATATATTCATATAATGATGCCTTAAGGACCAAAAGACTTTACAAGCTTTTTCTGATAATTGCTGGCCAACCATACACAGAAATCATCAAAGAGTTCACTATTTATAGAGGGGGGAACTTTGAGACGATTTTAAAATTTTAGTAACATTGAAAATAAAATGACCAACTCTCAATACTGTGTGAAAATTACTGAAAATCATCTCTGCAACTTATAAACACTGACTCACGTCTAATAATAATAGTTTAACCTAGAAAAAAAAAAACTCTTTATAGCATTTAAATATTTCAACACATCCCTATCTACACACACATGCACACTGGCAATATTTTGAAGATATTCAAACATCACCAAGTAATATTTCATTTTCTAATGCCTAAAAACCCAAATATGTATTTCTTCAGTGGCATCCCAGCTGGCAAACGTGACAAACTGCAATGTCAGCAGCCTTTAAGTGTCACTTAAACTTATTTAAAATTCTCCCTACAAATATATGTATGTATATAAATACAGAAGTGGCTTCTTTCAGGTTACTTCCTCCTCAAAGTAGATATGTAGTCTACTTTTCTCAGTCCCACTATGAAATTCAAAATACCAAGATTTTACTTAAAAGAGAACGTGAACTTAGCTCATACTCCCAAGCATGAACGTTGTTCTGAACTTTGTGTCGCCAAATGAGGACTAAACTCGGCACTCGTTACGTGCTCTCTATTGCCAAACAGTAACAAAGGTGCTGATTTTCCACTATGTAAGTTAACAAACCAGTTGTTTTTACATACAAAACTTTCTTAGAAACCTTTTCAAGCAGCTTACCTAAATACAAAAAAATTTTTTAAACTTATTTAAAAAAAGATGTGTAATTAATTTACAAATTGGCAAAAACTAATCTCCACATCATTTCACTTTTAAATCAACCAGGTAATTTTGTAAAACAAGGATAATCAAAAGATTACCACGAGAAGAGAGGCTTGCATTTTAAGTGCATTTACAACTGACTATGAGGACAATGACGTAATACACATGTGCCAGGTTTATAAGGCGGAATCATTTGTTTTTAATTCTGTTAAGCCCAGATACTTGTTTCCAGCAATCTAATAAGATGCCAAACTTAACAGTTCAGGGAACCTAACTTTAAAAATAAAGCAGTTCTCAGTGGTTGTACTTTATGACATTTAACTCTTATCAGTCAAGTAAATATGAAAAAATAATTTACCCAATTCCACACAATGTCCCTTTTTTAGGCGAATATTCTTCAAAGTACGAAGTGAGTTCGTAATAAGAATATTATGAAATTCCCTTCCGTAAACGAGCGGATGCTAGGTGCCTTTAATGACATCACGGCGGTGGTTTGTTTCAGTGGGTGAGTATTCAACGGCTAACGCTCTGTCTCTTTGCGAGAAGTGGAAAAAGAATCCACTGAGTGAATGAAAAGACTAGAAATGGATGTGAGCAAGAAATACGCTACATGGTTCAGCTTCAGCGATACACCAACTGCCAAACATGCACAGGAAACCGAGGCTGCTCATACAAGACGGAGTGAGCCGAACTCCAGCCTTCCACGAAGCAGGATCCCACACGGAGACTGAGCCAGGTGGCCTGGCACCATCGGAGGTGACCCAGAACCACAGACGAGTTTCCCTAACCACACAGAACTGACGCCCGTCTACTTATCCATGTGCTTACTTACATGTAATTGATTATTCCTCAAAACTGGCTGTGTTTGGATGTTTTTCAAAGGAACTGATGAAAAAAGTGTGTTGAAGTAACTAGTACAAAAACAACTGTGTACGTTCTATTACCAAAAACAGCTGAGAACAGAATACAGTTTTAAGCAAAGCAGTAAGTCTGTGATCCACAATATCAAATAATTATGTTCGCAAAGAATACCGGAATTGGAGAGATGTTATATTTTTACAGCACTTAAATCTTACAGTGTTTCCTATATCCTTTATTATATCTGATGTTGACAGTTATCCTGTAAGATCTACAGTAACTTTTATTGGTTAATAGGAAGTTAGCAATCTTGAGTCCCTTTTGTCAAAATTAGACAAATTTCCATATAATACTTTATTTTTCCATAACACCATTGAAATAACTTACAGTATCCAAAAAGACATAATTAGTCATATAATCCTAGACAAGGTTTTTCATTCACCTCCTGGATGTGCATTTATGATTCTCCAAAAGTGTTACAGACTGAATGTCTGTGTCCTCCCAAAATTCACAGGCTGAAATCTAACCCTCACGGGGTATTGGGACCTGGGGTGGTTGGGAGGTAACTGGGTCACGAGGGTGTAGCCCTCATGAATGGGATTAGTGCCCTTATAAAAAAATAAATAAAGGGGTGTCTGGGCGGCTCCGTGGGTTAAAGCCTCTGCCTTCAGCTCAGGTCATGATCTCAGGGTCCTGGGATCGAGCCCCCCATCGGGCTCTCTGCTCAGCGGGGAGCCTGCTTCCCCCTCTCTCTCTGCCTGCCTCTCTCTCTCTCTGTCAAATAAATAGATAAAATCTTTAATAAATGGATAGATAGATAGATAGATAAATAAATGGCCCAGCCCACAGAACTGCCTCATCCTTCATGGCAGAAGCATCAGAAGACAACAGCTGCCTACGAACCAGGAAGTGGGCTTCCACCAGACACCGAGTCCACGGGAGCATGGACCCTAGACCGCAGCCCCCAGCACTGTGAGAAATCGCCCCGGCTCTGCCCCCACACACCAGGGCGACAAAGTCACCAATGACTGTACTGCCTTTTCAAATCTGAACTTAAGAAATGCTTTCTTTGCATAATATTTTAAATTGAGCAAAGAAAACATGTAAGTAACCTAAGTATGGAGGATAACATCTGTGAGATTTTCCCTAACCTCATCTCACTGCCTACTCTCGGAAAAATAAGCATATGCTAAATAATTCTGTCATTCCTTCACTCGATTTTATAGTTTTACAACATATGTCCATATTCTTTACATAATCTAATAAATATTACATTATCTCATTGTAACGTAACAATATATTTTATAAAATAAAATTATATAATAAACACTGTATTGCTTAGTTTGACTTATTTTTTAAGTTTTCAAAAACGGGGTCATACCATGATAATATATAGACATTAGGGTTGTTTCCGATTTTTCCTGATTCTTTGACACAAATTTTGCCTTTCACATAGTTTCTACTGCAGCAAAAACTAAACTTCTATGTTAAATCTATCAACTTTCAAGCGCTCAGATTGTGTCCATATTCTCATTTTCTCTCCTATAAAAACCTGTAAGCCTACAAACAAGAATCCTAACCATGTTTCCATCACTCAAAAATTAAAATACATTAAAAAACAAGAGGCAACATATCTATAGTCAAATTTATTTGAAGTGTTATTAAATAATATTATCTACAAATTCACGGAACCTGTGGGAAGAGACACCTTCCCACTCGAGACAGAGTGCTGAGCGCCCAGAGGGACAGGACGACTGCGGTCCACACCCGTGTGCGGTGCGACCCAACAGTGCTGTGCGCCCTTGGGCCAACGGAGCTCCCCAGCGGCCTGCGCGGCAGCCCCGACCAGCGGCCTGCCACACAGAAGAGGAGCACGTGCTAGGAGGCAGGGACAGCTGAGATGGGCCCAGGAAACTTAGCGGGAAGGACTGTAACAGCAAGTCAAGCAGTAATTTATATTAAAACACCAGCAACACCAGAAGAGTAAAAAATAATAATAATAAAATAAATAAATTCTACATACTATAACTTTTCCTCAAAATTCCACTTGCGCCCAAACTCCGAAAGTAAAAAGGCAGCACTTCTTCAATAAACAAATCCTGCCAGGCCTTTATGACGCCCACATCTACTTTCAAAAGCAGAAGCCTAGCGTTTAAACTTCCAGCGCCATAACCTCAAGACAGTAATAGTAATGCAATTATGACGGCATCTGTAGACACACCTTAGGTGTCCTATGTTCTTACTATTTACCTGTTATGACCATGGGGGTTCAGAACGCAGCTTCTGTTTCAATTTTTAGATTAAAAGGAGTAGATACAAAGTAAAACTGCAATTGCCTCAAAAGAGAAAATTTAACCCTCGTATTCATTTGGTATGCTGTGATAAGAAAATCAACATTTCCCAATCATTCAAGAACTGAAAAGCACAGCAATAACGTGAATGTACATTCTTAAATTAGGAAAAAGTCACACTCACATAAATCCATTGAGACAGACTTCAATACTCTACAAATAGTCATAATAATTCCTATTGCTATATTTCTATGAAAGAAATACTATAGTTATTTTCTTTTGTGCAACGCAGTCATAAAAATGTAGACACATAGATTTTTTTTTGAATTATAAATAAGCATAGCTAGCTTTAGTGAAAGAGAAACCGTGCCAAACATAAACCTATATTCTCGTGACAGACTGATTTTGTTAGAAGGACCTTGACTTAAACCTATCATTCAGACCAAAAAAGGAAAAAAAAGAAAGACAAGTAAAGTTAGAAAGCTACAATAAAGAATCTATCAATATCTGGTGTTTTAGTTAAAGAGAACTAAAGAGAAACATTTTAGAACTATTTGGGGAAAATGATTGTTTTCAATTTCAGATCATACATAAATGTAGACAAAATAATTTAATAAAATTCACCATGATTATTGATGTACGGTAAGATTATGCTAGAAATTTTGCTTAAGATTTTCTTAAATTTCCAAATATTCTCTAATTAATGTCTTAATGCAATAATCTAAAAATATAATAAACACAGGCAAGTAAGTTTTTCCGGATATCCCCCCCAACACTCTCGTGCTATTTAAAAAAGAAGGGCGTCCAAATGAGCTACAGAATTCATCGCATCGACGATGGAGGTGGTGATCTAGTGAGTCGGCAGGAGTCTTGGACCCCCCTCCACAGAACAGCTGGTGATGGACCCCGGGGCAGGGGAAAGGCCGCGAACCGGCCCACCTGTCCCCCTCCATGCCCACATCCAGCACGGGCCTCTTGACCAGGCTAGTGCTGGAAGTACAAAGATGGATCAAAATACCAGAAACCCTGACATTCCCAGCTTCAGAAGGGGAAGTCAGCACAGAACAATTGGGGGATCATTTCCCTAAGTAGGAGACAGATAGACAGAAGACTGTTAGAGGAATAATGAGTTCATTAATAAATGCTCAGTGTTAATCTCTTGCCTGAAGGTCAGGGAAATCAGTGTTTCCAGCCAGAGGTTAAACACTAAACTCAGAACTACGAAATAACTGAAGAGCCGAAATTGGAATCAACTAGTCAAAGTGCCCCATGACAATAGTAAATGCCTGGGGTAGTGCATTATGATAATTTAGTGTATGGTATTTACTTGATTCTGATTCTGAGTATTGATTTTGAGATACACAATTGATTTGCTAACATCTTTTCCAAAGGTGAAAAAAAACATCAAATTAATGCCCCAATTAACTTTAAACACAACACATGACAATTTCAAAAATGCTAAAATATGAAAAAAACATGTATCTTATAAACAGGAAGCAGGTAATAAATAGGTAATATACCTACCCTTTTAGAGGCAATAGACACAATATATAAATATCTAAAAAAGCAAAATGTTCCACATAAAGGCACAAGTAGTGTAGTAAAATTTCTTTCACAACATTTTAGATTACAAGAGGTTATTTCCGTTAAAAATACCTGTATGAATACCAATTAGGGAACTTCACAGATCTTAAAACAGTGACAACTCATTAGGATTTTATCACTATCTATCCTAGAAGGGAATATTATATACTTCAAATAAACCTTACAACGGTTCTTATCTGATTTAGTAATTTAAAAACTCAGAGAGAATCACCTCTATTATAAATATGAAAGCTTCATGGTATCATATTATCTTACATTTAACTAAAGATGAACCAAAACATTAAACAAGGATCGGGATGTCTTGTACACACACACACACACACACACACTCACACACAAACACCTGATAGCACAGCATAAATCCTGACCAAGTGCATTCATGTTCCTTGTGATTGAGTATCAAAAAGAAAAAGACAAAAAGGTGCTCTCATTTTCTAATACAGTTACTCTATGTGGTGATATCACTGCCATAGCTCCACACATAGAATGATTGTTAAACACATTTTTACCTGTATTTACATACGAACAAACATGTTTGAAGCCTGAATCCATCTTTCCAGCTCTTCACTCTGATTTCCAGCTGCCTTCCACAGATCGCCACCCAAACACTCAATGTCGTCGTCAATTCGGCACGAAAACTCTCTCCCACCCTGCAGGCCCTAATCCCTGTGGCTTGCTCCTTCTCTCCAGTGTTCTCCATCTTGGTTAATAAAACACCCCTTTCTGGCTAAGTGTCCAAATCACAAATGTAAAGTCAACCGTCACCATGCCACCGCCCTCAGCCCTCAGTCGGCAAGGCTCAGCGCCACACCCCCTGAATCTCTCGTCCTCCACCCATCCATTTTGTTTCCTTACTTGATGCATTCCTATCCATTTTCTGAACAATCAAAATAAAGACCCTACCTGGCCTCAATGTCTATAATTACTCCAAGTTCAGATATTAGCTATATTGGAGACATACCATATATGGAGTAACCACATTATTTTTGATCCAAAGCACAGCACTTACGAGATAGAGACAGGGGACACCAGACAAGACGCTAAGACAGCAGAGACGAAGCTTCCCTGTGACTTCAATAGGAAAATCTGCAAGACACTGTGAACTAAATGAGGAAGAAACAAAAGAAAAAAGGATCCACCAAAAAGAAGGTTATTTTCATTTTCGACTTCTGACTTGACTTTAAACAAAACAGCCAAGGATGCCGTTGAGTACTGTGTCATTCAAAATAGAACAAAACATGAACCAGCCTATCTCTGAAAAAATATTAGGTTGAACTAAATAAAACTGTGGTTTTTATAGGAAAAACGTAGTCAAAGTCAGCAATTTCATGTATCTCAACCTAATTAAGGAACTGGTCTCATCTCTCAGTAAATTATTTTTCACTCCACACTGAGGGAGGACAAGTATTTCACAGTTCTTTCAGACCGCTAATTTCTAAGTGGTATTCTCTTTTTGTCCTGAAGCAAGTACGTCCTCAAATATTGCAGTAAGGGGGAAAGATGGCATTGCCTTACACAATAGTATCTTCGTCAAAAACATGTTTTCTGTGAATATTCTCATTCCTCTTTACTATTTTAAAAATAAATAACGTCTTCCAACTTTCGTTTCTGCTAGAACAACTAGAGAGCAGAGATGAAAAATAAAAAAGCAAAGCCCTGTGACTACAGAAAGAACCATCCCACAGCGTGGTACACAACTAGAAAGGACTTCAGGAATTCTTGTGTCATCTCAGCTTTCCCGCCAGGCGCACAATTGCAGACAAGAAGTACACCGCTTCTCCTTCTAAAACTTGTCCTCCTTCCAGGTTCTCACTCCTAATCCTGTCCTTGGAGATACCGGTGCGCCCCAGCTAGGGGGTTTACTCGGGGAGTGGCAGAGTCTAGACGGCACCTCTGTCGTGCTCACAGTCCCCATCGTGGATACTGCGGAGGCTGTTTTCATGCCAGGGGCACTGTTCATTGTTACACGGTGTTTTTTTGACAACCCAAAGAAACTGCTAGCGTTTGAAACATACAGATCAGACACGGAAATATACATAGAATATATTTTGGATGAAAAACAGTAATTACTGATTTTAAACATAAAGTCAATGTCAGAGAAAATCTCGAGTCTAAGAACTTTCCAACTCTGGGTTCCCAACAATGTGATTTCACAGTATATTGGACCTGATCAAATGATTAAAAAATATTTAGAGGTAATTATATAACTATTCGAATTATGTGTGTGCAAATGTCAATATACAATTTACAGATACGTATATATTTACATATACATGAATATATTTATGCAAATGTATGTATACATGGGTGCATACAAAATTTTCCAAATATGATGGTAGAAAGGTCTTAATGATTTATCCTTCTATTTTTCACAATGGATTTACTGCCTAAAACCTTACACATTATCCGCCAAGTGACTCTCTTAAACCACTTCCTGTCCAGCAGCTACTCTTTGCCATCACCTGACCAGCGATGACCTCAAACTTTCTATGATGAAGCTGCCTGCCATCTACTAATAGTGAGAAAAGACGCTGGTTCTCGGCCAACTTTCCCCAGGATAGTGAGTGACAGTGACAGGCTGGTACTGACCTGATTTACATCCCGGCAGTAATCACATTTGTATAGTGGAAGAAAAGCCAAAAGAGACATCCCTGGGTTACTACTTCCACATTGGTACTGGGGAGAGGAGGCCAGGTTCCTAGGGGACCCCCAGAGTCGGCTCTAGTATATTCATCTCCCAACAGGGGAATCTAAAGATCTGTCTGTGCTCAAGAAGAGGTAAGATATCAATACAAGGGGAGTACCTGAATCAATTTCCCAAAAGCCTTTCTCCCAAACTGCTATCCCTTAGCCTTGAACCCACAGTACAGTTGGATAGAGGCACTGATGCAGCTGTCCTTGATCCAATCTCTACAATTCCCCGACGCATGTGAGAGAGACAAGCTTAAAAGGTACTTTCTTAATACTTTGGACTGACTGTGCAGGGGAAAAAACAGATGGTGGGCAAGGCAAAAAGGAAGTGTGCATACACATCCTAGAGGGCAGAGGGACCACTCCCAAACATCAGGTCCTAATTCCTGAAACATGAAAATATTGGCCAATTTGAAAGAGGAGTGGGTGCTGATATTATGAGATTAGAAATCTAAATTGGGAAGATTCACTTGGGTTATCAGAGAGGGCCCTTAGGGCAACCAGAAGTGTCCTTCTATGAGAGGCAGAGAGAGATGTGACAGATAAAAGAAGACATAGCAGGGACCAGGGAAGTGGGGACTGACGCAAGGAGGGCACAGCTGAGGGCTGCCAGCAGCTACAGGAAATGTGGCCCTGCTCGCATCGTGATTTTAGCCCAGTGATGCTAATGTCTGCCTTATGACCTCCCAAACTGCAAGAAAATGAATTTCTGTCATTTAAGCCACCAAGTATGTGGTAGTTTGATATAGCATCCACAGGAAGCTAATCTAGCATATTTCTTATTTTGCCCAAAATATTTGTATGTTCTAAAGTGAAGCTCTATAAAAAGTATCACAATACAAAATTAAATAAACAAACAACAAATAAACAATAAAGTCCTTAATGACATTCTAAGCATCATACATCAGACAATTTCCTTTAATTCCATGTTCGGGGGGTACCTGGGTGGCTCAGTCAGTTAAGCATCTGCCTTTATCTCAGGTCATGATCCCAGAGTCCTGGTATCCAGCCCCAGGCCTGGCTCTCTGCCAGGTCATGATCCCAGAGTCCTGGGATCCAGCCCCAGGCCTGGCTCTCTGCCCAACAGAGAGTCTGTTTCGCCCACTACCTCTGCCTGCTGCTTGCCTGCTTGTACTCTGTGTCAAATAAATAAATAAAATCTTTTAAAAAATAATAAAATAATTCAATGTTCAGAATATCACAATAGCTATTTCTTTTAATGCTTCACATTCCACTTTTTTCGTTTTTATTTGTAAATAAGCATGTGTGTTTTTTTGATCCTAGAAAATTAAAACATGTTGGACTGGGGCGCCTGGGTGGCTCAGTGGTTTGGGCCTCTGCCTTCAGCTCAGGTCATGATCTCAGGGTCCTGGGATCGAGCCCCACATCGGGCTCTCTGCTCGGCAGGGAGCCTGCTTCCACCTCTCTCTCTGCCTGCCTCTCTGCCTACTTGTGATCTCTCTCTCTCTCTCTCTGTCAAATAAATAAATAAAATCTTTAAAAAAAAAACATGTTGGACTATCTTATAAAGTCTTATAATTGGTGTGAGTCCTCCTTCAGAGTATATTTTTGGAGTTAATTAAGTTCAGTGAATAGTCTTACAATCATGTTCTTCCTTCCAGGAATATTAACAAAGACTGGAAAAGAGTGGTCCGAAGCATGTTTTCCCTCTATGTTAAGCTAGGGATGAGCTTTCAAAAAAAGGCAGAGTCCAAATGTCAGGACATTTTCTGAAAGGGAGACACCTGTTTCAGAAAGTACCTACTCTTTAGGTGCTGCCAAAAGAAACATGTACTTCAGTGCATGATTTCTAACTGCTGATCCTCTAATAACCGGAGCTGAGAGGACTCAGTACTTGATCAATGACCTGGTTCTACCCCTTCTCCCTCTCCCCTGTCAGCTTCCACCTGGAGTGGAGGGGAACATGCTGAGGAATGGGAGGAAACCTTACTAAGGAAGCAGTAAAAGTTCTAAGCATTCCCTCCTTGACAATCCTAAATTCAAATACTCAAACCAATAATCTGGTGCACGCCATGGCTTCAGGGATATGAATACTTTAGCAACAGAAAATATTAATCAGAGAAGTCATATGCACTTTGTGATGAGAAAAAAAAAACAAACTTATTTGGTACTAAAGAAATGAGAAGCAAGCAGCCCCAGACACGGAGACAGAGAAATGTTAAATCCATTTAACAGAAAGTAGGTCTGACCTTCTACTAATCTCACTGAAATTACGATACGAGGGCCAGGACAAACTATCATGTTAATGACCACCAATATAACTGAACATCATCATATATGATTTTTATTTGGTCTACAGGTCTAAATAAATACAATGAACCATATGCCATGTAGCAAAATTACGGCAACATGGATGTCTCAAAATTCAGTTAACTTATGGATGTCTCAAAATTCTAATAACTTACTAATATTTTCATGTAAAAAGTGCCACGCAAACGTGAGGGGGCTTTAAAAAATCATAGCTTGGTATCCGCTATTTTACTTCACTTGAGAGGAGTTCATATATCTTTTCAAATCTCCTTATAATAACTTATAATTTCTATGAAATACCTGAAAATGGGTTTAGAAACTCCAGTATTCACCTTCCAGTATTTATGCAGACAGTACAAATTCTGTACTACTCTATCCATATAGAAAGAACCGAAAGGGAAACGATGTCTAATCAAAGTGAACATTAAAATAAACATTCCATTTAAGACCTGGTTACCATAGCACAGGAACTGATTTTTAACCTGTCTTCAAATTTCAATTTTCTTTTGTACTGTATAATACTTATCTTCATAATTTTAACTCATTTTTAAGGAAATCCAACCATCAAAAAATTCAATATAAAATCCAGTTAGAGATTTTGAAATAAATTCATCTTATGTGTTAGAAAAACCACCATTGCATTTCTTAAACAGATATCTAAATGCTCTCAAATATAACAATGTATAGCAAAGGATTCCCTATCATGCATAATTAATATTATAAATGCCTATAATTAATTTTACTAGGATTAGTTCAAGTCTAGACTATGTACCACTCCAAGAATTTAAAAAATCAGTAATTATTCCAAATTATAACCACCACAAAAAATCATCTGTGATTCTCATATGTACCTCCACATGTGTATGACTATGCACATGTGCAGGCGTGCACACCCTCATACGTGTAGGCAGACATACTCACCTGTGGTTCTTTGCTAAAAATATATACCTAACGGTATATATGAGAAAGTACAGTAGTCACCTATGGCACTAACCAACAAATTAATTTTTCATCTCTACAGATAACAAATAATCATGATTGCTTAATACATATGTACATATAAATGTATAATTACATATTGATTAGTTTAGCTTTTAGCAAAACACAAGAGTATATTGCATTTCTCCAGAGTAAGATAGTATTTTTTAAAATTATACCAACAGACCATTAGCATTGAGTGAATTTATTTCCCCCAACAGTGCTAAAGATATGCAAAATTTTCATTCTTTAGAGTTGCACAGTAAATGATTAACACCAGCTCTGCTCATTATCTCGCTTAACAAAACTTCTCTAAAAACAAATAAATCAAAAATGCCTCCAACATTCTTGAATAAATAAATTACAGACCTATTCAGTGGCAGCAATGATATTTTAAAAAGCTTGTGCAAGCTCATTGTACAATTTTATTACAAAGCCACATTTGATAAAAGAAAAAACTGTCCACTTTTTCATTCTCTACATAGTTTTACTAGCAGGGATAGCTTCTCAAGGATGAAGAAACTTTATAATAGCAACATATCTAGGAAGTGTTAACCCTGTGTTCAACAGATTATAGTCACTGCTAATTAGGAGCTGATACTTCTTATAAAGATACTTTTAGGAGCCAAGAGTATTTTTCTCTCATAATGAGAATATAAGGATAATGACAGCTAATAGGAGCCATCACTATATGATCAGAGACCATAAGTGAGAACATTTGTATAATGGGAAACATAATTCTTAACTTTGAAAATATAGGTTTCAGGGAATTATTTGTATTTCTACAAAACCTCCACAACTTTTAACAATAAACAAATGCCACAGAAACAACTGACGAAGGCGCCTCGTGTGTCCTGGTGTTCAGTAAAAATGGGCATTGTAGAACAGTAGTACCTACACTTTATATTTTAAAATTTCTCAGTGCAGAAATAGTACTAATTAAGCATAAATGTTAAGAGGAAAAAATTAATGAAGTGATGAAATTGCATTATTTTAAAGTGAAAATCAATGTATTCTAGGATTCAATAAAGCTCACTAGGTAATAAGTCTACTGCATACTAAAGACTGCAAGCTAAAATCTAAAATTAAAGCTCCAACGAGTTAACCTATATTTTATTCAAACAACCACTAAAAAACCATTTTCTTTTATGACTGACAAAAGTTATAACACTAGAAGATCTCATGTAGAAAAAGCTTTATAATTATTCTAATCTTGCCATTAAAAGTAGCCTTCAAAATAATTCTGCCTATAAGACTCTGCTATATTCAAAAAGCAAAGATACACATAAAATAATTCTGTCCAAAACACAATAAGCTCCTCTCTTGCCATAACCTAAAAGATTTTTCTTGGAATTAAAAAAAAAAAAAAAAAGAGCATGTAAATTAAGGTGACTGAAACATGCTTTCATCTAGCAGAGTAATATGGTAGCTATTCATCACCTGAAGTCATAAAACACTAGGTCTCGTCCTTAGCATATTCTAATGAAGCCTATCATGCAAATGAGAGTGACCTTTTCCTTGCATTCTGCAAGTTCACATTTATTCCAGGAGTACATAGAGTTTGCCAATACAAACTAGCCAAAGACTGGTAATTACTGTAATCAATTAGTAGTTAGTGTCGTTCTGCTCATTTTCAGCTAATGTCAACTAAGCCATTTTTGAGAGAGCCACCCTTGACAACAGCTCTTCTGTTGTTGTTTTTAAAATGAGGGAAAAAAGAATATAAAAGGATGAAAACGCTCAAACTTTCCAATATGGCCACAAAGTTGCATCCCTCCAAAGGACGTGAAGATGCAAAAGACAAGGCCCTAAAGTTTGTAATGGACAAAGACTCTTGGGTAAAGTTGCGTATCCTTAAAATGACATTGAAATTTTCTGCCTATACAATTAAACATTAATATTTAAATATTTAAATGAAGGACACTCTCCTGCGAAGCAGTTCAGACTTGGTAGAACTTGGGCACTCTTCGCAACGGTTGAGTAAACAGGCCATACCCTCTGCTCAGGAACAGTCTATTCTGTCGACAGTTATGGATAGGAAACATTACGGCAGCCGGTAATTAAAGTAAAAACTAATACTGTCTCAGAGATGGGGAATTTTGTAAAGGAAAATCATTTATCATGGCTTACAGTTCTCACAACTGAAATGAATTATCTTTTCCTTTAGCATATATCCATTTTAGAGCGAGTGTATTTACCGAACTAAAATGAGGCCCACTGGCCCATCTTAATTGCATTAGTGAGTAGGCACGGAACAAAAATATAATAGGTCACGGAAAATATTCTACATATACTGCACAACATAAAGCCTTGGAATATAAAAAGTGGGAATCAAAAACAACTACCAATTTAAATTAAGGTCTGGTGAATCACAAGAAAGCAAGATGATTAAAAAATCTATAGCATTCCCCCTTAATATGGTTGTTTTTAAAATTTACAATAAGTCTTAAAGGAAAATACCTCTGTGGTTGCTAGTTGCTAAAAAGAAATGTTAATTTTATATCAACTAATGTCCTATTGCTGGACCTGGCCAACATGTGAAGGACAATATATTCAACACTCACTTATGAAAATTTATGAGAGAAAAAAAAAAAGACCATTCCTGTACTAGAAAGAAAATAAATCTATAGTATCTTAGAAGTTATCCAAAAAAAGAAAATAATGATATTGAGATGAATCATTTCACTAAGTTTCCTAAACTCAAATGGCAGAACTAAATGCCACCCTTGTTTGTACATGTCAAGCTAGGACATATGAAGTCATGTCTTCCTTGAATCTACACAATTCAAGGACCTTTTATAAACTGGAATCTCTGCCTGCTAAGAAATTACTGCTTTTAAATAAAGAAAATTTACTTGGGAGGAGTACTACAAGGGTAAATACATACATAATTATTATATGATGTTTTTATATATCTATACACATTACACACATTGACACATAACTGTGAGTGTGTGTGTACTTTCATTCTCTCTCAAGTGAAGACATTCAGTTTATTCCCTGGTGCCTAAAATTATAATTCTCAAGTATCTAAAAATACCCATGAAATACAATCTTTTTAAATTAAAGCCATCTATAAGAGATTAAGTGCCTATGGAAAAAACACTACCGTCCTAAAGATCATTTTTGTCTTAATCCTGGAACCATGCATTGAGGCAACTTTCCAAAACAAAAAGCCAAAGACTGGTCCAATAAAACTGGAAAACACTGAAACTACAGTATTCACAGGTATGTCCGGGTGACGTTAGGAGGCCAGCAGAAGTGCGGGATCTGCCTTCGCAAGGACCTGCGGAATTGCGCAGTGTTTTTGGAGAGGGAGTGGGGGCCCCCTTGTTTTGCAGTGTTTGTTTCCACGGTGAGATCAGGGTAAAAAGAGCAATCAAGTGCCAGTATGTGGAGTGGCGTTGAAGATTTATTGGTTGGCTTCTGCAGACTGCTGGAACCAGTCACCTCACACGGCGTCACACACGCGCGACTTGTCGATACTGACACAGAGCCAAACAGCAGGAAGACAGCCCTTTCCATTCTTGTCAGAAGAATAAACCGATGTGGGCTCTGACAGTTACCGAGAGGGGACAAGAGCAAACACGATGAGCAAAGAGAGAAAAAAATACCCAGTAAATGTGAAGGGCCTAAGGCTTCTCGCAAAAAATGATGCCAGGCTCCGATGAAGGAGCGGTTGCCGGACTCGTCTCCAAGAAAAGGCTAACGTGAAATGCTGCACAGAAGCTAGCGTTCCCCTAACAGTGCTGCTCGCCCACAGGATGAGGTCTTTATGGTAAACACTTGAGACAACTTGGGACCAACGTCCTGTTACGACACTAATTGTCCATGAAAGCTGACCTGCAGCAAAGCGCACAGTTCACTTCCAATAGCGCGGGCTCGGGAGTAGGAGCACGATTGTGGGTGACAAAAGACAGGCGCGGATCACAGAGGACGGAGGACGCCGAGCACCACGGCACAGCACGCACCCAGCAGACGCTGCTCAGACTTGATACTTACGTGGAAACAAGAAAATTCAAGTGCAACATCCTAGATTTTCTAATTGTTATTTTCTTAGTATAGCTTTTCTTATTCTAATGATGGGAAATAGAGAAAGGGGACTGGCAGTAACATTTTTAAGAAATTAGATGTGGTTACTTCATAAATTTAAAAATCTTGTAATAAAAAAAAACTGAAGAATAATATTAAGTTTCTGTTCATATGTATCCCATGAATGATTTAATGTTGCTAAAGTGTTTCAATTTGTTAGGAGTGCTTAGTAGAGAGAGAGGTTTGAGTATTACATATTGTAATTTACAATTATTGCAGCATTTCAATTTTTCCATAAGCTAATCAAGTGCATAAAGCACATTTATAATGCAGTAATTTAAAACTACATTAGGTAACTTTAAATTACCTTGCTTATTATATCTTGTAAAAAAGTCACAGAGATAAAAACTAGTATTTTAATTGATAATTTAACAGTTAAACATTTTTTACTTGAAGCAGAAAAATGTGTTGAACCATAAGCCTATGTGTAACTCCTACATTTAAATCGAAATAGAGTAAATCTTGTTTAACTTTGGAACTATTTCAATGTTTGGATTGATCTACATAGAAACAGTATAGAAAATTAAACTGATTAAAAATTGAACCCACTTAATTAGATAGATCTAAAATTACCCACTTTACATCCTGAATAGATTTCCAAATGTTACATACTGTTAATACTCAAGATTCTTTTTTAACAAATAAAAATATGACTTTAAAACACATGGAGTAAACACTATGATGACCAAAAAAAAACACCTGACAAAATTACTTTTTATTAACTTTGAAAAAAAAAAAAGAGTAACCATTTATATGTACATTTAAAATAAAAATGTTCACTATTAAGAGATTCTATAAAGTTCTGTAAGAATTATAATGTATTTACAATCCGTTCTTGAATGCCCACTGGGGATAATATGAACTGGTATATAATACAAGCTAAATCTTGCTTTTCAATTTGACAACTGCCATTAATATGCTTTGTTTTGTTGAGAAAGGAAGAAAGACTACTTTAATAGTGGCTTAGAGAGGGATGGTCATCTCCTATTGATGGTCAACACCAATTTCCTTAATTACTACCCTCCACTGACACTCTGAGGCTGGATTTTCACATCTACTGGACAACACCCGGAACCCTTAGCACCAGGTCCAAAGGCTACTTAAGCGGTTTCAGAAGTAGTTCTGGGAACTCTGTTCTTAAAAAGAAAAGGAAAAATAAAACAAGACAAATGTTGCTTTGGAAACACAAGACAGACTGCATGAGTAATTTCAACAAGAATCAGAACCTTTAAAAGTCTCAAGTTGTTCCATTCCTTTTCATAAGATGTCCTCAAGATAGCTTTGTTATTTAGATTTAACTTAAGCCCCACATAGTACCTATCAGTACTCAAAACAGCTAACTATGAAAGTCTCAGGGGAAGCACTTGAAAGGTTCTCACACAGTTGGGACCCACAGCTCTGGCACTAACCACTTGGGTTATTTTGTGGGTGCTATTTGCCCTTTTTGCCTCTGTGAGGCCCAGCATCTTTTTTTTTTCTTTTAATTTATTTATTTGACAGACAGAGATCACAAGTAGGCAGAGGGGCAGGCAGAGGCGGGGTGGGGGAAGCAGGCCCCCTGCTGAGCAGAGAGCCAGCCAGCCATGGGGCTCCATCCCAGAATCCTGAGATCATGACCCGAGCTGAAGGCAGTGGTCTTAATCCACTGCACCACCCAGACGCCCCGAGGCCCAGCATCTTTATCTGTAAAATGAGAGATTCAGATCAGGTAACCTTGCAGGTAACTTCCTGCTCTGGGATGTAGCACCTCTTCTACTCTATCTACCCCTTGGTAGCGTCTGGATCACCCACCGTGGTTTTGGACCCAGATTCGGACCTACTGCACCATGGAGATGCTCTGCCCCATCCACACACTGGGCCTCTGCACACTCAAGGTGCACAGGCACTCCCCTAAGACTCTGCTCTCTCGCTGAAAGCGCATTTGCATTTCCTGAGTAGCTTTAGCCTCAAGAGGCTTATAAATTACACTCTAAGAAATAAGGACAAAATTGTTTTTGTTCACTTATTAGAAGGAGGATTTTGGCCAAAAAAAAAAAAAAAAGGATTTTGTTTGATGATTTTGTTTAACTTTAATGAAATCTGATAAACTGACCTAAGAAAAACTCACTGAACTGACCAATTTACAGAATTATCAAATCATAGAAGCAGATGGGGTCTTATTCAACTAGTTCAGCTCCATGAATGAGTACCCTGAATTACATCTAACAAGGGCATCCTCTTCCTCAGGTATAGGAAACATACTCTGTAAAGCAGCCCATCCCCTTTTGAACAAATTTAATGATTATACAGTTCTAGTTCTATTGACTCAAAATCTATGAAAATCTATAATGCCACTATTTTGCATAAATTGCTAAATCAATGCCAAAAAATACAGTGATTCTATATTAGTTGATGGGAATGTACACTGTGCAGAAAAAGCAACACACTTTTTGAGGTCTTCTAGGTCTGAAAAAAATAGGTCAATAAATAAGACTGTCCTATAGGCCATCAAGAAAATCATCAAGAACGTTCCGTTCACCTCACAGAGGAGGAGGAAGAAAGAGAATATGAAATGCCACAGCCCATTAATTAAGACTTAAATGTAGGTTCTTTCATAACTTGAACAGGTTAACGAACAGCTTAGTTAGGAGAACTAACCTCAAATATTGTTCCACAAAGATCAAAAAGTGATTCTTACGGGAAAAACTTCTGACTTACATCCTCCTCCAACTTGCACGTTAGAAACAAGTGACTGCGCACATTGCAATGGCCCCTTCCCATGTATGAGCACTGCAAGACTTCTGACATGGCTCATCTTCCTCCCATAACCCTACAGGGCCTTCGGAGGAGAGTGAAAAAATGAGTGCATGTACAGATGACCAAGAATTTCAGTCAAAGGTCAAAGTTGCCAGTGATCTCTCAAGCACAGTACAGGCTAAGGCTTCAGCTCCATTGTGCGTAATCAGTGCTCCACAGGGTACCAAAGGAAGGGCGAGGTCGGGGAACAGTTACCAGTAACAGCAGAACTCAAAGCGGCAGCAACTCAACCACGTATGAAGTGAATGTGGTCCACACAGACTGCCCTCTGAGAAAGGCAGCAGCCAGTTTGGGGAGTGAAAAGCAGGTGGCCAGGACTGCCTCATTCTCTCCGGTCAAGGGGAAAGGAAAACATCCAAGTAGCAATATGAATGAGCTAAATGCTTTGTCCTGGGGCAAGCGTTTCAGAGAAAATGAGCATTCTTGGGTATTCATCCCGACCAGTAATGCAATGGAATCTGCATTTCAGAAAATACTCACACTAGAGAAGCTCTGAGAGAGAGAACATTAAAAACAATATGAGAGAAAACTAAGGAGACTATTGAAATTGTAACCCATAAAGCCCCCCAAATACTGAAAATGCCTCGTCAGGTCCAACACACGCTTTCCCGTCACAGCAACGAGGAGCAGCGGAGGCCAGCATCCTATACTTGACCGACGGCTGCTGTCCCCCGGCACCGAGAGCAGAGCCGACACACCCTGGGTTTCCGCTCGCATTTGCTGAGTGGACACTGCATCATCCCCGACCACCAGGGCTCTCCAATCCTACTGGAAGACACGACATCTGTTTAAAAAGTGTCACCTTCTAAGAGGCCACTCAGAACTTCAAAGCATTACGCATACACACACACACACACATCACTGTAAAATTACCTCTACCAACACTGCCCACCAAAAACACCACAATGATAATCATTTTCCAACTTCTACCCTCTTCCAAATACTGCTTCTAAACCTGGTATTAAAAATACTCCTTTCCATTGTTGCTCACATTTATACAGAATACAAGAAAATACCCCAGGCCTAAAAATCAATAGGTTTAGAAAGACTTTTTTAAAGGGTATCATATGTATATATGGCTTTTGGACACTACAGTGATCTATTATTAATCTATATCTTTTTAGAGACTTTCTGAATCCACACTCTCCGTCCCACAGCATCTAACATATTTTACACATGCTGGGTCCTCTCCCCAAAAATACAGTAAATTCATAGTAAATGAACAAATGAGAGAAACAGGGCACCTGTGATGAAAAACACACATTTCATTTTTCTTCCCCAGAGCATTTGAACAGAAGAACCCATATGACTGAAATCATTTCTCTGGTAGGAAAGACTCTAGACAGAGCAATTCACGAGCCCCTCCAATAACAGGGACCCAAGCTACGGGCGAGAGGGAGACAGCATCCGGGTACTTTCTCATCTCTCACTGGAGACTCTCCTCCCCGCCAACAGCTCGCCCTTCCCCAAGTCCTGGGAAGATGTCCAACAAGTACTAATAGTAAATAATTAATACCAAATCCTCTTCTGAGGGTCCCTCTACTCCGGCCGGTCACTCGTCCTCATTTCAGTAGAGCCAACAAATTACCTCTGAAGTAAACACCAGCACTAACGCAGAACTAAGACACCAGGAGCTACTCTAGTGAACCAGACCTGTGGATTAGGGTCTACGTTCAAATCCAAACCTGTCTCGGCACCTCCGTGAGAAAGCCATAGGTACTACCTCCTGCAGCAGCTTGGGGAGAGAAAAACAGTGCACAGAACCACAGACTGAACAGTAAATGGAAGTACGCTGCAAAAACAGGGCCGAGTAAGAGGCTTCAGGAGACTGCCTCCTCCTCGTTTTGTTTTTTGTTTTCTTTAAACTTCAGGATAAGTCAACGCTGCTGGCTGGAGTGACATCCTCAGGGCCCTCTTTGGTTGTGTGTTTACTTTATGTCTTCCCCATTGTCACTCCCCTGCCTTGCTCTGATACCCCCTGTGTGACAGGTCGCCGCCCTCTCACACTACGCTCTCTGTCCATATAACCGCATTCACGCCCCAGGACTTCAGCTGCCCTCTCTCTGAGGTCAGGTCTTCACCTTCCAAGCAAACTCCAGAGGCTTTTCTGGCTGCTACATTAACATCTCCCCCACTAAACAGAGATGGATGGCCCATCAACATATTCACTTGATAAGCTTATAAAACTAGACACACTGAAAATCAGCACGAGGAGGAACTTTAGAGGGTATGTTCTAATCCCTAAGTTAAGAAAACTAAGCAAAAAGCAGGAAAAGACAGTTGGCCAGGGGGCCAGGGCTAAGCCCGGACGAGCGCTCTTCCCCTTGGGCCGCAGAGCCACCAACCGTCCGTCATTCTTGGACATCAGAGACACCTCCCAAAACAGGCTTCTCATTCATCCAATTATCAAAACCTAACATTCCAATCCCCTCACTGACTTTCTAACCATTCTCCCAATAGATCACTTTGAACTCCAGCACCACCTCCGATTTGTTTATCCTTCTACTTCTCGCGTCAGAGCAGCTGCCAAATCCCGGTGCTTCCTCCAACGCTTCTTCGGTGCATAAGCTCGTCGGGTCGCACCGCTGTGTGGGCCCTCCTGCCCGCCACTGCCTCCCCAGGACTCGGCAGCGAAAGGGCCCTCTCTGGCGCGTCGACGCCGTGCTTCCTCCCCACACCGTGTCTACCGGTCACAGGCACTGGAAGCCTGAGAAGAGGAGGCCTGCTTGAGCTTCTCCACCCTCTCCTCATCGACCTTCACTGAGTCTGTCCTCAAGTCCTTTTCTACCCCGTGCGTTCACTGACTCCCCGCCTCCCACGGCACAAAGTCTAAGCTGCCTACTTGCCCGCTTGGTAAGTTGCTACCTGCCCACGTTTCCACTCTTACCTCCCTTCCAATGTATACTCTGGGAAGGTTCGAGATCCCTTCTCCACAATCCCGAAATCTGAAAAGTGAAAAAAACTGAGCATTTCATGGCTTAAAATCCTTTGGGGAGAAACGAGACGGGAACTGACATGAGGCTCTTCAGAAACTTCATTCCCTGACCTCTGTTGAACATGCGTCTGTAACCACAGAGACAGCAACGACTAGATCGGGATGCAGAGGCCACCTGAAGTTAGTTAAGACTCAGTCCACACGACGCAGACGCTTCCTAAAACCCAATCAACTGTGACCTGCCAAAACACCTCTGTCCCCGGGGTCCCGGCTAAGGGAAGGCCATAGCAAACACCAGATCCTGGAGCTCTGAGACATCCTAAGTCCTTCCAGGACTATGCTCTGCTCTCCTCACTCTCCCTCTAAGCCTCTTCAACTCAGTTTTGGGGGTGAACTTGACCTCAGGTCTAACATCCTATCTGAAGCCTCCTCTAACTCATTCCCCTTCTCATGGTGATTTAAATGTTCTCCTCGAGGTCCCAACTGGAAGGGCAAAAATCACATTTTATCTGTTGTGATATTCTTACACCTAGCTCAGTTCTTGGCACACAATAGAAAACTAACGTTTGCAGAGAAGAACTGCATAGATTAATCTGAACTGTTGATGAATGAATTTATTAGTAAATGATCCTCATTTCCTATTAAGACATGCAGAAAATGTACAAATTCCTAGGTTTCTCCAGGAATTGACTGCTAGAACTTCTACTCACCACCAAAAAGATGGACTAAAATAGTACAAATGCCAAGGACCATATAAAATACTCACAATTGGCATTTCCTTTAAAGAATAGTTAAATAGCTAAATAATAGTTAAATGATAAATTCCAACACTGAGTACAAGGAATCTAGGATCTAGAGATTTCTTTAGGATTAAGATTTGAGCATTTCCCTATGAATATGAAAATTAATGTGCATTAATTAAATAGCCAATGATTTATAATTCAAGCTCCAGCCAAATTAAGGTCTCTAAGTAGGCCATGCTTTAACTCCTTGTGTAGGGTACACTCTAATTGACAATACCTGACAAAAAGGGCCAGTGGTAGCAAAACAAGGCATGTTAATAAAATTCCCTGATGAGTAAATTAAAGTCAATATATCTATACATATTCTGAAATTCTTTCCCAATATACACTGCTGCCTCATTTTTCCACATAATTTGGTTTATGCATCTTAATATTTTGTTCTGCTTTTCAATGTTATTTTCAAAGGTAAAGTTATTCTTTCTATGCACAGTATCCCCAGGCTTATACATAAATTATTGGCTCTAATGATTCAGACTTGGTGGTCAGTCCTATACAATTCTCCACACAGCAAATATACTGTGTGAGGTATTAGCTGGAATCACTCTTGTTTAATGAGATTATCCATCATGGGGTCTTATAATTAAACACACTCTTAGCCATGATTCTTGGACAAAGAAAACACAGTGGTAAACAATATGGACCCAAGAGGATGAGGTGCAGTAAGCATTCAGTGAGCACCAAGTGGAAGGGGAGAGTCAAATCGTAAAAGGGAAGAGAGGTCTCAATTCATGTTGCTTAAGAAGAGCTCTACATAAACAAACACTGCATATAAAGTAAAATCATTACTTCACTACAACCCTCCAAATGGCTGAGCACAAACTGCCCACAGAAGTAGAGCAGGAGTGAAAATACCCTTCCAATTCTCCCGAGCTCCCAAGGCAATGTCCAAAAATTGCACAACCATAAGAAAGATGCAAGTAAAAGTCACCATCCAATTAGTGTGCCAATGGACTGCCCCATAAAAGTTTTCTCGTGGAGAAAGAAAGCATCAATTTTGCATCATTAACAAATCATATTTTCACCAAAAACTTGAGATACGATAAATATTTTCCACGTACATAAACACTTTCTACTCAAATATGAAACCACATATGAAAATATCCAAGCAAAAAGAAAGCAGTTTTTCACATTTTTTAAGAAAGGAAAATGACCTCTCTAAATCCTACAAGAAAAATTATAAGAGGCTGAAGCAGCTATTAAGTCTCAATCCAAGTCCAATTATTTTGTTTTCAATTAGATTCCACCGCTTACACTCCATCAGGCTTAGCAAACTTCATATTACTAGGTAAAGTAAATGATTTAGCAAACATGAAGATACTCAGGGAGATAATAAAAAAGAAATGAGACTGTGAAGAAACTATTTTCATTGTTAATAAGTATTACGGGTATGAAACTAGGTTCTGTCTCACCTACCATAAAATAATTTTGGCATCAGTTATTTAAACAAGTAGAATTAAATGTATATTTAATAGGCACAGAATATAAATAAATCATTTTAAAACAGGTAGATGTACATTTTTAAAGTGGTGTGAAAAAGTTAGACCAAAAGACTTAATGAAAAACCACCAAAAACAGATTAGGAGAGTTCCCATCCATAAAATGAGAAAACATCAAAAATCTAATGCTAATGGTTGGAAGGTGCACTAAGCAGAATATTCTTGCAAGTGTTAAAGAGATCAGACTTTCTAAAAAGCAATTTTTTAAAGATTTTATTTATTTGACAGAGAGGCGAGAGATCACAAGTAGGCAGAAGCAGGCAGAGAGAGAGGAGGAAGCAGGCTCCCTGCTGAGCAGAGAGCCCGAATGATGGGGGTTCAATCCCAGGCCCCTGAGATCATGACCTGAGCTGAAGGTAGAGGCTTTAACCCAGTGAGCCACCCAAGCGCCCTTAAAAAGCAATTTTTTAAAGATAAACTTAAGAGAGACAGAGAGAGAGACTGTGCGCGCGCGCGCACACACACACACACACGCGCACACACACACACACACACACACACACACACACACACACGCTTGAGTGGGGGGAGGGGCAGAGGAAGATAATCCACAAGCCGACTCCCCACTCAGCGTGGTTCCCCATGTGGGGCTTGATCTCAGGACCCATGAGATCATGACCTGAGCCAAAACCAAGAGTTGGCTCAACTGACTGAGCCACTCAGGTGCCCTCTAAAAAACAATTTAGTTGTATGTAAGAGCAACTTCAAATATCATCACTCAGTCTGAAATCCAATGTTTCGACTACTAGGCATGCCAAGGAAATAATATGAAAGGGCACCATAATGTATATATAAAGATATCCACCACAAGGCCATATGAGAAAGTAAACGTGGTGAACAACCAATGAGAGAAAAATTAAGAAATGGTGACATAAAACATTCTATGCATATATACACAATGTTATACTGCCATAAAAATACCTAACAAGAAAAATAGCTACTAAGAATATTTCAATGGCATGGGAAAACACGTCTCACATAATTTTAAGCAAGAACAGATTTTAAATTTTTATGTACAGCACATTCAGTTCTGTAATACTGAAAGAACTGTATCAAGATGTTAATGTGGATTAAGGGTGATTTTTTTTTTCCACATTCATTGCAATTTATTAACCCCTCCCAATTTCCCACAATGAGTATATAATGCTTTAAGAATAAAAGTTAGAACAAAAAAAATTTTTTAAATAAACTAGAGATTTTTCTTTTAACTTCATACACTTCTGGTATGAAGTAATAAGCTTCTAACAAACCAGATCTCTTCCAAATAACAGCTATAAAGTTTGGACAGAATGCTAAACATGGTAACTATCTCTTGGCTCTGAAGAGCCAACAAAAGCCAGCCATCTGAGAGTGGAGGCAAGGCCTGCAACACAGACAGTGACCAGCAAGCCCAGCCCCACTCCCTCTCTGGGGCTTTACCCAGAGGGTGCCAGAGGTGAAGCCCACAAAGACAGGCGGGGGCCAAAATCACGGCGGGGGAAGTAGCCGCACTTCTGGATCAGACAGGAGGTGTCTCAGCGCAAGGACAGCCCAGAAGACTAAGAAGTAAGTACCACAGAAGAGGGAGCCAAAGAAACACCTGATTTCTATGAATAAGCCCAGAATAAGTAAACCATGTGTGAACAAGGAAGAGTAAAGGCAGACTGAAATTAAAACTTAAATATTAGAAATGAGATATGAGCAGCTGATCACTGCAGACATGAGACATGCTATCTGAAGGTAGCCAACTTAGCTGTCCGCTAAAATGAAAATACCAACAGTACTAGAAGCAGTAAAACAAAATCCAAAGGCCACACAACATGAAATTCAAAATGTCCAGGATATAATCCAAAATTACTTGACTAAGGAAGGGCCAGAAAAATGTGACCAAATCTCAAGCAGAAAGATATATGGCTATTGGCTAACTGAACATAATAATAAAAAATAAATAAATAAAACTTAAAAAAAAAAAGATATATGTCAAACAAGATGACCAAAATGCTGTAATTACTTTAAAGGGACTTCAGAGTAGCTAGTTAGCTAGTATAACCATACTAAGTGAAGTATGGAAATATGCTTGGAACAAATAAAAAGAAATATCAGGAAAGAAAAAATTATTTTTTTAAAAAATCAAATGAAAGTTTTGGAAACAAATAAAATATTTAGAATAAAAAATGTGCTTAGTAACAAAATGGAGAGGACAAAGTAAAGAATCAGTGAGTTTGAGGATAGATCAGTAGCAAGTACCCAATGAGAAGAATACAAAGGGGAAAAAATTAAATTTAAAAAATTAAAAAAAAAAAAAAGTAAAGAGATGGGGCACCATCTCTGAGAAGAGATGGCTCAGTCAGTTGAGCATCCAACTCTTGGTTTCAGCTCAGGTCATGGTCTCAAGGTTATGTGATCAAACCCCAGGTGAGGCTCTGTGCTAAGCAGGGAGTCTGCCTGAGAGATTCTCCCTCTGCCCCTCCTACCACTTCCATGTGCGCGCACTCTTTCTCCCTCTCTCTCTCTCCCATAATAAATAAATAAATCGTTTAAAAAATAAAATCAAAAAATTTTTTTGATTTTTAAAAAGTAAAGATAGCCTCAGGGAACTACCTATGGACCAAGTACAAAAGATCTAATCTATAGTATGGGGCAGAAGAAACTCTTGAGGAAATCCTGGCTCACTCAGGAACATCCAGCTTTGGTAATATAAAAAGGTCAACATAGCTTCTCCTTTAAACAAGTCTATAACTGCATACAATTGCCAAAAAGTCATCATTTCGTGATTCTGAACATCAGAGTCAGGCGACAGGTGGAAAGGCGCTTTATGTAGAGCTCCGGGGAGGAGCTGGAGGGAGGAGCGCTTGCCTAGGACCCTACCGCTCTTCCCACCCCCTCAGACGAGGTGCCCGAGCGCCACAGTTTCCCTGGCACATGCCCGACACAAAAACAAACAGACAAACAAAAAACAGGAGCCATAAGCCAAGGTGGTGGAGGGAGGAAACTATTTCAGGCAGGGAGCAAAAACACACAGGTAAAAGTGACAACGGTGGTGGGACACAAATGACTAAATCTTACAACATGGCTACTGAGAGAGAGGAGCCCACTGTGGGCAACTGGCAGAGCAGGAGGAAACTTAGCAAGGAGATCCTATAAAGGAAAGCTCCAGGAAAGGACTAGATGGAGCTCACCACACATTCCTGGTAGACTAAGCAGGGATGCAAAGAAAACCCGAGGGAACATGGCAGACAGTGAAAGCCCCCAGGTAAGCTTGACAGGTAGGTAAACTCTGAATGTGTCCCCATGTGTGCAGGGAAAGAAGTGCTGACGGCAAAGACCTTAATAGGCTCAAGGTGTCTGACACAAAGGCTGCCCAAATCACTGTGTGACCACTAAGTCTTAACATTCACAGGGAAGGGGCGCCTGGATGGCTCAGTGGGTTAAAGCCTCTGCCTTCAGCTCAGGTCACGATCTCAGGGTCCTGGGATCTAGCCCTGAATCGGGCTCTCTGCTCAGCAGGGAGCCTGCTTCCCCCTCTCTCTGCCTGCCTCTCTGCCTACTTGTGATCTCTCTGTCTCTCTCTCTGTCAAATTAATTAATTAATTAATTTTTTTTTAATTAAAATTAAAAAAAATTCACAGGTTAAACACCAGAAAGTCACAGTAATAATAAATAAATAAATCATTTAAAAACTGAATAGAAACACTGGAGGTTACCCATGATGGGAAGATAAAATTCCATGGTCCTGAGATCCTGGATCATGCAAGTTAAAGGAAAAAAGACATTCTTTGAAAAGTGAAACAAAACCCAAACTTACCACACCATACTATATAAGATGTCCTATTTTCAACAATTATGACAAAAAGAAATCATAATATATATTTAAGAGAAAATGTAAACTATGACCCAGATTGAGGAAGAATAAAAAAAAAGTCAATAGAAAAACAGAAAAGTGGCCCAGATGCCAATGCCCATTTGCAGAAAAAGTCTTTCAGTAGCTACTATAAAGAGGTTCTAAGACTTCTTTTAAATAGTCAAAAATTAAGGAAAAATACAATGACAGTGATTCAACACATAAGGAATATGAATAAGGAAATAGGCATTACAAAAAAGAACTAAACAGAAATGCTAGGGATGAAAAGTACTAAACAGAAATAAAAAATTACTACACGGAGAACAGCAAAATTGAGAAGGCAGGGGGAAGAGTCAGGAAAATGGAAGAAAGAATGATATTAACTAACTAATCAGAAGATTTAAAATAAAATGTTAGGAAAAATGAGCACAGCCTCAGAGACCTAGGTGACAACTGGAAAGATTTCAACAAATGTGCAGTAAGAATCCCAACAAGAGAGAAAAGAAGGAAAAGGGCAGGAAAAAAGCTTTTTTAAATAATGCTTCCCAAATTTGTTTAAATACAATAACCTACAGATCAAAGAAGTTTTCAAGACGTATAATATTCAAAGATTCACACCCAGAAACACCATAGTCAAAGCAACCAAAGAAAAATTCATCACATGCAGGGAACAGCGCCCTGTTTAGCAGATGACTGCATCACAAAGAGGAGGGAAAAAACAACTAAGAGCTGGCTTATCAGGACCAAGAGAAGCTGAAGAAGAATAACATAATCAAAGTACTCAAAGAAGAACTATCAAGAATTCTATACCCAGCAAAACTATACTTCAATAATGAAGAGGCAAGAAACATGCTCCCAGAGAAACACAACTGACAGGGTTCACGTCGATGAGGAATAACACAGTAAAAGAGGAACAGATGAAAAAAGTACACAAGACATAAAACAATAAAGAGCTAAACAGAAAGGATAAATTTGACTATATTACATGTTAATAACATAAATGCTACAGTTTAAAAGTATAAATTATCACACTTTATGAAAGGAAAAAACAAAACTCTGTGCTTAAAGAGACATACTTTCAAAGAGATATGTATGTAAATATCAAAATAAAAAACTGGAAACAATATTCCGTGCAATCAGTAACCACAAGACAGCTAGAAGGGGCACAGTCTACCCAACTCATTTTAAGAAGACATTACTACAAATGAGCATGACAAAAAAGTGAAGGCATAAATACTAGAAAAATACAAGTAAAACTATTCCCGTTCATAGAACATGTGATTTACATTTAAAAAAACCTTAGGCTAGGCTACATACATTTACACATATATACATACATACATACATACATATAAACACACATTGCTATAAAAAGTGAGTGAATTTACGAAATTCATAAGACAAAAGGTAACATACAAACATCAATTCAATTACACTTTTAAGTATTAACAACACGCAATCCCATTTGAAATAGTGAGAATGTAAATCCCAGCAAACACTGTGCCAGGCCTACCCACTAAGGGCTGTGAGTACAGGGCACGGCTGAGGGAGACAGAAGACCCCACGGTGGCTTTTAAAAGCATGGAGCCCAGAGCTGTTGCACACCCCAGTCATTCCCCGCCGAGGTAATCGTGCCTGAGAAATGAAAACATATGTCCACACAAAGACTTACACAAGAGTCCACATGAAACAATATAGCACATTAATTTAGAGTGACAAAAAGCAGGTCCCTGGTTCCCTGTGGCAGCCAGGAAGGGGTGGTGGGCTACAAAGCAGCCCAGGGATACGGAGGGGGTGACAGAAATGTTCTTTTATCACGGTTCTGTCAATGTCTTCAGAGGTACAGAGCTGTCAAAACACATCCACTGGACACTTTAAATGGATGCCACCTTCTGTACTAAAATGATTCTGCAATAAAGTTGTTGAGGAAAGAAGTAAGCAAATAGGAAGAATTCGTGAATGAACGAACAAAGGTTTTAAAGTAGATAAGCCTTACATACCTGCTTAAAAGTAAGAAAGAACATTTAAATGGTAAGGAAAGTTTGTAAATATACACAAGTGACACTTTCTTAAAGATCTCTAGTTTTGTGGTTTTTTTTTTTTAAACTGGTTTGTTTTAAATCTTAAATCTGTACTGAGTGTAAGGGGATAAAACCTTAAGAGGTTTTAATATAAAAACCAGCCATACAAATTATATAATTATGACTATATAAAAAAATGACCTTATATCTCAAGATATGTATACATAATTCAGTTTTATTACTGAAAGCAGCACCTGTTATCATATGGACAGTAAGTACATTTTATTGTCTGGTTCGTCTTGAATACTCCATGTCTGTATACTCCACAGAATCGCAGAATGCAAAGCTATTCTAACCCTTAAGTAGAAAAAAGTGTCACTGCCTAGCAGACTCCGGAGCACAGTCTAGACTTACAATCTTTCTGTCCAAAACAATGCAGATGAAAACAGACTCTTCTTTAATAAGAATTGTCACAATAAGTAATTGCACTATGAAACAGAATGGCTGCACTTCAACTGCTATTTTGATACAGAATTTTTACATACCTAAAACTCTGGTGAAAAAGGTTAGATTAGAATCACCTGGGCCAATCTGGAAACGCTAAAAGACATGTATGTGCACATACAAGTACATGCTTTTAAAAGACAGCATATCTCTCTGTATTTAAATATACACAATGACATATGCATGATACCGTCCTGGTGTTGTCTTACTGCGAAACAAGTGCGAGTGTAGCACTCGTCCCTACACTCATTATTCATGAATCCAATTCCGTTAATAAATACAATTCATAATGAATAAAACTGATATGCTTTATTCAAAATCGATCATAATAAATGCTGCCTGCTGTGATACTATCATTGAAAAAAGGCTTGTAAGAACAAATGGATAAAATAAGCCTTGTCTATTTTGATTCTCAAAACATAAACCATCTGAGAGTATTTCTGCGGTAAGACAAAACAGGATAGACCGTTTCAGGAGAACAATGAAAACAAACAAAATGACCGGAATCGAGACAGAAAGAAAATTAACAACCCAGTGATCAAAAACTCATCGAGGCACCAACATCACCCGCCAAGAACTAGCCAAAAACAAGAAACTTGCCAAAAGGGCTGCGAGCAGAAAACACACATTTGAAGAGAATGTCTGAACTGAGGTACTGGGATTAAAGACCAGTCTCTGAGTATTTTGTTCAGACCCATCACCCCCTCCTGAGACCTGAGTCGTTTACGGAGAGACCTCCACAAACCTGACTTACAGCCTCCTTCCTGATGGCAAATGATGGACATCCCTCACGCTGCTGCCGACAAGATCGCTGGTAACAGCCCAACAGAAAAGGAGAAGAAAAACTACAAAAAGCAGACAGAAAAACTGAAAAGAAATCAGGGATCATTCAGGTGTTTAAAAACGTATTTTTCCAGGTCTCACCGCCTACAGGACATGATTTCTTAGAGCCCAACACGGAAATATACAAAATAATAATGCTGAGTTACTGAGACAATATTAAATCATGTTATACAAAGGTTCCAAAAGCCAAAAACTAAGAAGTTAATTCTTCAAAGATTGTCATGCAAAAATGGTTAAATTACCAAAAATTTCAAAAAAAAAAAAAAAAGACCCTGTGGGAGGTAAGTCCTCAATGATTCAGTGGGCACTGGCAGAGGCGGCCCACAGGCGCCCTGTGGCTATGCTCTCCTGTCCTGGGTCCCAGCTGTGCGGCCTCCTCCAAGCCTCCACACCAGCCTCCTCCGAAGGCCCTGAGGCTGGAGCAGTGCTCTGCCGGTGCTCCCAGACCCCCGAACCCCCCCCCCCACATTCCGTCCACACCGCCTCTGAACAGACTACGCGACGGTCTTGCGCAGAAGAAACAAACTCTCACCACGATATCCCAGAGTCCAGCACAGTGATACTCAGCACTGGGTAGGGTTTCAGTAAATATGAATTTTTTTTTAATTAGTGAAAAAACATAAGCTATGCTCTGTCTGCAAAGCACATTTTGATAATAACAATGATAAAGACTCAAAAGACGCCACGGGAGGGCAAAGAGAGAAGTTCCCATTCACTGTGGAGATTACCAAAGTCTTCGCAGGAAGGGCAGAGTTTGAACCACACCTGCAAGTTCAGGCTGGATTTAACCGAATGGTTAAAAAAGTATCCTGAGAAACTACAGAAGTAAAAGAACATAGGCGCGCAGGGTCCGAGACAGAAGTGGTAGGTCTCTGTGTGAAGGAGTGAGAGGGAAGGCTGGGAAGGCAGGCAGGGCTGCAGAGAGCGGAGGGAGAACAATGGGGCACCCCGGGGTCCCAAGGGAGCTTGCCTCCAGAGTGACCCATCTTCACAACGGCCAGAAGTCTCACTGTATGCAGAATCCATCTGGCAAGTAAAAGCAAAGGAAATACAACAACTTTCGACACATCCCATAAAACTCTTTATGTCAACACTGCTTTACCCCCTACCAAATCAAAGAGTTGATGCTGCGAAAGAAAAATACTTCAAAACATTACCTGATATTATGAGGAAACTACTGGCAAATCTTATTTCCAGGTGGTGAATAGTATTCAATCTGCACATAATAAAATACTGAATAATCATAAGAAATTTTACTCTTATAATACAACTGCTATGTATTTTTTTAATTTTTCAATTTTGAAATAAAGTTGAAAGTATTGTGTCAAAAGACAGTGAAAGAGTTATCATTAATCTTCACAACTGACAAACAAAAAAGACATATAAACAAGTGCCAGGATAATAAAATGGTGCTATTCACTTTTTAAAAGAAAAAAAATAAATTGTACGAAAATTATTAAGCTAACAAAGCAAGAGAAAATATGAGCAGAAAAATGACAGTTATCTGCAAAATTCATAAATGTGTCTTTTGTATAACCATAATGATCATATTTTATGCTGTCATTTTGCATTTAATTGCTCACCCTGGTACTTTTCTTCATAGAAGCCATCAGTATCCCACAGAGCCAGATGCTGAATTGCAAAAACATACTGTGACCATGGACTTATATAAGAAAGTTACTTTGCTGAGCTGTGGTGTATGACAAGTTAATTTTTGCAATTACACTTTTTCTAACAATAAATGAAGCTACTGCTCATGATAATCCTATCTTATTAAAGAGAGGCAAGAAAATATTCTTATAATAAACTAATCAAACTCCTTTAAAGGCTTCGGTGGTGTGAGAAAGTTAACTTTTCAAATAGCTTTTCTAGAATATGTCCAAAAGTAAAAATCACCACCTCAGCTGAAATACATAAGAAGCTTAAAGTGGTGAGGCACGACTGTGTTTTCTGAAAGTTAATATACAATGCCACATTATTTCGAGCCTTTTAGGAAATGTCACATACTAACCCTAGTCTTTTGATCATTACTTTTACTTCTGTATATTATGCAAAACATAGTATTCAAAGGATAAGTCCTATAACTGTCACTTAAAAGAAATGGCTATTGCACAATAATTTATCTGCAAGGTGTAAATTGTTCTAAATTGAGGATACATGCAATGACCAGCAGTGTCACATACCCAATAGTAGTAAAACAGTAGGACATCACGCGTTGTTAAAACATAAGTTATTGCCTATAATATAGGATCTCTGTATAAATACTACAAAATTTGGGAGCTCTTATGTTTTGTTTTATTCATTGAAAGATGGAGAGCAGGAGGACATTTCTCTTTTAATAAACCTGCCCCACATTAAAGTCCAAAGAGTTACTTCATGATGAATGTCAATACATCAGGACAAAAGAGCCACATTTCCCAAATGCCTAAGTCAAACGTGCTTACTGCAGGAGGGTATCTGAAGAATAGCTAGTTCACATATATGTTTTTTAAAATCTCTTTTACTTAGTGACTTAAAGTCTAGCTGAAAATATGTTTTACTCACATGATGATGTACATATAATAACCATTTCGTTGAATTATATAAAAGGAACATTACGGAAACCCAGTAAGCTTTTCTCGGACTTTAGCAAATATACAATGGGACTGATTTTTTAATGTACAACATTGTCCCCATGTCAGTTCCTGATCTGAAGGGGTTTTTGAGAGTGTTAATTCAACACATATTCAGGACTTAATTTGATAAAAAGCCTTAGAATTTTGAGAATCTTAGAGATCTGTTATTTCAAATCCCTCACGTGTTTTCTACCTAACATGGAATAAAATGGGAGGTATGCAGTCCTACGCTCGCGAGCGTGCTTGGAGAGAACACAACCCAAAGCCTGCCGCCCAGGATGAGACACCTGAACCGCAGACTGTGGACGTGCCGTTGGCAGGAGAGCACGCACCTGGGCTCTGAGGTCCTCCGTGTCCTGACCCCTGGCATTTGGGAAGGAACGACGGACGTTTCAGGCGTCATTCTGGCCACACACTAAGCAAGAACCTGCTGGGGCCCAGACACCTGTCCGCATGCCCCTGGCTCAGCCCTGAACTTCCTCAGGGGTGTCCGTCGGTCATTCCGGGATGACCAACTCCCTGCCCGTATCTCCACTCCCTACGACCTCCGCATCTCAGCACCTCTCCCTGGATGAACCGCAGGCAGCACACACTCACCAGAAGCAACAACAACACTGTCCTGCTCTCCTCTCCAAAGCCTGCTTCCGTGGGGCTAGTCGGCCAGCGCTCTACTCCAATGCAGTCCTCTAGATCCTTCTCAGTTCCTCCTTCATCCACCTCCTCCTTCAGTTGGGCCCTCAACCTGTTCTTTCCACATCGAAAACGTCCCTCCCTTCCTACGCTGAACTCTATTCCCACTGCCTTCCACGGAGCCTTCAACTCCAGCCCCTGGGGCTGGCTGCAGAGGGGCAGCCCTCTCCAACGGCCTCCCCAGAAAAGCCTCGTCAGTAACTCAAGCGGGCGGCTCACCAACCAACCCCAGGGCTTGGGAGATCTGACAATTCTGATGGCTTCCCCACAACTCCAGGGAAAAGTACTAATTAAAGCACTCAGTCTCCACAGCCCTTCACAAAATAACGCTGCGCTTCCTCTTTGGGCTTCTCTCTCCTTCAGGCCCTACACACTGGGCTGCCGACTGGTTCTCAAACAGCCATGCCTTCCCTCCCACCACCTTCTTTGCACACAGAAAACCCCCATGTGTCTTCAGTGTTTCGGGGGCATTTCCAGTGACTTCCGAAAGCCAAGCCAGCTATAGCACGCCCTGCGCCTCTGGCACGGACATGTGTTCTGCTTCGGCCAGTACCCTGAGCTGACTGCCGGGGTTACTGACGGTTACGGGCCGTGGGCCGGGATGGGTTCCTTCTCGCGCCCAAAACAGCCACTGTTCAATAACTTTAGTAATTTTAAATGAACCGAACTTTTGGAAGAACTTACATAAATGGAAAATAATCATTTTCTTTAAACTTAAAATGTTTGACAAGAATGATAAAGAAAAGTAGAAAATTAGTTCTGGGGAAACGCAAACTAACGGCTACACTCCCAATTTGGAATCAGTCATGCAAATGAGACTGAAGAGAAGGAAGGTAGTGTCTCTCCGATTTTCCAAGTAAAGGCAAAATCAACATGGCGGCAAGGACAGTTCCGCGAGCTCCGCAGAACCCCAGGTCGAGAATCCGTACTTCTTAACCACCACTGTGCAGAGCTCTTATATGTCACATGCTGAGGCTAAAATGAAAGAGTTAATCTTAATGACAATGTGCAGACAGCATTTTATAGTTTCTAAGCCACATACACATACTTTATTTATCTGATCACCTACTTGGAAGACACATCATTTCCCCACTTTGAGGTAAAGAAACTAAGGGCATTCTCCTACGACTAAGATGTAGAAGCTGGAACATGAACCCAAGACTTCTAACTGTAACTGCGTCACCTCTCTAATAACCACAGCCTAAAGGTGCCCAACACAGGCCAAAGAAGAGTAGCCAGGAAATGGCCGAGACAAATATCTAAAGCACACAGGGCCCAAGCCCATGTCCTGGGTTCTCCTGAAGTTTACAGTAAGAATCAGAATTAAATGAACATTAATAAAATGTTTTAAATCTTTAATAAAAGGAAGAGTTATAAATAAATGTCAATGAATCACTTTGCTTTGCTGTATAAATAACGCTATTAGGGCTGCTGTAACAAACTGTAACAAATGTAGCTGCTTAAGACAACACAAATGTATTATCTCCCAGATTCATACTTCAGAGGAACCCTTTCTGGAGGCTCTAGGGGAGGATACCCATTGAGGCCACCTCCATTTGTGGGCTCAGGGCCCCTTCCTCCATTGTCAAAGCCAGCAAGGGTGGGGGTGTCCTTACATTATGTCCTGTGACCTCCTCTTCCGGCCACCCCCACATGTAAGGACTCCTGTGATTACAATGGGCTCACCCCGAATCCACCATAATCTCCCTATTTTAAGGTAAACTGACAGCAACCCTGAGTTTCACTGAAACCTAATCTCCCCACTGCCAAGTAACAGAATCCAGTCACACGTTCTGGGGATTGGGATGTGGCCATCATTTATATTAGGGGGGTGCAGGGGAGCAGGAGGAAAGAAGGGTTGCATCATTCTCCAAATCAAAATAACCCAGATTAAAAGTGGAGACTAATTAAATCTAAATTTAATTTTGAGGTTTTGCATTCCCTCCCTAGGAAACAAGGTCCATAGAGAACGGATAGAGACAATTTGTCATTCATTTTAAACTGTTGTCTCATTCTGACAGGACATTAGAAAACATAACCAGTGTCTGACTTTAAAAGACCCTTTCCAACCAGCTAGTGAAGTAAAGAATTAGCACTAATGTGGCCACCTGTAAAGCTGAGTCCATGTGCAGACTAAGTCTGACTACTCTCACCTTTGTCCCCAGAGCCGGTGTTTGCGGTCTCCACTTGGGTTCACTTATGCACTGACAATGCAGAGGGCAAACGTCAGAGCCAATGACTGGCTCACTTTGTCACCTTGGAAGCTCCTGCTTTTTTTGCCTCTAGAAGTACGTATAACAAAGTTGGGGGAAACACGGGATGCTTGTTGATAGTGACAGGATTATTTCAAAACCCAATTAGGTCTGTTCATTCCCTTTTGCTTAATTAAAGCAAAAGGCATCAAAATCTTTCTCTGCAGTAATCATGTGGACGCTGCATAGCCCGGATCCAGTAATTAACTTAACCTTATCACTGAACTGTATTGGGTCATCGGGTGCAGCCCAGTATCGAAGCTAAGAATCAGTGCTCTGTGGCTAGCACCGCAGAGTGACACACAAATTGAATAACACCGTCTGTGAACGGACAGGCTTTGTTCCTGCCTGCCTGTGCTGGGTAAACGTTCCTCTCATAATTCTAATGTGGCAGCTCAACCATTTAATCATTGTACATTAATACATTATCAATATTATGAACACGGAACTACAAAATTACTTGTCAAAGTAATCAGATACTACAGATTTGGGGCATACATGCAACACAGGGGATTTTGAATATTAATTGTACATTTACAAATAAGATATATTGCAGATTTTTAAACCCATGCTTTATCCACAGAGAAGTTTTGAGTTCTAGATGCGTATGTTTTGGAAATTCACATGGAATCCTTCCCTGCTCCATCTCTCATCAGACCTACGCATGGGTGGGTGTGACATGGCTTCGTTCAACCCAAAAGATGGATGTGTATACAATTTCCAAAAACCCAATTTATTCGATTATGCCAATTTACTTGATATTTTGTTTTCCTGAATAGTATTTCAAAACATAATAAATCATCTTTAGAATATACATTGCTTAAGGTCATCTATTCATTATTCAGTTAAGCTTAAGCATATTTTGTTATTTTGTTAAAGGATCAAAAATCCTGTTGCCAGGACGGGGTTTGGAGGTCTTTCCGTTCGCCAAGTAAGACGCGGAATCCCAGGGGACGATGCTCAGCAGATTCCCTGCGACAGGCCCGCGGCCCGCTGCGGCGGTGCGGCTGACAAACTCTGATGGGCCATGCCCGGGCACATTATGTTCACGTAGCGCGCACGTCTGGGCACCCTTTACGGCCATGCGGCAAGCAGCCACTCATTTCTTCCACTCTAATTAGCACACAGGCCGGCCCTCCCCCAGCGGGCCGCGCGGCGGACGCTGCGGCAGCCAGACAAGAAGCCGCGGGACCGGCGAGCGGAGGAGAGGGCACTTCCGGGCCTGATCTGAAGCCGCCGTCACACCAGGCGGGCTCCCCCGGGAAGGGCTGCGACCAGCCCTCCCTTTCACAACGGATCAGGGGCCCCCGAAGAAAAAGGTCAGCAGGCGGAGAGCTGGTCGGCCACAGTTCTCGGTTCTTCACCGGGGCCAGGAACCCACCCGGAGCAACACGCTTCGCCTTCACTTCAGAACACAACCGTTAGACGCAGGAGTCAGGATGACGTCATAAACGGGCTTTAGGACAGAAGATACAGAGAAATTCTGAAGAAAGCCTGTCGCACCACAATGAGCAGGAATTTACGGGGCTGCTGGAAACCGGGAAGAACCGAAGCTCTGGGCCCGTGCGCCCCACACTGGCCGCGGCGTGTGCCCAGACAGCTCTCCTTTAAAAGCCAACCTAAGTCACGTTTCCTTCTATTAATCATTAGCCAGCATACAAATTTAAACTAATTTTTCATGCCAGATGACCAAAAACAGCAACTCCATCTTTGAACATACTTATAAAAATGTTATTAAAAAAAAATACAGACCACACCAGTTTGGGATTTATTTGTTATTTCTTTCACCACGATGAAATCCTCAGGCCTTTTTTAGATAAGAGCACGCACAACAGTAATTTGCCAAAAAAAACTGTTCAAAGTTAGAAAGAACAGAGATTGTACCAGTAAAAAATGAATGTGGTTTCTACACTTCAATGTGTTTTACTAGAAAAGTTTTCCCAATAAATATGGATTTATGCTGTTTCTGAACGTTCAGTCAACTTGCCATTCCCGATTCCATCACCCAAGCGCCGAGGACGTCACTCAGCAATAGGACGGAAGGCGTGGTCACAGAAGGACACTGCGACCTCGGGCGGGCGACAGCGCGGTAGAGCAGACGTCCGAGAGGAGACGGTCCCTCCAGACCGCTGCGGAAAGGGCACCACCGGTGGCAGAGGACGAGAAGTCTTCCCCAAGAAAGCAATGACCACCTGATTCCTTAAAATACTCAGGTATTTTAAGGCAACTAAGAATTTAATCCACTTCGTCGACACTATTTACTAGGAACTCACTCTTAAGTGTTAGGAATATAAAAGGTAAACAGAAGAGACACGGTCTCTCTCTTCGTGGCGTCCACAGCATGGCTTGGGGGAAAGACATTAAACCTGTCACCAGGAGTCCAGCCTGCAGAGCGGGATACTGTGTGTGAGGGCGGCGCACCAGCACCAGGGGGCGCCCCACCCACCCCTGGAGGCCTTGCAGCGACCAGCAGTAGCCCCACGGAAAACAAAATAACCACTCTCCCCCAGCCCCACTCTCAATCCCTCTCCCCGATTCCTGCTTCTCCAAAGAGGTGACTCCTTTGGAACGTTTCCCTCACACTGTCTTTGTTGTTCATTTTGACTCCTGAACGTGAGGGAACTCCGTCAGAGGGAGACGTGGCCAACTCTGTTCACAGCTGAATCCACCCCAGGAACACATCAGGCACTGAGTAAACTCATGTTGAAGGGATGGAAGAACCGAGGAACAAATGAATGTTCCAATTAATGAGTAACCTAGAGAATTCTGGCTTGGCCAGATTCCAAGAACATGGGTCATCTCGCCTATCAGGACTGAAAGCCTGGGGGTCATTTACCCCCAGGGTTAATTTTAAAAGTTTATTTCAGATTGGGATGCTTGGGTGGCTCAGTCCATTAGACGACTGACTCTTGATTTGGGCTCACTCAGGTCATGATCTCAGGGTCATGGGATCAAGCCCCACATGGGGCTCTGTGCTCAGTGATGCTAAGCGTGCAGTCAGCTTGAGATTCTCTCTCTCCCTCTGCTCCTTCCCATACCCTGTTCACAGTCTCTCTCTCTCTCTCAAATAAAATATTTTTTAAAAAAGGGTTATTATAGATATTTACACAATCAGGAACATACCATCTCTACACAAAAAAAAAATCAAGGTAATTCCTATGATTTCTCCAAAACAAAAGTGAAAACCTATAGGAAGACGAAAAGACAGTGATGAAGGGTGGTACCTGGGTGGCTCAGTCAGTTAAGCATCCAACTCTTGGTTTCAACTCAGGTCATGAGTCAAGATCATGGGATCGAGCCCTGCATCAGGCTCCGCACTCAGTGTGGAGTCTGCTTGAAATTCTCTCTCTCTCTCTCCCTCTGCTCCTCCCCCTATTCGTACTCTCTCTCTCTCTCTTCTTCTAAAGTAAATAAACTAAAAAATAAAAATAAAAAACAGAAATGAAGATGTTATGAATCTTTCAAATTAAATCCACAAATAAATCCTATAAAAATGATAATTCTGTAATAATTGGATATTAAAGAATTCCTCAATTGGGCTTCATTTTCACATAATTCCTTGCAAAACCTATTATGACCTCACACCATAATCCAAAGCACCCATAATTATGATCGGCCACATGGACAGAGTCATATGTACCTGAGGACACTGAGTAGGCAGGAAGGAGAGGGAAAGACACACAGAATTAGATACTCCAGTCTATATTAGCTCTAATTGCTAGCTAGGAACAGAAAGCAAGAAAATGATCTTTAGTAGCTGACAAGGACACTGGCTCACAGACAAGTCGGTGCAAACAGAGTCCGAGAGATACAATATAAACTACGCTTTCATCTATAAATAGTAACTACAGTTTCATATTTTATATGCATAGGATTTTTTCTCACCTGCAAAAGAAAGTTCACATCTCACATCAAGACCTTATTTAACCTATTTCTTTTAATTTTCATATTGTCAAAAATGTCTAGTATTTGTTTTCTTTCTATTCACAAGACACAGCTATTAATTTTTAAATATATCCCTATCTTATTTAATCACTAATAAAGGACAAAAATACAATTTCACAAACATAAATAAATTCTGAGTTTTGCTATACTAAAAGATACGTTTTTTTCCCCATAAAATAAACCACATTCAAAATAGGGCAAACTATATGAAGGAAAAAAAAATTTAACCCATACTTAAAAATACAGTCTTTATAAATACACATTCATAGGACTCTAGATGTGGAATATAATTATATACTCCATCTGAAGGTGTTTTAAGGCATTAATAAAGTTTAAGTATAATCACAGAAGGAATACCATTTGGGCAGTTGAGCATTTTCTGTGGTCTTTTCAAAGGGCATCCTATTCAACTTCATACATGGAAGGTGGCAAGGAAGTGGCTCGGGCACCACCCAGAGTCTTCATTCCCCATGATGCCACCGGCGGCCTCAGGACCTCTCTCAACAGTCCGCACTCATCCGCTTCCAACAGACTGCAGCAGAAATCAGTCCATCTTCCCTGAGCTTAATCCAGGGACTACTTTACTGACAGTTGGACCTTCTGAGTTTACCCAAAAACCCAAACCAAACAAACAAACAAGAAACTTCAAATCAAAACACCATAAACATATTTTTATGCATCAACCTCCCATAAACTTACCGAGAAACTGACTCAGTGTGGCATAACTTGATCAAAATGTATTTGACATTAAATGCAATGATATTTAGGTGATATTAAAATGCAACTAGGGAAGGGTCAGTCTTCCAAGCATAATACTGGGGTCTGTGTGAGCTAAGGAGAAACAGAATCTTAAAAAGACACATTCCTACCATCTTTGCTATTAAAATCAAAGATAAATACATCACAGGATGAGTACCTGCAACTCAATAGTGCCTTGTCAACAGCCATCCTTTTTCCTCTACTTTCTCCCCAAAAAACAAGACTCTTACTGCAGGGTCTAATGCATCAAAACATTACACTAAAGCTGCTAATGCAAACAGCACAACAATTTAAGCAAGAAAATGCCAAGTTATGCTTCACGACGAGTTGTCATATAAGTATGATGGCTATGCCAATGCTGTCTTAGTAGCTCACAGAACTTGAGATAGTCTATTTTTAAAGAAAACGGAAGGTCCATCATTTCATGGACCTGCCAACTTATAGAGGTGGCCAATTAACAAAAGATTATCTAATAATTCTCTGTGGCTCCCTCTGGCCATGAACCCAGGTCTGTGTCATGCTCAGCACCTCTGAAAGTCACAGCCATACTCGGGACTACAAGAATGAACTCCCTTTGCATTTCATTCTCCCAATTACAACTGTACTAAATCATATCCTATGAACAGCAGTATCTTGATTGGGTAGAAGGCTATATAAAAGAACTCCCTTTCAGGTACAATGAAAACAAAAGCTGTTCAAAGGTCTAAAGAAACAGGGCATGCTGACATTTAGCACCTAAATCTACCATCCACTGTATCTCACTACACCTAACAATATTAACAGATTAATTAATCAATGTAAATGTAAGTTTAGAGGCAGCTTGTGGATATTTGTTAGCACATCACTTACCAGCATGACAGAAGTCATGGTAACATAACTCACTGATGATTTTATTACTAAAAACATTACCACATTCTGTAAAACTCAATGCCAGTATCAACTGAGGAAGGCCAACTCCTGTAATTCACACCCTCACACACCTGTGCATGTGTGTGCATGTATATGCATATGTATGTATGGGTGCAGACATGATGTGTATGTTTATATGCAAATATGAGATATACTTATACATAAATACGTGTATATGTCATTCACTTCTGCCTGATAAACCATTTAACCAATGTATAAAACTCTTCTGTGTACATTAGAAATAAGGTAAATAAAAAATAAGTTTATCTCGTGTTAGATTTTCAATAAAATCTACTCTTCTTCAGCCTTTTTCCACTTCAAGCAGAACATTTACAATTTTATTAAAAACTCAAATATCTATAAAGAAAATATTGATAAAATTGCAATGTGTTTATCAGCTTAACATATGGATAATACATGTTTATCTCACTTATGAAGTTAAATATTCTTGACTGTTGTATAAAAGATGAAAGACTTCTCTATTAAATTATACACTTTGGGTAACTGCCATTGACAATATCAGAGATGTATTTAATAAGAAAAACTGACCCAGACACAAATAAGACACAAGCACCCTTCCCATTTCACATCTAAACTCAGAGCCAAGAATACTTCTTGACACAGAGCCGCAGTATCACACCAGAAAGCTGATGTCAATTGAAAGAGCAGAGTAATAATATGCAAACTGCATTTAATCAGCAGCCCCTCCAAAATGTAATGCCACCTCTGATCTAATACCTCATTAGAACAGCATTCAAAAATGGAATATTCACAGGCATGTCTCCTTTATAGATATTTTCACTATAATAATGGTAGCTGAAACGGCGCCCCACAGAGGTCTGTGTGCATACCAAGCTAAAACATCAGCAAATTAAACCACAAACTCTACTTTGAAGTCTGAAATTCAGGATTTACAAAATAAAGCTGATACAGGAATTTTACTTATTTATAGGGGCTTATGAAATCCACTTCCTAAATCTGTAAAATACTCTTTCTCCCCACAATGCAAGGAAGAAACTGGGGTGGGGGGGGCGGGTGGAGCAGGACTAGTTTCTTAACAGGTTAAAGGCCAACAATATAAAAGAAGCTAGAATGAGGGGCGCCTGGATGGCTCAGTGGGTTGGGACTCTGCCTTCGGCTCGGGTCGTGGTCTCGGGGTCCTGGGATCGAGCCCCGCGTCGTCGGGCTCTCTGCTCAGCGGGGAGCCTGCTTCCCTCCCCCCACCCCCGTCTGCCTCTCTGCCTACTTGTGATCTGTGTCAAATAAATGAATAAAATCTAAAAAAAAAAAAAAAAAAGCAGAGGCAGAAATCAGGGTCAGGGTGAAGATTAGATTCGACTCAGAAGCCCCCGTAAGGAAGAAAGCGCCCACCTGAAAACTGCTGACTACGTCAGAGGGACTAGCCTTCCAGGGCGGACTGGGGAGGGAGGGCCAGGGACGGCGGAGAGGGGCAAGAGGAGGGCTCTGGTACTTCGTGTTCCTCGGTCCTAATGCTGCTTCCCTGGGCACGTTCATTTTATGACAGTTCACCACTTTGTACACTCGCCTGTCCACGTAAAATCGACCCAGGTTCCCCTTCCAGGGCGCCAGAAGGCGCGCAGCACGTACAGGAGAATTAAAACGATACCAGACGGCTAGTTTTCGCAGCAAGTTCTCTCACAATGGCAACACCGGCCACCTCCTTTTGATGAGGTGAGCAACGAACTGACTCCAGGAGGGCAAGCTGGTTTTGGCACCAACAGCACTTGTGACAACTGTCTATCATCTCGGCCAGTTCTGAGTGCTAACAAAATACCATGGACTCTGTGGCTTAACCCACTGACAGTTCTTTCTCACGGTTCTGGAGGCCAAGTCCAAGAGCAGGGTGCAAGCACGGTCAGATCCTGGTAAAAAGTCTCTTACTGACTTGTAGATGGCTCCCTTCTCACTGTATCCTCATGTTGGGGGGGTGTGGGGTGGGAAGGACTGATGGACACAGGGAGGGAGCGGGGGAGGGTCTGGTGGACAGAGGAGGGGGCACTGAGGGGCACGAGCAAGCTGTCTGGGGCCTCCTCTTGTAAGGACCCTGATCCTACCTTACCAGGGCCCCACCCAAATGCCCTAATTTAATCCTTAATTAACTCTTTATAGGTCTTGTATCCAAAAATACAGTCACACTGGAGATTAGGGTTTGAAAATTTGAGTTCTGGAAGGACACAATTCAGTTCACAGCACCTACTAAATGTCCGGCACTGTTAGAATACCAGTAAGTATTTTTAAATATTTGATAGGTGAATTTTAACAGAGAAAACAAGAATAGGTTCCAGAAGCAAAGCCATAATCAGCCCGTCTAGAGGACAAGGGCTAGAACGCAAGAAAGATCCCTCCAGAGGACAAAGCTAGACCGCGAGGCAGACAAGAATCCCGTGTCCTCACCACTGCACGTCTCCCATTGAGAGGACCCTCTCTACCACACTAACTAACATGGTTTAGGGACGTGTCCCCTCTCATCACAGAGACAGCACACCATTTTGAAGGATGAAGGTAAAGTTGGAGAGAATGGCCTTTACGAGAAGATGGTTCTGATCTGGGAGGGCCGAGGTAAGGATTCGGGGAGGGAGAACCGGGGAGAGGGTCGGCATGAATCAAACCGCACCATTGTCTCCACGCACCCCTGCCGGGGGACGTGATGGGGCTGACGGCCCTGCACAGTGACATCACACTTCGGACGCCCCTCACCAAAAGCATGGGTTCAGCAGGTTCCCACCAGCGGGAGAGGGATACAGACAACCCTGACCTAAAGAAAATGCCAAAGATACGGCAGTGTAGAAACTGCTCACAGTAAACTAATTAGATGCTTTTTATCTAAAACATTTCTCCCATGAAAGCAGAAGGAAAAGACCTCAAACTTCGGTGCACTACAGAATTTTTTAAAAAATTTACTTTATAAAGATTATTCGGGGACTTCGGAGACAGTGGCACGTGAAATTTAGTAAACCTCACAAAGTAGAACAAGATATTTCTCATTCAACAAGCCATATTTTACTCTCCAAATGTCCTTAGGAAATGGACTGTAAACTATATGTGAATTTAAAACTTTGACATATTTGGCATACTTTTTATTTACGTGTGGTAACAATATTTATGCTGCGGAAACACGGCACTAACTTTATTGTAAACAGCAGGGGCAACGATAATATTAAATAATATAATCTCACATTTTAGGGGTGACTTTAATTTACTAAGAGGAGCATATGCGTAGAATTTTCTCGCAAAAAAAAAAAAGAATTTTCTCTCAACAGAACCAACTCTCACAAATTACCTCTAGTCTTTCAATAAATAAGTATAGCATGATGTTAGAAAATCTGTGTTGCACTACAGGATCTGTTATTTAAAATGTGACTTACACACCTCTTAATATTTTCTTTGTAAAAATTCCCACATAAAATGGGAAAACTACTCCAAATAAACCTCCCTAACAACAGAAAAAAAATGCTGCTTAGATTTATCCAAATCTAACCAGTTAAGGACCAAAACCAAACCAGCATGCTGGACGGTACTTCCCTCACAAAGCACTTACTAGGCTCCTCACTGGATTCTTAGGACTCTCCTGAAACAGCACGGAACAAGTTTGTTCTCAAACTGCTCAGCGGCACTTGGGCACCAGGAGACAATTTAAAAATCTCAAAACTGCCCCAAACTCTTCCAAGGCCAGGTATCACCACGCTCCTCCGAAAAGCCGGGCCTGAGCTCTCCCGGACGATCATCCTTCAGGTCATGGACCCGGGTACCCCACTTGTTTCTTTAGTAGCACATTTAACTGTCGACTTGGACAAAAAAAGAGATCATGACGGCGAGAGAAAAAACAAAACTTGCGGGACACGAGGCACACCCGACCAGCACCATCTCCTGAGGGCCTCTGTGCTTCTTCGCTGACTCGAGGTTCAGTGTGCTTCGACACATCCCGACTCCCCTTTGTGGTGCAGCACACAAGGAAATTCAGTCCCGCTTGCAAGTGAGCCCCAGCGGAGCCCGGAGAGCGGAGGCGCAGGAAGGGCAGGGACGCGGTGCGAGGGGACAGGCTCGCCCCACGACGCAAGGACGGACCTGCGTCAACGGACCCCAACGGACCCGAACATCTCCGAAGCACAGTAACGGCACCTCTCTCTACCCACTAGTGTCATCTGCTTATGTATCTGGGGGAGCAGGTGAGGGGACAACAAAGAGCAGTAAGAGAGATGAGCATACCCTTTCCCAACTTAGAACCCCACCACTAATCAGGCCCCCTCTGTGGCCTCATGAAACCGTGGGCACGCTTCAGGAATGATCCTACCATACTATTTGATGATTATCGGTTTATGGCTTTCTGCACCAAAACTGCACATGCCTGAGGCAAAAGTTCCAACAGCTCTGTTGTGCTTTGTGTGCAGAGTGCCCCACAACGTGTCTGACACCTGACACACGATAATGTCGAGGGCACAGACCTCCAGGCAGATGGGTGGGAGGAGGGAAGCTTGGCTTCCATACTTAAATGCATAGAGAACTCCTCTCAAACAGTAGAGCCTGCTGGGCCTACACCGTGAAGACATCAACCACGCAAGCACAAAGAGCACAAACAACGGTGCGAGAGACCAATAGCTAATTCAGCCATGCTGTTTATAAATCACGTCCAGTTTATTTAAAATGGCATATATAAAGATCTTTTTTTTGTGGAATCACAACTTAAAATTTTTTAAATGGATCATATTTTCCTAAGTTTAAATGTCCTTAGTTTTACTTATTATCGATTTGTAGAAAGTTCTTGGACTTCAAAACTTTAGTAACTGCCATTATTGTGGTCCTGCATCCATTATACACGAATAAAGGGGAAAAAATGTTATAAAAAAAAAAAATAACAATAACAGATCGCTTTAGGACTTTGTCAATTGAGTGCATTTCTGCACTGCTGACCTGCACATTGGAACAAATAAATGTAATCAAATATGCTGATGTGATCTTAGCCCTAACTGGGGAAAAAAAAAAAAAAACACCCGGATTTTTTTTTCCACTGTAGCTGTTTGTATTATCAAGGATTTTAATCTATGATAAGTTCTATAGCCGTTAAAAATCTTAGGCCATTGATTTATGCCTTAATTCAGACATGCTGAGCTCTTCAAAATAAATGTTCCAAAATAGCATGCACTGCAAATTGCAATTCTAACATAAAACAAATGTTAAAATGCTAGCATCCTTCCTGAGTATAGTATAGTGTATTAATTGTTGGTCTTGGTAATGTAGCTTATTAGTTTTGCATAATTTAAGTTTTAATTCATCGTTTAATTTTTAATTAAGTAGCTTTTTTCTCAAGATGTGTTTTCTGCTTATATGTTGGCCACTAAACATGGTATATATAAAATAATTCTCTGGCATGAATATATGACAGTGATGTATATTATATGACTTCTCCATGATCTCAAATATGAAAACAATCATAACAGATTATGGTCTACAAAATAAAAAAAAAAAAAAGCAGCCATTTTAATTTAGCATTAACACTTCAATAATTTAAGCTCAGAGACAATGCTTAAAAAAACTAAAGTCCTGAACACAAAAGTAAAACCAAATCACTTCCTCTGCAAAGAATTCCTATGGCTTTTAGTTAAAAATAATGAAGCTTTTTTGGGATATCATCCTCCATATGAAAACCTAATTTGTATTTGATTTTCTTTTGGAAACTATGGGGACCCATCCTGACATATGTGCCAAAGGATACACAGTGTCCTCGTCAAAGCAGAAGGGGACATACAACATTGCCCACCTAATAGAAACTGGAAAAGCTAATGAGAATAGAGCAGGATCCAAGACGGCAATGAGGGAAATGCTAACATAACTCCCACGTCAACTTATGAGTTTGGATAGAAGTCCAATGAAACCTTTCAAGTTATTACTACAGTGAGTGCTGTACTGCAAGGCTCTCTCCTTCCTGCAAGGCCGCCTCTGCAGACAAAGCTCTCCAAAGCAGCAGTCGTTAACAGACTGTAATGTCTCCTCATCCGCAGACCTTTTTAAAAAATTTTAAAGCATATTTTAATAAACTCCTGCAGGTTATCATTTCATTCAATATAATTTTTAATTGTGCCTTTATTTAGTTTTTATGTGTTATATAGCCTCAATATGATGAAATTAAAAAAGAATGTCAATAAAGGAAAATTAACAAAACTAGTCTGAAGAACGCTAGCAATGGTGCGCCCGCCTCCGAACTGCCTTGAGAGCTTGTTCATGTCCGCGGCCACCCTCACCGGAAAACAGGACACCAGGGATCTGCCTGCTTCCGGATCACCAGCACATCAAAAAACCTCTCGCCCACTCCCGCCAGTTTGACAAAATTAAAGGCACACAAGCGTGCATACACGCACACACACACACGCACACACACACACACACACACACACGCACGCGCATCCCTACACGTATTTGCTTGCTTTCTCTGTGGAAACAGAATTGCCGAGAAAAGTTCCATGGAGGCCTGTTAAGATCAATGGTTTCACAGCTCTGAACAGAGCTATACTATCGTAACTGCTCAAAATAAAAGAGTTGTACATCCATTTAGTTCCTTTTGTTCCCTGAGGACTTTTCAGCATTAGCTAGAACAGGCACGCGACCACGGTCACAAAGACAAACCGCGGAAGTTAGGGTGGTTTCCTCCAGAGGACAGGATCTTTCATGTCCTAAATTCTGCATCTGGTCATTATTCGAGTTTTTGCAATCACGTTATTTGGAGGAACGGGAAAAAACAAGTTGTTTTTAAAAGGAAGGGATTACTTAAAAGACTTGTTGAAGGAGCAGGTTAGCAAACCTGGCTGTGAAGGAGACAGGTGTCCCTGAGCAGCTCTCTCCTTCTCCGCCACATCCAGCCCCTCCCCTGCTCGAAGATGGGCCCCACCAAACAGTCAGGGTACCCACTCTGGACCAGCATCCTCACAGACCAGAGCTCTTGCCGTTCCATTCATCCTCCAAGGCCCTCTGTCACTCTGTACCACCAAGAACCAAATGAACCTGCAGTCGCAGGAGATCCTAACTGGGAGACCACCCTCCCTTCCCATCCGCATAGAAATAACACTACACGGGCATTCACACATATGTGCATAGATGTATTTTACATGTTTGTAAAACAAGCCAGCAAACCAGATATTCAAAGTTAACATCCCCGTTTCACAAATTAGGAGACCAACTGTGAAGTGAGAAAAGATGAACATACTTAGCACAAAATTGAAGGGGAAGAAGGGAACAAAATTAACGTGTTTCTGAGAAGGCCAAGAGAACCCAGTAAGTACATATGACGAAACAAGTACTGATCCTAGTTCCAAGTCACACATTCCTTCTACCACTTAGGATGCTAAGGCTTAAGCAGTAGAGAGCAAATCAAGATAGGACAAGTTGGAAGAAGACAGACGTCAAGGGCTATCAAAAAAATTAAAAAATTAAAAAATCAGAAGGAGGTAGAGTACCAAGCCTGAAAAACCAGCCAGTACAAAGGCCCTTGGGAAACCACGGAAGCCCGCAGTACGAAAGCTGCGCCGCGGCCGGTGCGCGTTAGCGAGCACAGCGCCGCCAATGTCTCAGATTTTAGCACTTGCCCCAATCGCTCACAGATCTGCATCTTGAGGACCAAAGGAAAGAAATAGGGCACACGTCCACCAAGAATTAATGAGATATTCCCCTCAAAAATAGGGCTCAGATGTTAAAACAATTTTAAAAAGTCAATTTCTACAATTATATTACTATCTAAACTAGTTTTCGAACTCTTCCGTATCTCCTACCCCAGAGCAATCTTTAATAAGCAGCCTGACGAATACAGAAAACAAAGAGAATCAATTATAGTTCAGGATGGCAAATAACTTTGACCCAGACTTCTAGAACTTCTTTCAAAAAGAGTCAAAAAGAATCTCAAAAGGAAATGAGATTTGCTTACATGCACTGTAGGCCAGAAACGAAATTCTCTAGTTTCCTTAACCACCTCAGTTTCATCTTCTGTAAAGTAAGAATAACAGTAACAGATCCGTTGATGTCACCATGTGTTTACTTAGACAAACATATGAAATGGCACTATACAGAAGAATAGTGTAACTCTAAAGTGTCTAAAAATACTTGTTTTTCATTATTAAATAGAAATTCAGGTTGATACAGTTTCAAGAATTATAAACAATTAACATTCCAGCCATGATAGAATAACTAGGGCCTACTGTAAAGAACTAAAACATTGGACAAAATACAGCAAACCATGATTTTCAGAAATTGACCCCCACCCAGAATAGGCCTGTGAGCCCAGAGAGGAGAAACAAAGGAGACAGGCTCTGAGACAACCCTGGGTGTATGCCGAGCAGCAACCTCATGACCCAAATAGAACACGGAAGAGTATCGCTTACTACAGGAGACAGATATGAACCAACAGGAATCGGAGGTTCAAGAAAGCACATGTGAGAAGAAAGTTGCCCAAAGCAATAGCTCCAAAACTCTTAACAGGAGTTCCGTGGATCCCTGGCTGACCGCTAAGCCAAACATGAGTCAAGTAAAATCCCTTGAGGCCAGAAAAAAGCAAAAAATGCAGCTATACACTAAACAATTCCCAGCAATCACATGAAATAGGGAAATCTTCAGGATCTGATCAGAGTAAGAACAGAACAGCTGGAGTATTTGGGAGAGACAGAAAAAAGGTTTACCTTAACACTGGCTTAACCTTGTCCACGAGTGAAGTCCACTCCAGACTCACCTCAAAGGTCTAAAAACAAATCTCCAAAAGACCAAGATGATTTTCAAGTGACTCAGTCAGACGACTGTCAGAAGTCCGACATTATTTAAAGGAATACTACAAACTATATCACAAAATAACAATAAAATTTATAATATCCAACATCCAATCAACATTACTAGACATGCAAAGAAGGGGCCCATAAACAGAAAGAGCAAGTGAATCAGTACAACCCCAAGATTACATGGTGATAGGCTTAGCGAGCACATTCTTTAAAACAGCTACTATAAATAAATATGCAAGGAAATTTAAAGAAAACCTTTTTTTTTTTTTAATGAGAACACTGGAGGATTGAAAAAAATCTAAAAGAAATAAGGAGAGACTCAGCAATCAGACAATATGAAACAGGCTAACAGACATATATAACTGAAATGCCAAGAAAGAAGGTTCAAGGTCAGTACAGTAAGTAAGGGAGAAAAACAGAAAAAAAAAAATATTTGAAGAAATAATGACCTGAAATTTTCCAAATTTAAGAGGAAAAAAATCCATCCCCAGATCAAAGAAATGTAACAAATCCCCAGCAGAATAAAAGGAAAACCCACCAATGTACATCAAAATATAATTCCTTAGAAGCAATTTTAAAAAGAAAATGTGAGGGGTATCTGAGGGGCTCACCAGGTTAATAATCATCCTACTCTTGATTTCTGCTTAGGTCATGATCTCAGGATCGTGAGATTGAGCTCTGTGCTGGGCCCTGTGCCAAGCAGAGTCTACTGGGGGTTCTCTCTCTCTCTCTTCCTCAGCCCCTCCCCCTGCTCACATGCTCTCAGTCTCTCTCAATAAATAAATGAATAAATAAATTAAAACCTTCAAAACAATAAAAAGAAAACATTCAAAGTGAAAAAATAATGTTCTATACCTAGAGGAACAAAAAGATTTTTCATCTGAAATAGCAGGAAACAGAAGATAATGACAGAATGCATTTACAGGGAATAAAAACTCCCAACCTAGAATTCTATATCCAACAAAATCTTTCTTCAAAAGTAAAAACAACATAATGATTGTCAGACAAACAAAAGCTGGGAAAATTAATCACCTGCAAACATATACCATAAAAAAGGAAATTCTGGCAGAAAGAAAATGCTACAGGTTGGAACTGTAGATTTAAACAAAGGGATGAAAAGCACCAGAAATGATAAATATGGGTACATATAATAGATTTTATTTCAATATTTGATTTATTTAAATGTAAATTACTTGTAAGGTTTTGTGGCATTTTTAAGATATATAAAAATTAAATGTATGGCAATAATAGCAAAAAAGGTAGACTGAACTAAAACATGCTAGTATAAGGTCCTTCCACTTTACATTAAGTATTGTATTATTATTTGAATTTGAAGATCCACAGTGTAAACTCTGAAGCAATCACTAAAATAACAGAGCAAAGTGATTTAGCCAAAAAGCCAACAGTGGAAATCAAACTGAGCCCTAAACCATACCCAATCCAACAAAAGATAAAAGCAGGAAAAAGGAGCAAAGAATATAGGAGACAAAGAAAGAACAAGATGGCAGATTTTAGTCAAGAAAGATATTCTCAGGACAAAAATGCAAGACCCAACTATAATACAACAAAGGACATTGAACAAATAAATGCAAACCAGGCAAAAGCAAAAGGATTTAGAAATATACACCATGGTAACCAGAAGCACAAGACAGCCAGAGTGGCTGCCTTACTAGAAAGAAAAACAAAAATAATTCAAGACAAGGGGTATTAACAAACACAAGAAAGATCATTTCAAAGACATCAAAGGATCACGTCAACAAGAAAATACAGCAATCCTGAAGGTAGATGCGCCTAACAACAGAGCTTCTAAATACATGCTGCAAAATGTGACAGAATTTCAAGGTAAAAACCCACAAAACACAAAAACCCACAATGACAGTTTGAGACTTTAGCACTTTACTTACTCTCAGTGACAGAACAAGCAAGGATAGGGAAGATAACACTATTTACCAACTTGACCCAATTTATAGAATACTCCATCTGGCAACAGCAAAATAGAATTCTTTTCAACCAAATGTTGAACATTTACCAAAATCAATCATGACGGGTCATAAAACAATTCTCCATAAATTTAAACAGATTCAATCATACAGAATATGCTCTCACATTGGAATTAAGGTATCCATAAATATTTGGTAATTGAACATGCTTCTAAATAATCTAGAAAAGAAAGAGAAAAATCACAAGGAAAATTGAAAAATATTCTGAATTAAATAAAAATGAAAATGAGAAATATATATGCAGATTCAGATACAGAAAGCTGCATTGGTCTCATACTAACAATAGGGAAAAGTCTAATAATCCATACAATTGTAACTTTTCCTTAAGCCAATCAGAAAGCTGAAGTCAGAAGGCAACCAAATGAGGACAAGGCCCTCTAAGTGGAGAAGGAATGCACACACTTCACCCTGAGCATTGGAAGGGGCAGCCACTATACATGTGGACAGAAAAAAAAAAAAAAAAAAAAAAAAATCAGCCAAATTTTAATAAAGTAGTAAAAGCCAAGAGCGAACTAGTGTATCGGGCCCAGACACAAGAGTACATAACACTCCGCTGCAAAGTGTTTTATCAGACCCTCATTGGTGCTCACGAGAAAGACACTAAGGAGAAAGCAAGTGGGTAGGACAGGCACGTGCAGAATGATCAGCAGTGGCCGGAGAACAGGCACAGGACAGGTCCCAGTCTGCTTCCCTAGGCATTTGTCTCCCATCAAACAAAAGCCTCAAGGAGCTAGGCAGTGGCAGCAAACACTGTGAGCCCAGAGCCAAAGCAAAGACACATACTGCTTCTGGGAAGGAGAAGATGCCACAGCCACGGCCCCTGGGGGAGAGCTAGGAAACCTCTTACTTCCAGAACAGAGGAGAAGACTCTCTACTACTGGGGAATGGGAGAAGAAATCACCCCGTACTCTGGAATGTGGCTCCTGCTGGAAGAAGCAGCAAAAAACTCCCAACAAGATCACCAAAGACACTAAATCAAGTTTAACTGCTGTGAGGAGAAGAGGCAAGGACTATGCCGAAGCCCCCCCATGAGGATCAGGCTTTCCAGGCCTTCCAAAGACTAAAGTAGGACCCACACAACAGAGGGCTGCCCCACTTCAGCCATGAGCCTAGCACAGCCACCCCAATAGCCCCCTGAGCCTGGGGGAAAGGCAGGAGCATGAAGGGAGACCGCCTCTGAGACACAGGCGTGTGGGGCCTGCTGAAGGATGAGAGTGGACCATGAACATTGAGAGAAACCTCTAGAATACCAACTCCCACTCTAAGCCACAGGAATGAATAAGGGTGGTCCACAGAGGTACCAATACCAAGAGTAAAACCCAAGAGAGTTCAACTCCCAAGTAGGCTGAAGAGAGCCCCCAAACACACTGACTGAAAAAAAGACGCACCTATTTCTAGGTATAAGTATCACTTACTTCAATCTTTATTGGTCTACAGATAATGTCAAACATTCGATCAAAAATTACAACACATTAAAAAAAAGCAAGAAAAAATCTCTGAGATGCCAGTAAAGTAGGGCTTATAAGGAATTTTGTGCCTTTACATTCTCATTACTAAAAAAAAGGGAAAAAAAGGGGAGGTCTAAAATCAATCCAGAATTCTGTCCTAAGACTCTAGAAAAAGAAAGCAAACCTATACCTAAAGTGGAAGAATTAAAAAAAAAAAAAAAAGTAGAAATCAATGAAATTTCAAATGAACAAAGGCAATAAAACAAAAAAGCAGATTATCTGAAAAGCTCAAAAAAATTGGAAAAAATTTTTGGCTACAGCAATTAGAAACTATGAGGTGCTATGAAAATAAAAGTATTCAGCTATAAAAACAAAGATCTATAACAGCATAAAGAATACTGCTTATAAAAAACTAAATATTGGCTCTATCAATAGCAAACTAAAGTTTAAAAAAAAAAACACTTTTTAAAATTTTAATTAAAAGTTTAGCTTTTGATCCTGAAATAGCCAGCATGTAAAGAAGTGTTAATGTTGGTTTTAAAACTTGTTTTTAAATATCTAAAACAGGAACGGGTACAAGTAGTTTTTAGTACAAATATAATTTTTTTAATTAAACGATTTCTCCTCAACATTTAATAATAAACTAAAACAGCTCTAAGTGAAAACCAAGAGTCTGATTCCAAATCAAAATCAAAATAGGGAGCGCTAGCTCAGGCTCAGTCAGTTGACTGTCACCTCTTGGTTTCAGCTCAGGTCATGACCTCAGGGTTGTGAGATGGAGCCCTGAGTCGGGCTCCAGGCTCAGTGTGGAGTCTGCTTGAGATTCTCCCTTTTCCCTCTCCCTCCCCCTCTGCTCCTGTCTGCACACATGCTCTCTCTCTCCCACTTTCTTTCTCTCTCAAATAAATATAATCTCTTAAAATAATAATTAAAAATAAATAAAAATCAAAATAGATCAAAATGTGAATGGATGATCCAAGTAAATAAATACCAACCTGCCCTAAACCAATCGCTTGGTAGTAGAGTAAAATATTAATGAAATTCTAGTCAAAATAAATGGGATAATAGTCCAAAACAGGGAAGACATTTTGTCCTACAAATGTACTATGTCCCATCTCATCTACTGCCAAAAAAAATTACAAATACTTCAAATCTCAGAAGTATAGATACTTTCTCTAACATTCTTTCTGATCTTCAAAATCATAATACTGAAATGTCCTAATGGGTAAAAAAGCCATGTTTTAAATTTCTTAGCAAAATCATGAACACTAAGTAAGACCGTTCATGTTGGATAACATTCTCCTAAATTGCTCTCTCTTTTAATTCTAATGAGGTGAGTAGTGCTGATTGTTTTAATATTATTTTCCTTAAGATCTCAAGATATCATGGAGTTTATTACATTTTCCTAACCTTGTTTGTTCTATACATGTTTCTTTGTAAAAAGAATTGTTTATCCAGGAGTCCTCTATTAAGGGTCTATGGCATCTAAAATTTCTGTGAAAGAAGGCAGGCAACATAATTTAACAAAGAAACTATTTATGTCATTATACACAGGGAATCTTTTTTTTTTTTTTTTAGTTTTAGCGTAATTAACTAGTATTTCTATTGAGAAATATCGATCCAAGATACATTACAAGTGTTTGACAATCAAACAGCTTGTTTTTCAGAGGTAAACTAGGCAAAAATATCAGGAAGCCAGGTTAGGTTTTTCACAGTATGTCCTTTTGGTGCCTATTTCTACATTTCACTATACTGCTCTCACAGCTTGGTGCCCCATGTCCTCACGATGACATCTGGATGAGGTTCCCACCATGGCAGCATCCCACCTGGGCCCACTTACGCCTGAACCCGTCCTGCCCTATCTCTCAAGCCCCCAGCTGTTATCTGCCATCACAACCTACAAATATTGCATCTCTGAAAAACTAAAGAATATTAAGGTCAGAACAACATCATGATTTATGCTTCCTTTGGAAGACATTTTCCTTTTGACATAGGCAACTTCAGCTCCTGAGGCAAGCCAGCAGAAAGGAAATCCTGAGGTGGATGCTTTCAATTCTCTCAAATCCCACCGTAAATGACAATCCATGTGACTTGATTAAATGACAACACTGCTTGGAAATTAGTAAAACTCACACTACAACCCCCAGCAGACACACACACAAAACACTGAATTTATAAAGCATTAGTAGCAGAGTCAAGAGATTGGGACTGTTCCTTCTTATCGCCAGCAACTAGCCAAAAAACTATAAGCAATCACTTTTCCCATCTGACTCTCAGTGACTGCATCCGCAGTGCAAGAGGCTGACACAACACTCCAGTGTCTCTTGGCAAGGTAACAAAAACGACAATATACTATCAAATGTTGGTGCAACAGATTTACAGAAGACTATCAGAACTGATACATCATCGGACCCCAGTCATGTGACATGTTTCTATACAGTAGCAATTAACTGATGAAAATTAAAACTGCTTTAAAGTATCATTTACTGTGGGACCAAGAGAAACAAAATATTTCTATATAAATGCAACAAGGTACATGTAAGATTTGTATTCTGCAAACCACAAAACACTGATTAAAGAAATGAAAGGCCTAAATGAATATGAAGATAGATTGCATTCATAGATGGGAAGATTCAATAACATGAAGATGCCAATTCTCTTTAGTGTCCTACAGACTCAATGCGAAAAATAACTGAAAAAAAAAAATCCAATCCATACTTCATACAATATTTAAAAAATTTAACTCAAAACAGATCAGGGATCTTAATGTAAAACCTAAACCTATAAAAACCTTCTACTAAAAAAATAGAAGAAAATATTCATGACTTCAGGTTTAGCAATGAGTTTTTAGACACAATGTTAAAAGCATAAACGATAAAAGAAAATACCAATCAATTGCATTTCCTCAAATTAAGAATTTCTGCTGCTCAAATAAAACTGGCAAGAGAATGAAAACACAAGCCACAAAATATCTGCAAAACACATAGTTGATAAATGACTTTTATCCAGAATATATAAAGAAGTCTCAAAATTTAGTAATAAGAAAATAAACAACCCAAATTAGTACAATTGGGCAAAAGATTTAACACTTCACCAAAGAAGAACACTAATAGCAAATAAGCACATGAAAAGATGCTCAATGTAATTAGTCAGGAAGGAAATACAAATTAAAACTACAATCAGATCTTAAAAGCAGAAACTTAATAGGTTGATTGGTTAAAACAAAAAAATCTGACGATACAAAGTGCTAATAAGGATAGAAGCAATTGTCCAGAGGTAATGCAACATGGTAAAGCCATTCTGGAAAACCAGTTAGCAGTTTCTTATAAAACTAAACACACACCATAGGACCTTGCAATGCCATTCCTGGGTATATTATGGTGATGAGATTTCTCTTTTGTTCATAATCTCCAAACACTGGAAAACTCCCCATATCCCTCAACATCGGAATGTATCCACGAACTGTGGTGTATCCACACCATGGTGGACAACTCACCTTTTTACCTACCATACCCCCAACTTTTCCTTGTTTTCACTCGTACCAATTTTGACCTGCTTCCCATTTCATTATCAAGGTTACTACTAAACGATAAGAAATTAACCTCAGAGCTGAAAGCCTCCCGTTTACACTTGGGTCACCACTGTGACCCACTGTGAAGTGGGTCACCACTTCAACAGAGCCAGCGAGATATTTTGCACTCTGCACATCCTATCTGATGGGGTACCTCTACTTGCCATTTATTTGTTGTGTGTTCTATTGACTAGCGAGCGTTACATTCTGCTCCACAACCCATAACTGAGAAAAAAAGCTTCTAATAGATGTATTTTTAAGGGCAATCACCGCTTTATTTAAGATAATGACCTCCAAGGGCGTAACTAAACTTGAAGAGTAAAGAGGTTGAGAAGCCATGTGGAATTTTGTAGAATTCACAGAGAAACAAATGTTTTCTAAAAGATTATTTTAGATGATCATTTTTTTAAAAGATTTTTATTTATTTATTTGATACAGAGAGAGAGAGATCACAAGTAGGCAGAGAGGCAGGCAGAGAGAGAGGGGGAAGCAGGCTCCCCGCTAAGCAGAGAGCCCGATGCGGGGCTCGATCCCAGGACCCTGAGATCATGACCTGAGCTGAAGGCAGAGGCTTTAACCCACTGAGCCACCCAGGTGCCCCTAGATGATCATTTTTTAAAAAACTTATTAAAGAATTTATGAAAGTCCAGGTCAGTTCTATTATCCTTCTAAATTAATTTGTTTAAAAGCCTGATCTTTTAAAGTCAGAAGAATAATGTATATTTAAAGTATTCTATAATTACTAGAAAAGTATTAATTAACAGTGGTAAGAAGAATAAGCTATCTATGCACTATAAATATAAGGTAAAAAAATCATTTTCATGACATTTCTAAAACCATATGATGTTAGGTGGGTCATAACATAAGTACTTTTCTTTGAAACCTTATATAATTACTAATCTTTTTAGTTTTTAAACTGAGTATTGACTTTGTAATAAATGAATCCAAGTACAATTCCAAATCTGAAATAGTCTGAGTTATACTGACCATTAGCACTAATTTACAAAGAGACATATATAGATATTACTTTAATAGTACTTTGAATTATCTTTCTCTTTAATGCCTTATATAAAGCCACAATTTTTCAAAAGGCCAAGAAACACATATAACCATTTCTACCTGATTTCCAAAACTACGAAAGGGTAAAACAATGAATCTCCCCAGCCCTGTGTGGCCCTTCCAACAAAGCTGTCCCTCATAAGCCTCTGGGCTTAGCACAGCCGGCCACGCATGCCCCCAACACTTCCCACCCACGCTGTGCCTCCCTCCCGAGATTCTTCCTCCTGAGCACACACCACCACTCCAGTCACTCCTGTTTTCATTTTCATCCTTCTCATTGTTTCTATGTCCCATTAGATTGCAAACTCCATGGGTGCCAATAATTTTGTCTGACTTATTCATTATTGTGTCCTCAGTGTTTACTAGGAGTAACAGTACTAGACCTAAGCAGTGTTCGATAATTACTTTTTAATTAGACCTAATTAAACAGTACTAGACATAAGCAGTGTTCAACACTTTTTAAGTGAAATATTTTATACATTTACATACTATATGTAATATATATAAATGATCACCTTCTTAACACCTGGCATTACAAATTAGAATACTAAAACGTCTATGCTTAAATTTTTTTTAATTTAATTTTATTTTTTCAGTGTTCCAAGATTGTTTATCCACCACACCCAGTGCTCCATGCAATACGTGCCCTCCTCAATACCCACCACCAGGCTCTCCCAACCCCCCACCTCTCTCCCCTCCAAAACCCTCGGTTTGTTGCTCAGAGTCCACAGTCTCTCATGTTTTGTCTCTCCCTCTGATTCCCTCCAATTCACCGTTCCTTTCCTTCTCCTAATGTCCTCCATGGTATTCCCTGTGCTCCACACGTAAGTGAAACCATATGATAATTGACTCTCTCCGCTTGACTTATTTCACTCAGCATAATCTCCTCCAGTCCCATCCATGTTGATACAAAAGCTGGGTATTCATCCTTTCTAATGGAAGCTTAATATTCCATTGTATATATGGACCACATCTTCTTTATCCATTCGTCTGTTGAAGGGCATCTTAGCTTTTTCCACAGTTTGGCGATTGTGGCCAATACTGCTATGAACAGTGGGGTACACGTGGCCCTTCTTATGGTTAAAAAACTTTTAACCCACCATTTTGCAAACAAACTTTATCACGGAACTCTCCTCTCACTGAACATCTGTAACGCCATGGGTTTACATTCTTATTAGTAAAGGGCTGGTGCCAGACTGCACCACAGACTTCATTCTATATCAATTTAACTTCACAAGTTATGAAGAACCATGACAGATTTTCCAATAAAAGGGAGACAGAATTAGGTCTGGGTTTTACATCTTGCAACAATATGGTGGACAGACTGGATCAGGCAAAGAAAGAAAAAAAAAGACGAAGCAAACAGAACAGGCCAGGAAAGGACCATAAAGACCTGATCTTGGGCAGTAAGGAGCAAAGGAAATAGGCCAATGTGATGAAAAGTTTACAGAAAACTTGGGTAAACATAGCCTCACGCTGGGTGACCAGGAGAAACATAGCCTCATGCTGGGTGACCAGGAGCACGTGAGTTACAGGGGTTCACAAAGTTCCTGCCATGAGTAAGCAGGTCCCACTTACTGGGAGTTAGGGTAAACTGGGAAACAGAGAAGACACAGATTTGAGAGAATAGGATCCTGGATCTGGTTTATATACTGACTTGGAGAAGATCAAAGAATATTAAGGGAGAGAACTCTGTACCCAGATTCCCCAGAAACTTTAGGAATGTAGAAGTAAAAGAACCAAAGTCAGCATCCCAGAAGAAGTCAAAATTCAAGGAAGCAAGGGAAGACTGAGAGCAGGCACAGTAACTGGAAGGCTGGCCTGTTTATCTGTATTATGTCCGGGTCTATACACGATCCACTCGGCAGAAAAAAGTAGAACAGATTTTTACATAGTAAGTGCCTATTACTCACGATGCACCTTTCAAGATAACTTTGGAAACCAACCAACCAACAAACAAAACACAAGGATCCTTGCCCTAAGGGAAGTTAGATGACAAAACATAACAACGAATAGTACAAATAAATAAATTCAGGAGTAGGTTAAAATATGATCGATGCTAAGCCGAGGAGTAGAACAGAAGGGAAACCAGGAGCACCAAGCTGAAGTAGGATGAGGTAGTCAACAGGGTAAGCAGGGGAGCTCACTGAGAAGGGGCTTTGGGGGACGGTCTCAGAAGAGGTAAAGGTGTCACCAAACATCCGTGGGTGAAGAACACTTCAGCGAGTGTCACCTGTAGGGCTCGAACACTTGGAAGACCACATGCTCTGCCTACTCAAGACAAAAAAGCAGTCAGTGCAGCAAGGAGCAGAGTGAGCCAGGTGGGGTGCAAGAGGAGGCATGGCCAGAAAGACCTGGGGTTCAAGATCACGGAGACCCTGCAGAACAAGGTGGGACCAGTTGTTACTCAGAGGGAAAACATGCTAGGCAGAGCAGTGACACAACTTAAGCACATTTTCAAAGGATCAAAATGGCGACAGAGTGGAGAACGGACGAGACAGCGTCAGCAGCAGAAGTGTGAGACCTACGGGGCGACCACAGTACTCAAGGAGATCAGGAGCACTGCAGCCAGGAAATGCCACCGCCACCGCACAGGGAGGAACAGTTGGATTCCCAACATAATTTGAACAAAGAGCTCATCACATCTCTTCCTACGGGTGTTTTAATACCCATGTATTAGGGCATCAATTCTGAATTCCTCTTACTAAAGCCCTGATATCAGAAAACGTTATACTGCATATTCCTTAAAAAAAAGGTAAAAGACAATTATAACAGCAATAATAACTTTTCCGCTACGCTTACAACTGTGACTTCTATTATAAATGCCTAATTTGAAGAAAAGAAAAACAGCTAACAAAAAATTCTATAGCTATGACAAGGTTAAAGTTATTTTTACAGTGGAAAGTATATGGTCAGTGCCATATTGTCATTACATTTAACCTCCCCACACACAAAAGAAAATAGTATGTTTATTGTGATCAGTTTTTTCAAAATTCCAATAAAATACACTGGCCAAGGAAACACAGATTTACAGTCCAGCACACATGCTCCAAAGGCCATAACTATTACAAGAAGGGACACCATCTGCTGAGTTCTGATACCTGGGTGGGGGATTTCTTAGGAAGCTTCAAAAGGTAAAATTATTAGATAATAAAAGCTAGAACTCACTTTAAGCTAACTCATTAAACAAAAAAGTCACCTTTACAAACCACAGAAGCTTCTGGTAAACTTAATTCCTTCCCAGTTTCCGTGAACTATGATTAAACCTGGCCCACTCAAATAAGTTGTTGTTTTCCAAATCATTATGCAAAAATGATGCCATTTACACAATAAAGTATTCAGTTTATAATATGCAGATTCTTAAGAAAACTCTCTGGAGAACAAAATTCTTCCCTTGCTGAACTGTTCCAAAACTTGAAAGCTACTAGTTGTTCAGCAATACTGAACAGTAGATCAGAAATAAGTAAAATATATCCAGAGCATTTTAATATAAAATAGTAAGTATTCATCTTTTCAGAAATATAAGAATCAGGCAATAAGATTAGTAAAAAGTTTTTATATTTAACTTTTAAAATTTAAACCTACAAATTAAATATACTGAGAAAAAAATGGTTTTATCTTAAAGCTCTTTTTAAACAAATTACAAAAGTACATATAAATTTCCCAATATCTTAAGGAAAAAATCTGTTACTCTGGAAAAAAACAGTCCTCAATTTTCCTTTTGGAAATTTTAGAAACCTGTGAAAAAATCTGCAAAGCTCCTCACTATTAAATCTATGGGGCTCAAAAATCATTACTTAGCATCTTTTATAATCCAGACTTTACAGAAACTTGTTAAAAGCAGGAGACCAAGTTTTGAACAAACTAGCGTATGATATCACAAAACGTTATGGCGCTAATCACCACAGTTCTATGATTTCCACTACAAAAATATCAAAGCAAAATAGCTGTCAAAAGCATAAATTAAATCCATTTCAAATTGAACAGAAAATTATTTCCTATTTTCCAAAGGCACTGATTTGGAGTGATCTTAAACCTCTGGAAAAGAATTCCTCAGTTTTCAAAAATTCTGAAGTCTAATTACAAGTAATTATAGCTTTTCATTTTCAACATGATGAAATAATTTGATTCTTTTTACAAGAGGTCTGGTTTAGCTCAAAACAGACAAGTGCTTCTGCACTGAGTTAGTACACAAAGACAATAAGGATCATTCTCCATGGAAAATCAGGGCTCCATATATGTTGGCCATAAATCATAAATGCTGTATTCAAGCAAAAAAGAGTCTGTATGTTCTACAAACACAACTCATTCACTCAGATCAATGAGACAAAGCCAACAGCCCACTGTTAGATAGGGCTTTAAAATAAGAACAGTATGGGAGAGAATAAAGGCAGCACTGCACAGTTATCTCAAAATTCAGACCTAAGTGTTCTTCGGAGGAAAAAAAAATAAATTCAAACCTTTCTGATGCTCTGTTTAGTCAAAGGAACCAAACACAAATCATCCCACAGCAAATGATAACTAATGTTAGTTTTAAATGCTTAATATCAGACCTAATAGTTGTCCCAGAATAATCCTAGTTCTTTGAAAAAAATAAATGGAATCCCATAAACCATACAAGATATTCTTAATTACAAAAATACAAAATAAAAGAATAAACTAATTCAAAAACTTCAGTTTCTGACAGCAATAAATACTTTTGCCTGCAAAATTTGCAATGCTGCACATTTTTCCACCTTTTGCTTTATAAAGTGCCTTTTGCTGATGACTCACATTTCCAGTGATTTGTTATATGCTATTAGAACAAAAGCTCCATAAAGCTGCTTTCTCTCCTGACCTTAAACACCTGGTTACAATTACATCTTCAGAAAGCAAACCAGGAGTTTAGCAAGGACATACTAACAAAAGCGGACCAATCAATAAAGAGAAGCAAATATTAGAGCCCACCCACTCAAAATTCCAAAAATGAACCCACCATATATTTCTTACAAGCACAAGTGCAGACACTCAAACACACGTGTATACGCATGTCCAACACACGACAGCCGTCGATACAACACGGTACGGGAACACATCGCCCAGTTGTAAAATGCTCCTGTCCAAACAAAAACTGACCAAGTCAATCCACAAGATATTTTCCTAGTAAATGCCATTGGGGGGGAAAAAAAAGACTAAATTTGTCTTTTTAAACTGTGAGCCAAAAAAAACCAAAAAACCAAAAATCAAACCCACTAGAACTTTAGATAGAATAGTGCAGTCGTTGTAACTTTCCTGACCTCAGGATATTACGAAGTTCTTACATTACATCAAATAAAAACTATCTTGGCTAGAGTCCAAGATAGAATCATAATAACCAAATTCTCAGTTGCAATAAGTTCTGACCAAAAAGAGGGGGCTCTGATCATTTCCAGTTATCAGCTTCCTAAAGCACCTTACAAAACCATGAGAGGCTAGAAGCATCAAGTCAAGTAATTCCAGAGCTGTGTGACCACGCTTTAAAAAAAACAACAAAAAAAAAAAGTGACCGAAGTGTGTCTTCAAAATGCTGTACGGAAAAGAAGGGCAACCTGTAGCTGCTCTAACGATATCCATGGATACGTGTCCATTTCCTTTCTGAACACACTTCTCAAAGGGAAGAGCTGGGTCAACTGGCCTTTGGATACTTACCTGCTTTGTGTAAAGTTAGCTGTCCCACCCAAGAAGCTTTAACACACCTGACTCTTCCTTCAATTAATTGAGGACTTACACAAACTTAAATGTATTTTTCAGTATTTTCAGTTTACTGACCTCTTCCACCTTCTGCCATAAAACATCCCTCCTACAACAAACTAGGGAAGAATATTTTCCCAATTTCAACCACAGGGTGGACAACTGGGGGCTCCAATCTTAGGTGCATTTCCTCTCTGGATGGGAGTTCAAATATTTTCAGCAACTGAGATGATTATATGCAATCCTTATTTAAGGAAGTTCATTCTATGTCCTTGGAATATGTTCAACTCACTAAGTGAATCAGAAAAGAGAATGCTGAGGGCAGAATGAATGATAACCAACTTCCAATGCTTCAAGGATTACCCCATTGAAGAGGAATCATGCTTGCTCTGTGTGATTCCTGTGCCTACAAACCCAAAGACACACAATTGGGAGATGCAAAGAAGCAAATTTCTATGAAGAAAAACTTTGTAAGAAGTAATCAAAGTTGAACAGGGGACACCTGGGTGGCTGAATTGGTTAGGTGTCTAGCTCAGGCCATGATCCTGGGGTCCTGGGATCGAGCCCCACACTGGGTTCCCTGATCGGCAGGGAGCCTGCTTCTCCCTCTCTACCCCTACCACCCTGCTTGTGCACCATCTCTCTCTCTCTCTCTCAAAAGAATAAATAAAATCTTAAAAAAATAGAATAGATTTCCTGAAGAGGTAGTAAATTTCCAATCTAGCCAAAACTTCGGGATATTCAGGCGGGATTATGCAACCATCAAAAGAACCCTCTGCACTCCCTGACAAATCTTCCAATCCTTCACCCATGCAGGTGATGAGCCACCGTTTACTGCATGCCCACTGCACGCCAGGAACTGCTCTAATGACTGCAGACATGAACAAGAATGAGAACCAGAACCCTCCCTGTACAAAGCATTCGTGTATGGAGCAGTACACCAAGAAAAAGATAACAGACTTATGCTGGCCAAGTCCACTTTTAAAACACAGTAAGACATCCTAATACAAACACTCAGGAGATTAAAACAAATATGGGCCTACAACTCAGAGAAAAGGGTAGGCCTATATCACTGATCATATGAAGCAGTCACTTCTAAATGGTAATGAAAAGTCTTTTTAAAAACTAGATAACTGCTCCTATACCCTTAGTTCTCATGCAAATTCTAATCAATCTGTTAACAAGGTAGTCAGAAAGTCTATTCTTTTAGGTAACAACAAGAGGAAGCATAGCTTCTTATTGGCCAAACATCACGTGGACCATTTTCCCATCTTCTATTCTAGCCATCACTCTCCTTAACGTTGCCTAAACAGGCTTCAACAATGTTCTCTTCAGCATCTCTGAATTTTACTGTATTTTACTATATATTTTACTATACAGCTTATAAATAAAGCACAAAGAAAACCCTGACACCACTTTTCAAAAATATATACTCATATATGTAATCATCTTGTCTTGACATTTTACAGATGTACGTAATATTTATATCACTCTCATTTCAGTCACCTAACATCCCATCCACCAAGACAAAAGGGTATAAATTCCTAATCTGCTTAACATTTCAAAAATATATTTCACAATTAAGCCAAAACTTCTGAAATGTTGAAATTTGTGTTAGTTCAAACTATGAAAGCTGCTAATTTGGAACCTCATAATTTGAACAAACCCTTGCAGTGAGGACAGTTAAAAACACTATAAAATATGAAAAATGTGTGATTAAAGACACTGAAGAACTAAAAAGAGACTGAAGAATTAAAAAGAGACTGAAAAATTATGTGGCCAGGACCTGAGGGAAAAAGAGGCCCATGACAATAAGCTCATGAAAATAAAACTGGCATTTGGGACTGTGGCTGTCACAACTACTCCCTGGGAGGATTTGCAATTCAGCAGAAGATGGCAGAGAGGCCAAATGGGCTTCTGACAGCCACCAGACTGGAGTCCAAGGCACACCACAGTCATAGAGGAGGAAGAAAAGGGCAATTCTCCAAGGAACCCAATTCATGTAGGGTTGAACCTCAAAGATCTATACCCTAATAGCATGGTAAACCAGAGGCGAGAGGCCGTCAGAGTCCTTCAGCCCACCTCAAATTGTAGTGCAATTAAACTGAGATAGCCCAGGATGGCTAACATCCATATCCCCAGCTATGGAACAGAAGCTAATATAAATCCTCATTGCAGGAAAATCTCAAGTTACTACTAATAAGTCTATTAATAAAATGTCCATCACATTATAAAATAACCAACACAAGAAGAAAGGAAAAACAACAAAACAAATTTTAAACACCAACAGAAACAACAGGCAACAAAAACAGACCCAAGGCTGTAATACTGGAACTATCAGAAACAGACTTTAAAATAATGACCCCTCAGGGCACCTGGGGTCAGTGGCTCAGTCTTTAAGAGTCTGCCTTTGGCTCAGGTCATTATCCCAGCATCCTGGGATGGAGTCCCATATCGGGGAGCCTGCTTCTCCCTCTTCAGCTCTCCCGTGCTTGTTCCCTCTCCCACTATCTTTCTCTGTAATAAATAAATAAAATCTTTTTAAAAAACAAAAAAAATAAAATAAAATAATGACCCTTCTAAAGTTCAAGAATAGGGACTGGTAAAATACATCTGAACGGAGAGTAAGTATTTTAGGTTTTACAAGCCATAAAGTCTCTGTCACAACTACTCAAGTCTACATAGAGAGTTCTATATCCAGCAACCACATCATTCAAAATTAAGGCACAAAAAAGTAAATAAATAAATAAAATTAACACACACACACACACTTTTTTTTTTTAATTTTACAAAAGGTGCCTGGATGGCTCAGTTGGTAATATATGAAACTCTTGATCTTCAGGTTATCAGTTCGAGCCCCACACTGGGTGTAGAGATTACTTAAAAATGAAATTTTAAGAAAAAAAATTTCAGATGAATAAAACATGAAATCATTCATCACCGAAAGACACTCACTAATTAAAACACAAGATGATAGCTCAAATAAAAAAATAAATAATAAAATACAAACGGGTATTTTTCCGGAAGAAGGAATTCTGTCCTATATAGCTCAAGACAGAGAAGGAATGAAAAGATAAACAGGTAGATAAAGGTAAATGAATAATTCCCTGAATACAACAGTCCCCACCAGTCCTCCAAGACAGGGGGTGGCGGAGAAGGCCCCATGGCCCACTCAGACTCTGCTTGCCCAAAAGCCCTGTAAGAGGAACTGTTCAGTCCACTTAGTTGAATGGTGGAGAAGTGCAGGACAAGAAGTCAGTTTCTTGGATGCCTGCCCTGTCAGATTATGCCACGGGCCTGCATCAGTGTCCTTGCCTGGAAAAATATCCCAGAGACAACAGTGACTTATTCTTTCAAATAATGCTCTTTCACCCATATACTTGATGACAAAAAGGACAACAGCACATGAGAAAACATAGGCTCTGAAAACTGTAAGTTAAAAAGCGATTCAGAAGTGGTGGATCCTGATTGGGAAGAAGTTTTAGAAATGTATTTTACTTACATATTTTATTTTCACGTAACCAAAAGAATACTATCTTTTTAAAGCTATGTAAACTAAAGACATCTGGTTGGCTCAGTCAGAAGAGCATGCAATGCTTTATCTCAGGGTCATGAATTCAAGCCCCATGCTGGGTGTAGAGACTACTTAGGGAAAAAAAAAAGAATAAACTTAAAAAAAATTATCTGAACTATGTCTAATTTTTTAATACATATACAAATTCTGATAGGAAAATATGAACAAAAGAGTTAAATTTTTAGGCCATCGATAGATTCGAAACATCTACAGAATTAAAATACTTGACAATAATGGTTTAGTCATTGCAACTAAAGTGTTCAAGGCCCTGCTCTGTGTAGACAGAAGGTAAGAGTAGCACTTAAGATTCAACTTTGATAAAGTCAAGGAAGCATACTGTAATCACCAAGATAACCACTAAAACAAAAGTAAAAAAGGGGTAGAACTTCATAGCTCATTGGGGTAGGGGCTAAAATAATACAAAAAAACTATCCAAAAGGGGGGTACAGGGAGAAGAAAGTAAAGAGCAAAGGACAGGGAATAGGAAAGACAGATGGAAAACTTTCTCTCCCATTTTTATATGTCCCTTTAACACTTTGCTATATACTGTATTTATTTTGTTGGTCCCCATTTCCCATATTAGACACATACCTGTGTGTTCTTCTAAATGTCCAGAACATAGAAAAAATATATTCCTTCACTAAAACTCAGTAAATGAAGGCCTAGGATGCAGGAGAGTAATGCTTAAAAAGCCGCAGATATAAAAATGCAGTTCCCGCCCATAGAGACCTTACAGTTGAGTGGGAAGGCACTGACAATACAGAAGGGAATAAAAACACAAACAAAATACTCTCTGGGAAAGTTACACCACAAAGAAAATTAAAGGCTAAGTGAGAAGTAGGTGGTCAAGAGAAGACAATTAAACCAACATCCCAAAGTCAACAAAGAACAAGCCAAAGACACTCCCACCCCCCAAAACAGGGATGGCAGGTTCAAGTTCTCAGTGTGGACAGTTAGTACTGAGAAGGACGGAGGCAGGAAATAGGAGGAAAGTTCAGAGAAGCAAATGGAGCTCTATTTTGACCTAAAGTTTGAGATGCCTTCAGAATATTCAAGCCAGGGGCGCCTGGGTGGCTCAGTGGGTTAAAACCTCTGCCTTTGGGCTCAGGTCATTGATCTTGGGGCCCTGGGATCGAGCCCCGCATCGGGCTCTCTGCTCAGCAGGGAGCCTGCTTCCTTCTCTCTCTGCCTGCCTCTGCCTACTTGTGATCTCTCTCTCTGTCAAATAAATAAAATCTTATAAAAAAAATCTCTCTCTAAATTAAAAAAAAAAAAAGAATATTCAAGCCAACACATATCAAATAAGCAGTAAAATGCACAAGTCTGGTCCTCGAGACAAGAGAAGAGAAGAGGAGAGGAGAGGAGAGGAGAGAGGAGAGAAAAGGAGACGAGACGAGACAAGACAAGATGAAAGAATCAGGGCTAGAGATATAAACTTTGTGGACTGGCACTGAGAAAGTTTTTAAAGTCGTAATATTAAAGGATATCTATCACCCCAAGAGACGGTATGGATCAGAGGCTGGTGTAGGACAACTCAGATGCCTGTGGTTTCTGAAACCCAGATTATAAGACAGGGCCACACTCAGTCACTCCCGTGTTACCTGTGGCTGCCGTTGCATTGCAATGCCCAGTAGGTAGGATGAGAGACCAGGTCGCCTACAAAGTCCAAAACATTTACTATCTGGCCCTTTACAGAAAAAATTGAATGACGCCTGGTATGCACAGATGATGGATTAGATACCAGAATCAGTGCTGGGTTGGGATGGGGGTGGGGGGGGCATTCAAGTCCAGCAGAGGGAGGGAGCAAGCAGAGGGTGTGTGAGAAGGAGCAGAAAGTGAGGCAACAAACACACCAAGACCAAAAACATCCCAGGAGACAATGGTATCCCAGAAGCCAAGAAACAAGGATTGTAAGGACAGAGTGGACAACCCATCTTGAATCCGGGCCACTGAATCCGGTAGCCCAGCAGTCACTGGTAACACACTAAGAACAGTTTCAGCTCTTGGAGGAGCTAACAAGTCGAGGAGTAAAACCCCAAACACTGGCTTCTTGTTTCGTAACACTTAACTCCCTGGCCCTCACTCAAAGCTGAATCATTACAGGACTCAATAATTGGGGGGCACATCTTTGCATAATGTTTCTTGTGGTTGTTTCCTTAGAGGCCTGAGAGCAAACGTACTCTCAGGAGAAAGAAGAAAGGGACCAGATTGTTAAGATTTGCCAATTTCCATGGTGTAAACACTCCCAATTTCAAGCTACCAACAGTATTCTCACCTAACTCAGAAAATTCCTGCATATCTAACAATTCTCCCGAGCCACCATAAGCCGGTCTGACCCAGCTTCGGCGCACGCACTTCAGGGGAGTGACTGGGCAGAGGACTTTGGTAGGAACACACGAGGTGGTGACAGTGTTCAGACAGCACCTGGGGAAGGGTTGAAACAAAAGTCTGAGACTCCCCAGAAATATAAAAGTTCACTGAATACGCCTACAAGTAAGGCAAAGCACGAAACTTGAATTAGAACACACTGTGTTTAGTTCTTCATTAAATCCATGTGTTATAGAGGTTTTAGCTTCTGTGAGGACTGCTTGCTTACACCTTTAAAATTATAGGCACATATTTTCTAGAATACATTAATAGCTTCCTTAAATGGTAGGTCAGAGGGCATTGATGACATATGTAAATATTTGGAACCATGTGTCCTAACTAACAATTTACCTATGTACGCTATTATAAAACTTTAGGTAAATACCGATGGATCATGGATACAAAGGTGAATGGAAAATGCAAGGATATTTAAATTACAATGAAACAGGTCTTTTTTAATCCTCTGGATGTTTATACTAGAGCAAACCCTCTAATAAATACCCATTGACTTTGTATGGTCTCTCAAGGAAACGTGTGGTAATCTGAATGTGAACAACGTCCATACTGCCCGCAGCAGGCAGTATAAGGACCCCCCAAAGAGGTCCAGGTCTTAATCCCCAGAACCTAGCAACATGGCACCTTACGAGGCAAAAGAGTCTGCAGACATGATTAGACTAAGGATCCTGCTATAGCTGTGGATTATCCGGAAGGGTTCCAGACAAGCACAAGAGTCCTTGTAAGTGAAACAGGGAGAAAGGAGGGTCGGAGTCCACGAGATTGGAAAATGCTACTCTGCTGGCTTTGAAAAAGGAGGACGGGGCCATCGGCCAATGAGCGTGAACAGCCTCTACAAACTGGAAAAGGCAAGGAAACAGCTTGGCCCTTAGCGTTCTAGAAGGAACCAAGTCCACTGAACCTCTGTTTGAGCCTGTGAAGCCCATTTTGGAATTGTGACCTCCAGAACTGTAAGAAAATAAATGTGTTGTCTAAAGCCAGCAAGTTGTGGTATTTCCTTTCAGCAGCAATAGGAAACTCCCCAACCAACCTCTCGTGGCACCAATACAGGGGAGCCCCCCCCCATCCACTGTCGGCGACTCCACGCAGGGAACAACACAGGGTAAGGGAAGAGACAGCGCCCATCCCGACACCCAGTAAATCCCATTAACTAATAAAATAAGAGACCCAATAATATAATAAAGGCCCTTTCTTCTCTTCTGCTTATACTCTGCCAATGTAGGCAGAAGTGCCAAAAAGACAAACATAAATTGGGAAGAAAGTAAGAAACTATTACAGTCTATTCCTCCCCTTTTCATACTACGTCTGTTTCACTGTCCTTCCCCGCCATAACTCAAGGCAGAATCATAACAAAAGTCAGTAATTATTTACTTGCGTATTTTTTGGAAGTCTAAAAATCTAGTTAGAAAAAGCATGTATTTGTCTTAAATGTCTTAAAAGCCATGAATTTTTGTTGTTTTTAGGCTGCTGCTTCTTTGACCTACCTTCCACAGAGACTCATCTCAAGCCAACTGTGATGCTTGACATGGGGTTTGAACTAGTGTCTTTTGGACACTGTACGAGCAGGATTCTCCGCAGAAACAGAACCAATGGGAAATGTGCAGATTTTTATAAAGGAGGAGACTTATCATAGGAACTGGCTCATGCAGTTACAAGAGCCAAGAAGTCCCCCAGTCTGCTGTGCACAGGCTGGAAACACAGGAAGTCTGGTGGCGGGATTCAGCCCAGGTCTGCAGTCCCAAGAACCAGCAGCTCTGACGTCCAAGGTAAGAAAAGATGGGCAACGGGAAAGTACACACAAGGCCTCGGAGAGGGACGTGTGCCTTCCTGACCAGCAGAGGCCAGTGGGTAAGGATCAGAATCGACAGGAGGGGAGGCGTGAAATGAGGACAAACGGGACAGTGAATATCCAGCTCCTTCTGTCGAGAGCAGTTCCAAAGCCACACGGGGTTCCGACACAGCTGTGTAGGACGCACACCCCTCAAACCTCCAGGGTGAGAAGGGCAGTGGAGCGAAGCACGCTGGGGCAGGACCGGAAGGAGGACAGAGATCCTTTCTACTGGCAGGTCGGCTGCATACAGAATAACACTTAGAACTAAGACGAATGAATTCACAGTATGTGCTAAACCAACTCAGGTCCATCCACACTCTGTGAAATGAGGAATGTTTCAACGATCTGTTCTTCAGCAAAGTCCTAACGAAGAAACCATGTGCACATCGGTGTAGAAAGGGTAGTAACTTCATGCATGGGGAAAATCAGTGTTAAATAAAAAGCATTAATAAAATCCAATGAGCCCTTGTTTACAGATCACATTTTTCATTTCTTTCAAAATCCACCCCATGTATTCTAAAGCTATAGCAGTTGCTGCGTATTCACGTGCTTAAATAAATACCAGTCACATGGAGACAGGGAGATCACATTTGGGGCAACAAGAAGTCTCGTCTGACGAACGTGGCGAAGCCAGTCTGGGAACTGAGAGTTACCAGCTACGGCTACGTAAACTGACCTCACGCACCCACCGGGCTTACACACGCAGACCTCAGAGGCCACTGAGACATAACTCTGATTAACCGAACAATCCAAGAAGGTAGAAACTCCCAGAAGATGGACATTATTCCTATTATACTTGGGATGAGGCAGCCAGCTCCAAACAAAAAGAGAGGACTGTGAGGAATGAGATAAGCATTTTGGTAAGCCCACGCCTCAGCAGATTTCTCAACGTCAGGTCGATAAAATGACGACAGGAATACCTTCTACGTGAAAACACTCTTTCTTTCATGGGCCAAAGCACTTAAATCAAGGTTTAAGTCCATCAATAACAAAGTAACTCCCTAAAATTAAGAAGGGCCCCTTCGGGGGCACCACGGGAGCCCGGCCCCACTGGGCGGAATGCTCAGTGAGCTTCGACCACCCGAAGTCCGCGCTCCCGAGGTACCTCACCTACAACCACAGAACCGACAAGGGTTCCAGCACGCCTGCCCCAGACAATCCGAGAGGGGAATACCCATGAACCCGACAATCAGAGTTGAATCCTGGCTCTAATCACACACCAACAAACTTGATAAAGCCGCTTCACCTAAGTCTCGATTTCCTCCCTCAAATCTAGAAATAAAAATGCCTCCCTTACGCCATCATCATAAGGACTAAGTGGGACACTACACATAAAAGACGAGTATCTCGCGGACACTGGGGATGTTCATAAGCAGACGGCCGCTACTGCTGTTGCCCCCATAAGCTGTCGGTCATTAAGAGCACTATCCCTGGAAATCAGGTGATTGGCTATGATTTTCAGTCCGTCGCTTAAGCTAAATGCACTGCAGAAAACTGAAGCAACATTTAAGATTAGGAGAATATTTTAAACTTAATGCAATATGCACAACAAAGGGAGTGCAGCTTCTTCAGTAAAGGAGCAGCATGATAAAAGCACGGGTTTGAGTGACTCCACTATCGGTGTGCAAGCGGGACCAGAGGCAAAGGAGAGGTCACACGCAAAGACCGCAGAGCAGACACAAGAGCAAGAGACAGGATATGGGGAGGACCAGCCCTCGGGTAGAGAAACAAGGACATTGTGAGGCTGAGCCCCCGAAGCGTCAACGCAAATGGCCAAATGGTTGGGTATGGTGGCTCAAAACAAGAAAGCTGGAGAAGGAATTTTCTGGCCTAGAAATCGGAGACATGGCGGCCTCCGTAAGAGAAGTGGGGACCCAGCAACAAGACCCAGGAGGGGTCATAACGTCGGCTTGTCGGGGTGGACACAAAGTACTCCCACAGGAACATCCCTGAAGCAACTGCAACCAGTGGGAACTATACATACACCACTCAGCAAGGAACAGGGACATGGGCTACCCATAAACGATCTGGACCTCACTCCCAGATCTGTAGTCTCCAATGTACACGGATACCCACACTTGGAACACACACCTTGTAGAGGAGTACACGGGCCCGTGAGCTGAGTCCTTGAGACACGAGGCGCAGACTTCTCACCTACAGACGGAGATGTGGTTGCAAGTGACTTAATTCTCGAACTCCCTTGTAGAAACTGCAATGCAGGCAATGTGACCAGCTAGAACACTACATTTCTCCCCATCAGTTCACTAAGCTCCCGTCAATGAACTGTAATTCAAAGTACTGTATGGGGCTTTCAGATAGGTTCTTTTAAAGGAAAAGGGTGACTTCTCTGACTCCCGTGGTGCCCTCAGCCTAGAACACAGATGCAATGGCTGGTATCCAGCAGTTCTCCTGGACTATTAAGTGACCTAGAAGGACATGGGGACAGAATAAGAGAGGCCCAGATTTCTAAAAACATTAAGAAACATCAGACCAACTTGCTTTATGTGAGCTAGAAATAGATATGCTACCTATTAAAGCCAATATAAATTATTACTTCTGCTCTACTGTATGTAGCCAAACTCATTCTAATTAATACACAGTAAAAAAACTAGAGACAAAATGTGCACGAAATAAAACTAATTTACTGTTTACTCTTTGCTTGGCGATGTGCTAGATAATTCATATATATTGTGTCATTTATTCCTTCAAAACTACCTCCATTTTGCAGACGACCCAGATGCCAAACCTGGTGAAGAACACCGCCGAGGTTACGTAACTAGAATCGGCAGGACCCGGACCCAAACCTAGGGCTGCAGAATCCACGTCTCCTGATTGCCTGCCTTTAGAACTGAGACTACACACCCAGTCGGCCCAGGCACCCTGTGAACAGGGGCCTTCTCCTACTGCCTCGAGCGGCACAGCAACACACTCTATGAAAAAAACTAACTTCCTGTGACTCTATGCTTGGGACTCTATAATATCTCACCCACGGGAGACAATAAATGCCAAAGACAGGGATGAACTGAAGAGCTGGGGGGAGCAGAGCAAACGGAAACATGGCATCCACCAAAACCAACCCCCCTTGAGGCTGCTTGCTAATTTTATTAACTCTTGTTTCTAAAAATCAGTTACTAGGTTTCAAAACTCACTTTTTAAAGTGATTAAAATACTTCCTATGGGCCGTGATTTTGGCGTGTGAAAACGTTTTCTTTTCCGAGCCTGTGGTGATCACTGAAACTTGTTATTTGTGAAATGTGATTCATTGGACAATGCAGTTCGTAGCCTGACGTGGGTCCCCAGAGCCACCCTCCGACACACCATGAGCCACGAGGGGCCAGAGTCCCTGCAGCGCTGCAGCCCAGCGACCGTCCTTCCGCAGGTCTCGCCGGCAGTGGGCGGGCCAGCCCCGCACCGTTCCCACTGTCCTCCCTTCGGGGCAGAATGTCACTGTTGGAAAGCGCCTGCGCTGACCTCTGTGTCTAACTTCCAGCCTGTGCTGTAGTTGAGAGGGGACCTTCTTCATGGTGATGATGACCTGGAAAGACTCCACAAAGCAACTACGACGTGCCACTTCCTCCCGAATCCCCTCAGTCTTCTCCAGGGTCCCGCACCTGATCGTGACAGGAGAGCTCTTCCTGCATCCTGTCGCCCTTCGTAGAATGATCTGCAGTCAGCCAGGGTTTTTATGACATTCCAAGAATTGGTTCAATTATTTGACGTATTAGGTGAACAGGGGAAAATGCTGCAGATCTTTCCATTTCTGCAACACTACCCTAAATGGTTAGGTTTGTTATCAGCTAAATCTCCCCGTCTACCATTACACAAGGTCCTGTCAAGCCAGGACTCACATTCCATTCCTGCACAGCTAATTTTTCAATTTAAATGTAGCACTTTACACTTCATCTTTCCTTAGTTTTAGCCCCTCAATGTTTTTAAAAATGATTTTACACCATGATGGCCACCATCTACTCTTTGATCTTTACGTCTCAGATTTCTGCCATTAAAAAAAAAGTGATACGGTTTTACGTGTTTATTCTAGATGTTGACAAAACTTCTACTAAAACAGGAATCACTAACTTAGGTAACTTCCAGTGCACGACAGGTATTATTTGGTTTTAGATGCAATATATATATATAAATAAGAGCTACTTAGCGACAAGCACCTAGAACGTAAGGACAATGCCATTGCAGTATGGATCTCCCCCTTCCTTATAACTTACAGAAAACTGGATTTTAGAGGTTAGAGCAGATGCTCTCATGGGCACGGATGATACCAGAAACTGTTCCCCCCAAATACATGCTTCCCCCCACACATCTCACTACCTGTGTATACAGAGCTTCCCTCTGCCTTCCGCAAACAGTCCAGGAATGTAGATGTTACAGAAATACAGTTGCAATTCACCTGGCAGTTTGATGCTGCGTACGCGCACATGACAACACATTGATTTTACTTCTCCCTCCATGCAGACATCTATGTAAAGAAATCCATTAGGCAGACAGTTCTCATCTCTATTGACTGACAGAGTGACAATTGAATACTTTTCACCTTCCAAAGTGACTGACAGTTAGACACTTAAACAAGCCTTCAAGTTGCAATAATAGTATGAAACACTTTCAATTATCTGAATCAAACAAATCCATGATCCTACTGGTTGAATGCATTTCTCTGTCTGCTGCTATGCCTGGCTTGGTTTACACTATTATTTGGATAATTTTGTGCCTATTACAAGAATGTTTTCCTTGAAGAGTAAACTCATTTTATAAGGGATGATTTATTTTTTTAAACATCAGAGGTTCCTATAAACATTTAAAACATGGGTAAATATATACCCTAACCAAAACCTACTTATTTCTCCTTACACTTATGAACTTTTTCGAACCTAATGTTGTACTCTAAAAGCACTTTATGTGGTCATTCGCTCTTGCACTCTTAACAACCGTTATCACAAGAAGATCCCATGAATGTAAGCGGTGCTATAACGACAACAGAGGGATTAAACTACAAAAATCACTTCTAGTATTTAGTCTACTTATTTTACATCCTCAGCCTTATGGATCACCTCACCTCTCCAAAAAGCTGGGGTAAAATTTAGCAGGTCAAAGCCCTTTTCAGTTAGTTACAATCTAGGTATGCCTCATCATCAACAAGAACAAAACTCATTTAAGAGAAGCATGCGGCATAGAGAAAAGGTCTTGTAAAAAAAAAAAAAAAAATCAATGAATGGCCAGGAATCAAAGAACAGCAACTGTACCTCACAGAACTGCAAAGACTAAACGAACGGCCTCATGCTTTGCTGAGGCCACTGATCAGGCCACTGATCACGCTAAAAAACAAACGCATACTTATGATTTAAGTATCACTGCCCTGCGAGCCAGGCCCGGGCAACTGTGATGGACCGTCACTGTGCAGACAGAAACAGAGAGTCGGGCTCGAGCACAGCAGAACGACTTCATAAAAATATGATCATCGATGGGAGGGTTGGTCTTTTTAAATTAAACAGCTACATCCAAAATGGCCGAAGCATTTTAAGAGCCAAATTTAGTGTGAGGAGTAAAAGGATCTAAAAATAAAATGTTTTCACACATGTTCCCTAAATATTTGCCTTAGTAACCACGGCATATAGTGACTTAGTCGCTGTGCATATTCGGTAAACTTCCACTTCTCTAAAATAGTTTTTGTTTGTTTTGTTGTAAACGGAGGCAAGAAACAAAGAAACTATAAAGTAGTATCTTTTCACATTTACTCCAACTTTTCGAAATAAGCACCAATGGCTGCTTAGGCCTAAAAATGTGCTTCTGAGAAATGCAGATAACTTGGGGGTGTGGAAACACTTGATGGGAATGCAAACAGTTACAGTTAATGAACATAAAAATTACAGTTCTCACTAAAATCCCATTTCGCATTTCAACTGAGATACGAAAACCAAGGAATGGCTTTTTAAAGATGACTAGGTTTGTGATCAAATATAAAAAAGAAATAATAACTTTTTCCTATCATTATTACTAAGGGACTTGGCCTTTCTTCTTCAAGTCAGGTTACTAAGCGTACAGCCTTTGAGAAGTCAATACTATTTGAAGGTGCCAATACAAAATTTACTGTGTGCATAACATAAAATGGCTGTGAGGAGACCGGCTTTGCAAGCTACACAACAAATTGATTTTCTGAAAAGGAATGTTGCCTGTATTTAACCTAACAGTGTAACCCTGTTGTACTACATGGAAAGGGATCATGCATATTGATTTCTTTATTACAATTCTTCTTGTGATCAGTAAACATTCACAAAACACTCTCCTCTCAAAGAAAATCGTGTGGAAAAAAATTCACTAAGGATAGATACTGGGTTTTCTGTGTGAATTCTATGCCATCTGCTTTTACCAGATAATGGTAAGAATCGGTTTATTTCTTAACTTTCCGGTGTCTTCTTTCAGCCTCTTCAAATAGTGTGCATTACTGGTGAATCTGCATGAGTTATCTGGTCCATCATTATATTAATTATGAGAAAATGAAGTTCTTTAAACAAGTTTTTTATTTTAATATTTCAAATTAAAATAGGTGAGAAAGATTCATTGCCCTTTCAACGGAACTTCTTAAAATCATTTTTCCCAGTGTGTCTACAATCCCTTCCAACATGTTAGAAGCAACTGCTCGTTCTTGCTAGAAGAACACACAGGAAAACTTATGTGCTGGGTTGGTGTGTATCCAGTGACGAACTTAAAGCCCAGTAGTGATAGAACATGAATTTTATACTGCTTTCTTTGGAGACAATTAAACTTATAAGTCTGTTAATGTGTACTTTCTAGAATCGATGTAAGCAATTAAAAAACTGCAACAAAAATGTTTTGTGAGGCATAATTACTGTAAGGTCACTAGATATTATTTGGAGTCAGTTTAGTTTATCACATTACGACATGACAGGACGTGAGGCAAAAATTATAAATTCCTTCCCTAAATCTGTCCTTTTCTGATCTAGATGGATGAAGAATAATTAACTCTTAATTATTCAGATGACTTCAAGGCAGTTTAGGATTCAGTGAAGATTGCAGTCATTCTAACCGAGGAAGGCAGTCTCTCCCGTCATTTATCAAATGTGCAACTTGACCAATGATGAATAAAAAAATCTATGTTTATCCACAGCCCTAACTGCTACCTTAGAGGTTGTTAAGCAACAAATTCCCTTTAAACTCTACCATATGCAAATCATCAGACACAATTTGCATTTTAAAGTATTTAACTCTACATATTTATTGGATTTTGAGGCCATGCTGATCATTGATTTATGTGCTTCTGGCAATCATATTTCCATATTTGTATGATTTTGATGACAGTAATAATTCAAATATGCAGAAAGTTGTTCTTTGAACAATATCTTTAATTACGTCCTCAAAGCATCATTGTTTTGCCTGGTGTCCTGACAAAAAGGGTTTGAAATAAGAAATGGCATAATAATCCAAAATGCACAGAAATATATTTGTCATTTTCTGTCTACTACCAAATGCACAGAAGTGACTTTTCACATTAACCAATCCTTAACCTTAAAAAGGCTACAAAGCCCAGCAAACTTGTACCTAAATACTTTTATTAATACTGACACACTTTCACGACAAATTCAATCACACTTCATAACACTTGTGTTCAAAATGCAAAACCTGCCCCATTTACTTTGCCGCTAACTCAAAAAGTTTTGCTGCCATGTATTTTTTTATTGAAGTCATCACAAATTATGTGCTTTCCTATGAAAGCTATCAAGAAATATAATCATTAAAAGATTCACAAATGTTTACTGTATTTGTTTCTCAAACACAACCACCAACCATAGCTCCTGTACCCACTGTCAGGATAGTTTTAAGATGATTTACCATTCGATTATAGAAATAAATTTCTGACAAAAATGATACATATACAAATTCAGCTACGAATTTTAGCTAAGTAAAACCGATGTGAACAATTTCAGAATTAAGTAAATGACAAACATCTTTTTTTTATTTCATGATTTTTTCCAATTTCATAAGTAGACATACATTGTTACAAATATTTAATCTGTAACAACTAACAACCTACAAGGTACTTAATCAACTCTGCGTATGTTAAGCATTTTCAATAAACAATGGAATGGGTTTATTTTACAAAACACAAAAGAATCAATCCTAAAGGATAAAATGAAAATCATTAAAATGCAATCTTTAAAAAATAAAAATTTATGTATTTATGAAATCAGAAATAAGGTCTAAAATATACCAGCATTAAGTTCTCTATTTCAAAAATCCATGATCTTTAAATACCCAGAGAAGACAAATTTGGGAAGAAAAATATTAACATGTGCTCAAATTTCTCCAGATGGATATTTTAAAAAAAGCAAAAAACCATTATATGAATAATATATTTTAACTACACAATTTAAAGGACATACATACATAGTGTTTTAAATTCCTACTGAAATTTACATTAATAGCTATTCTTTCGAGAAAGCTAAAGTATTTCTTTATGGATGTTTACATCAATTTAGTAACTCTCACAGTTGAATAAATGTCTACCTGTTTTTACAAAAACACTCCAAGCAAATAATCATGTAACATAACCTACGTCAGCCACCCTAAACATATTTCAATTAAGGAAGACAAAATTCAGGAATATTCACAAACTCAGAATCATTCTAATTAAAGCAAAAGTAGGTTGAAATTGTTCCTAAATAATTATTTTACAGCTATCTTTACACATATCATTTCTAATTATCATATTGACATTTTATACACCAGTTTTCCTTTACATTATTTCAAAATCCATTCAATATTCACCTAGGTAGTAACACTTTTCTAAGAGTTCTTTAGGCATTAGAACTAAAACGTTGTCACCCTCTAAGTACATCAGCAGCAGTGAGGAAGATACACGACGTTTACTAAACAACTTCAAAAAAATAACGACAAACTGCTGTTTATACTGCAATGATGTTCCACCGTGCTGGGAGGTAAGGTTACAGTGCTATTTCCAGTTGCACACACAAAGAGGAAGAGAAGGAAGGGAAAGGAAAGAAGAAAGGAAGGGAGGTAGGGAGGGAGAGCAGGCTAAGAGCTGGGGGAGGAAGGCAGCCGATGTGGGGGAGAAACTGCAGGGACACTCCTCGACTCCCCCTAGTGGTTACACAAGAAACAGCACTGCAGACTTGGCCCAGTGGCAGCCGGTATTTGCAGGAGTGCAGTGCTGCAGGAGAGGTGATTCAAACAATGCCTAGAACAGGGGACAGGAAGCCAAGAGCCAAGTGCTCTGAAGGTGAACGCCTGAGAGCTGGTCAGCTACCTCTCGGCTCGCCCTGCCTACCTGAGCATTCACCGTGGCAAAGACCTTGAGGGAGGAGCGCCCACACGTGAATACCTGTGTGCGAGACCGTAGCTGAAGGAGACCACAGTTAAGTAACCAGGTCTGTCGCATCAGATCTCAGGCTCACAGCAGTTTTCCTCTTCACTCTCTTTTTGTTTTGCTTTTGCCCACAGTAATGCAAGTGGACAAAGAGGAAATCACACAGCAGTACATCTGCATTATATGCCACTCGTGTGTTCATAAGCCACAAACAGGAGTCAGAAAAATCAGCAGTGGAGCAGTGAAATAAACCAGATTTTAAATCGATCGCTACTCTTGCATGAATTACATATAGTATACAAAATGCTCCTCCTGTTATGATCCTCGATACAGAATTATAACAAGAAAGGATGTACTTTTTGGCAGGGGTTACCCTCAATTTTCCAGCTTTTCACAGGCTTGAATTGGATCAAGAAAAGTCTGCTTACCACTGTGGATATTAAGAACTCGGAAAATATCATGAATAAGCAAACACGAAGCCTATACAGCTAGGCAAATACTTGACTAAAACTACTGCGTATCAGTGTAAGAAAAAACACACGTACAAACTCGACAGTGAGGAAAATAACCTTCTAAAATAGTGCACTCAAAGCAAGTCTATCACTGAAATCAAACTTCAGCAATATAGAGAAACAACCATGGCTTTTATTGGTAAGATTTAAATCATTAACTTAATCTAAAAGAGTATGTTAAATACATTAAGTGGGAGGATTTGCAAATCTGTCTCTGATTATATAAATATCAAAACACAAAAATAATGGTCCAGGTAAACAGTGTGCACATTACTCCACAGTGTCCGTCTGAGTCACCGCTGTGGCCCAGTTCCTGGCTTCCCTCTCTCTGGTTCGTTATGGTGCTGTGGGGACATCACTGGCTGCCTCTTGCCCTATCCCTTAATTGCCCTCTAGGCACTACCCTTGTAATCACTGAAATGTTCTTAGCTTGGCCAGGTGCTCCCAAGGGCATTGGATACATCTCCATGGTTTAGGAATCAAAGTATACAATCAGTACATCCAGGTTGGAAACGCCAGAGGGGACAGGACTAATATTGTTTGCATTATTAAAATCTGTGTTCCTTGATCCTTCTGTAAACTTACATTGCATGGTCTCAGGGTGGGGTCAAACATCCTTTGTCCTTTGAGGTCTTTAACAAATAAAGGATTTACTCATGTGCACGTCCAAGTATGTGCATGTATGTGAACACTAGCACACATCCATGAAGACTGAACTGCGTACTCCCAAAAAGAAAATTTCTCACATTTTCATAAATTTTAAGTGTCTTGGAAAAACAGATCAGTTATTTTTATGGGAAGTAACAGTAACCTAAGTGAAGTTGTGTAAGTCCCTTTGATTCACAAAGACTCACCTAAATATTCCAACTATCCCTTAACAAAATGTGTGAATGAAATTTTTTTTAATTAATTACAACTGTGGCCATCTCTTAAACGGCTCCTATTAAAAAATATATAATATAAATAAATATATACAGCAGCGTCGATAAAAAAGTACAAAATAATTCATTTGTCTTCAAGCAAGAATGTGAAATTTGTACAATGAATTCTAAGTAGGAAAATAAAATCCTCCTAGAACCTTTGCATTATTTTTATAATTTGTATAGCCGAGAAAAATGCTTATTAATAATTAAGCAGTTGTAGCCAGCCATATAAATTGGCAGTTGATTAAAAAAGGATCTGAAATTACGGTCTTACGGTACCACACAAAAGCGACATTTTCACTTGTAAAATAAAACAGAAAGCTAAGCCTTGAACTGCTTGGTTCAACCAATACCTGCAGGACATAAAATCACATCGATATTATATACGAGCAGGGGCGCGCAAGCGCGCGCACACACACCTCAAATAAAGAAAAACAAATATTCAGTGAAAGAGACAAGACAAATTGCACAGTAGCCCTGAGGAGGGGGGAAAAAGTCTAGTCTTTTTCACATTTTTTGTTGCATTCAAAACCTCTACATACACAATAAATTCAGGCTCATTTACTCAGATATCACACGGTTATATTCATGGATGAGGGTGAAAAGTCAATAGTGATACTTATCATCTCAGTGCTATGCTTACAAGCTATTTCTATAGCCTGGTGGACAGACACATGTCCAATTGCAATGCAAACTTTAAGTACTTTATAAGCTAATAAATATTTTTCCAAATAATGAACTTGTATTTATTTTATTTTAACCTGATTAAATTATGTTTAAAATATTTAGGTGCAGATCCAGATTAATGAAAAACATGTATTTTTTAAACCCGCGTATGTATGTGCATGTATTACATTTGAAATAACATTTCGTAAAAGCTAGTGAACTTTAACAATACAAGGAACAAATGATTCACAGTGCTTCAATTTAAAAGCTAAAATAAATTTAGAAATCAAGTGATTGAATTTAGGAAAACAATAACTTATGAAATGTATAAGGATTCTTGTAATAGTATAATTTTTTTACCCAATTCAATAGTTACTAGGATTCCTCACATAACATAGAATTTTAAAAAATAAATATGCTGTGATGAAACAAAGTAAATAATGGCATTACTACACATTGATCAAAGAGGAAACAGGTGAAAAGAGCACTTTTCAGTCATTTTAAGAAGATGCTCTTTTAAAAGTAACGATGCTAGATGACTAGGCACGTGAAATAAGAAAAATGTGCAGGGCAGCTCATTTATAGTGATCCAGCCTTCATCTTCTGATTTAGTTACTGTAAAAAATCTATTACAAGTTCAATTTGGTAGTGAACTGTAGCCATCTACTGGAAATGAACAGTTAAAGCAAATGCTTAATATCATGTTTCTCTGTAAGAAACCCGTATTCTTTGTGCTTAATTTAGTGGACCAGAAAAATGAACAATCCTAGATACAGTAAGATAAAATTTAATTTATTATATCAGCCTCACAATCTCAAACCTGTAAAGATATATGGTTTAGTAGTTTAAGACGTTATTTTTAATGCAGCCTCCTATTTTCTAGGTAAATAGCATTCCATCACTAAGAGATTTTCTTGGTCTTATTAACCTATGAATTCTAAGACTTAACATGTAGCTATGCCAATTCCAAAACTATTAGTAAAAGTTTTAAGTCAAAGTACCCAGCAAGCGCTGTCAGTTACCAAATTAGAAACTAGACATGTAATCACAGTTTTTGTACTATATTTTACTCAGCTTAGCCTTAAAAGAATCTTCGTGAAAATGAAAAAAAAAATTGAAAAAAAATTATCTGGCCAAAACATGGCCTTAATTTTTCTGAGAGACCATTTAAAATAATAATTCTGTTTAAATATCAGAGTTGCCGCCACATTTACTGCACGATCAGACTTGCGGGAAGACTTCAGGCACCTCACCTATAAATAAAGAACGTCATTCCGGATGGGTGAGAAATTAGAACTGTACACTGTATTGTACTTCTTCGATTATTCCCCAATATCAACAATCTAATGGTATGTCTACTATCAATTTCTTTTTTAAAATATAAATGCTCTGTATCACAACTACTCCTTGAATTATCAAGACCTAACATAATCACTGCAATGCAACGATTTAATTTCAGTTACTGCTAGTAATGTTTAAGAGTCGGAAACTGAGCACCCGTTAAATTATTTCAACAGATCTAAGTTTCATCAAATAAAGAATCTAATGAATAATGTACTAATATGTTCATGACAAAACATAGACCAAGAATGTAAATTCAAATCTTTTCAAAGACAGAAAGAAGCTAAAATAGTTGCTTCATTTCTTTCAAATAACATATGCTATTTAAATAAGTTATTATAGACAAGTACTTAGTATACATGATTATATTAGTTTGATAAAACCCTTTGACTTGAAATAATTAATGTATGAATCATAGGAGAATTAACTTTTTTCAAACTTGTTCATAGGCAACATCACCATTTTGTAAGACATTCATGAAATTGACAAGAATTCATCATAAATCATTATATGATGGTAAAATCGATTTAATTTCTAAAACCCACCATTCATACACTAATGTTCTGAGTATAAAACAGATTCAATTTTTATGGCTAGTAATACTAGTTCTACAAATACATTAATAATATACTTAGATGGGGAAAAACTCTCTTAATCTTGAAACCGAAGAGAGAAAAAAGGCCCAGAATCTTCCAGATACTGAAACATAAACTCCCTATTACTGACTTCAACTGGCCAGTGGCAGTTTTAAGAGCTGTAAGACTCTACTACTGTTCCTCAAGATAGAGAAAACTGAGCCTGTGCCTCCTGAATAAACTTTTAAAGTGATTCAACTTGAAATCTCTTCTAACTAAAACAGCATAATCTCTAATGGTCAAACTGGGAAAATTTCAAAGCAACCAGCTAATGTGACTGGAAAACCGATATCCAAGAGAACGGCAATGGGGTCAACATTCTGACTGCAGCCAACTGTGGTTATCTTGAG
>CM052808.1:76849709-76932209 GCA_028533885.1 Nasua narica | reverse complement strand
CGTGTTATTTTGATCTTTTTAACCCTAAAGACTATGTGCATTGGCACACAGATTTATGGGACACAGATGTTGCATAAATGTTTATTCAATAGTTTTTAAAAATCCTCCAATTCACCCCACCAGCCACTTATACGCCAGGAATTTGTTGCAGTGTATGTCCTGCCATTCTATTCTTCACTACTTTTTTTTTATTACGATTTTATTTATTTATTTATTTGACAGAGACACAGCAAGAGCAAGAGCGGAAACACAAGCAAGGGGAGTGGGGAGGGAGAAGCAGTCTCCCCGCTGAGCAGGGAGCCCCACCCAGGGCTCCATCCCCGGACCCTGGGCTCAAGACCCGAGCCAAAGGCAGCCGCCTAACCAACTGAGCCACCCAGGCGCCCCTTCTTCACTACTTTTGCTCTTTTGCTCCGTCTACTAAAAATGTCCAGATCAGGGGCACCTGGGTGGCTCAGTGGGTTAAAGCCTCTCCCTTTGCCTCAGGTAGTGATCTCGGGGTCCTGGGATCGAGCCCCTCGTGGGGCTCTGTGCTCAGCGGGGAGCCTGCTTCCCCCTCCTCTGCCTGCCTCTCTGCCTGCTTGTGACCTCGCTCTCTCTGTCAAATAAATAAAATCTTTACAAAATAAATAAATAAAAATAAAAATGTCCAAATGAGCCTTGTGAATATGTCCTCATCCTTTAAGACCCAACTCAAGCTCTCGAGGAAGCCTTTCCTGCCGCTCCCAAGCACTCCCTGTGGACCACCGTCCTTCCTCTTACTCCTGCGGTGCGTCCCTCTTCCTGTCTGTCCCTCATCCTTGGAGCACAAGACCGCGAGGCCCCCGCACCGGCCAGTCACTGGGTCTGCACTGAGAGGAAACCCTCAAGAACGTGCCCAACAGGAACCAAATGAGTCCCTGAGTCAGTGGCTGCGCTTCCCTCGTGCCTGCACCCCCAACACCGCCTGTCCGCGGTCTGGGTCAGGGGACCTAAGGAACCCCAAGACTCCACAGCTGGGTTTAAAAATCACCACAAAACCGTTCTAAAATAAAAAATAAAGCAAAAATGACTTAAGTGACTGACACAGGAGCTTTTCCACCGGAAAAGATCTTAGAGAGGCCCGTGCTTCCCACTACGACACCGACACAACAACGAGCTCTATTCCGTTCCAGGCTGAGCACACACACTGCCTTGAAATAACCGACGCCTCACTCTTCGGTGACAAAAATTCAAGAAAACACCACTACAAAACAGAGAATAGGGTGCTGTGGTGGCAAAGCCCCCCACTGGCACGAGACCCTGGACACAGCCTCCTTCTGTCTCTCCTCCACTGTCCGAAGCTTACCCCACGTCTCTCCGGGATTTGTAGGAGTTCCCTGTAAAATACCTCAGAATCGCATCTGAGAAAAAAGGCTTTTTATTTTAATATCATGACTAAGATACCTATTAGACGTTCAGATTACAAAGTGATTTGTATATAAAATATATAAAACAGCGTTCATTCACTAAATGATATTTCAAGGACTTGAGCACCAGGAGAATAAACTAACAATGTTAATTTTGTGCTCCTCACTGACAGAAGAGAGACAGTAATCACTATGTGGCATTTCAAAATTTCAAACTAAAGGCAAAAATGTATCATTAAACAGAAAGCTTTAAAATATTATATAGATAAAATATGTAATATACCCTTTATAATGAGTATTTGAATGTTAACTACAATTTTTCACAAAACTGAGAGATGCTGCATTTTACACTGTTGCAAGCATAATTCACGCCACAACAGAAAACAAACTTTTTCTATCTATATCTCTCTAGCCAAAACCACCAGCCAAACCAAATGCTTATTTTATTTGGCTACATCTGTAGATATGATGGGTGTAATTAATTGTTCAGCTAAAAATGCAATTCCAGGGTGCTGTTAATGATTTAGGTATACACAGCTTTAGTTCTCAGAACAGACTAAAAATAGTGATTTTAATTTATTCCTGCTGCCTACAATTACCCACAACCATGTATTTTTAAATATTTCCAGCCTATAAAAATTACTAATTTTTGCCACTTGTGTTTATCTGCATTTAGACTTTGATTTGGATAAATTAAGCTCTCAAGTGTTCCTTGCTTTATGAAACTCTGCATGTTGTACACTTCAACACAAATAAATGACTTGTACCATTAGAGGTTTAAATAATGTAATGTATTTCATGCTCAGCCTGAAGCTGGATTCCAATGAAGTTGCTAATGCACGTAATGATTAAGTGTAACTCAAATACTAACTGTGTTGTTGAAAACATGACAGGCAATAATTTGGTCTATTATATTCTGCCATTTAATTGCCTAGTACAGACATTCTCTGACACATTATGAAGCAATGATTTACAATTATTCAAGCTGCAAAGGTCAGAAAGTGACATTATAATCATCTACATAGAGATCCCTTCTAATGCACAAAAACTAGGTAATGCCACACACACACAGAGTTTCACTGCATTACTAACTTTCTATTTAAGGTTTCTTAAACCAAATAAGAATAAACAGCTCATAAGCACATTAATACACAATAGAAAATGTCTAGTATCTGTCTGTGAGCCCAGAGGTGACAGATTTGAGAAAATGCCCTTATTCTCTCCTGACTAGGTAAGTTCCACTCAACTACTTAACTCCACACACAAGATTCAAGACCAGACACAGGGAAGTCAATCAGAAAAGGGACACAATGCCCGGAACAGGCGTCCCTGCGTCTCTGTGAAGCGCGGCCCGCAGCACTCAGCTAGCGCCGCGGAGGCTCAGGGAGATCGTAGGCAACTTACTAGTTTGCTACTAACTCTCATTCTCTCTCTCTCTTTTTTTCTTTAAGTAACTGGTCATGAAAAACAAAAACAGTAACCTAAGCTCAATGTTTACCCCTCTTGTCCTAATGAAAAGACAATAATATCTTCATTTGTCTAGGCACCTAATTCTATTATATCATGCTCAATTTGTGCCATAAATTATCAACACATAAAGAACAATGGAGAAGAGTAATAAAATTATTTAAAACAACGCTCTAACGTGAGAAAAGTGAAACAGAGAAAAAGAGATACAAAAAAAGACTGAATACCACCATGTAAAAGAAAAATACCATGTAAGCAAGTTTTTAAAAGCAGAAAAGAGAAGTGGCTAGGGGCTGGAAGGAGGTAAGTTACAGTTATTACACTCTGATGAAAACAACCTAGAGAGAAAAAAGTAAGTACAAATTAAAGTAAGTAACCAAAATAACAGATACTCCAAAAAGCAGAGAATTTTTTTTTTAAAAGGAGAGTTAAAAGGAAGGAAAACAGTGGTCTACCATTACCAGTAAATAATCTGAGTCTACCACTAAAAACATTTTTAATCTCAAGTTTACCATCTGTACAATGGGGATAATAAACAGGAGATGAACAATTTCACAACACCAGGAGATCAATGAAAGAAGTAAATGCTAATTAAGGTGTAGCATAGCACTGCATCAATACTATTTATTACTGATAGTAGATACTATTACATGTATGTATTCACACAGAGACAGAGAGAATTAAACTTAAATAGATCTAACAAAACATGGTGTCTGTAAGCCAGTGAGATTTCAAGATATTTTTTTTAGCAGTAAAAGGTAGAGATCATCGATTTAGTAAAAATATGTGTTTAACCTAATTTTAAGCATATATTCCCAACAAAATTAACTTCTGTATCGAGATGTTTTCTATTATTTCTTATTCTCGCCCCACTCGCCCCATGTCAGACCCACAGCACATGTCCGCATGAACTGCCCATTAAGTGCTCACTATAAACACACCTATATTGTATAAAATTCATCCTGAGATCACATTCAGGTGTAAGAAAAACATTAGGAAACTGTACTCTTCAAAAATTGCTCCTCCTAAAAGTGAAAGTAAAATCAAAGGTTTTTAAATGAAGTTTATCAATAACAGGTTCTTAAAACTGGAATTGCAAAGCAACACATTTCTGAAATTTTTACTGCAACATGAGCACAGAAAGCACGGGTACCCACAAGAGAAAGCCTGAGTTCTGAACCCTAGCTGCCTGACAGGGATTAGACGTCTAACACATTTAGCTGCTCTACAACCAACTTAAATCCATGATGTACTGCAGCTAGGATTTGCTGATCAAGCGAAGAGGATGAATCTTTAAGCTCGATTTTAAGATAAAAGAAAATCAGTTGTGTGGGTCCAAACAGCCGATAGAAGAGTTTCAAAGGCAGTGTGTGTTAAGGAAGTAGCTACTGTGTAAGGCAGCCTCAGCCTCAGTAAAAGTATCCAAGATGCATATCTGATGAGCATCTCCAAACTTCTTATATAAAGACTGGAAACACAAGTCAATTACCAGTAATCTCAACCATTAATATTGAGCTCAATTCCACAAAACATACTGTCATTTTCATCTATTTCACTATAAAATACGAGGCTTTTTCAAGACGAGCAAGAGGCTACTAAGACAAGATAATACAACAGTGTGAGCAATCATTTCCTGTTTAAAATGTGCCCGTTCCACTATTTCTAGACAATATTACTCAATCAGAGCTCTCTGAAGAACAGGTTATCTCTTCCAACTCCGGTAACAGAAGGGGCAGAGATGAAGGTGCTGACTACTGCGGGAAGAAAAACACAGTGCACGACCTTCTGTTTGTGACAAAATTATAGAGTTAATGTCCCTGAAAGATCACGTCACCTTTTAAAGCATGATTTTTTTAAAAGGTAAAATTTATAGCGATGAAAGCTAATGAAGAAACGCAGCATGAGCTGCTTATGCTCAGGAACTAATAGGTCCACTGAGCATTTCTGGGATTATTTAGCCATCAATGATAATGAATTGACATTGTCACTAATGCTAATGTACCAGTGCTCTCCACCACCAGGAACCTGAGAGCCAATTCTCAGTTCTTGCTTTCTCCCAGGCCTCTCATGTCAGCTTTTCACTATGTATTGTCCTATCCCTTCAAAACACACGAAATACGGGGTGCCCTATGGTACTCTTTCTTTACCATCAAAGGGCTCTAACTCATTATTGTTCTGTTTCAACCCCAGAGACCAAAAGGCCTTCTTCGATTTACTGCAATTCTTCAGAACTTTTAGCTTCACTGTGAAAACGTCTACCCTTTGAAAATTATCATTATATCACTTTTAAATCAAATTCTACTTAAAAAAATTAAAAGAACTATTATTTCAAAGTCAAGTAAAATTCAGTGACCACCATAATGCTAAAAGATACAATCTTGGAATCTAGATTGCTTTCTCTAGGCACACAACACACATACAGATCTCTCGCACAGCAGTATGAAACTCAATATCTCTCTGTATTCATAATGCTTTATCTTGGGAATCAAAAATGTAACCCACTGGTGTAACACTTCAGTGGTGTGCAGCAAGCAGCGAGCTAAGCCAAGTGTACCCTATTCAAATTGGACAATCAAAGCCAATCGATCATGCATTGTTTTTGATGCCACCTATGCCAGAAACTGTACCCTGATAAAGTTTCTTCTTCTCCTTCCACAGACTCAGTAACCCTAATTAAAAAAAAAAAAAAGGACAGAAATAGATTTCTAATAATAGAGCACACAAAAGCTACTTAATTATTTTGAAGAAATGAGGAAGAAACTGCTGGCTGCCCCCTAACAGCAAATGTCTGCTGGAGTCTGGCCCTTCCTCTCTCCTATAACTCATACAGTAAAAAAAAAAAAAAAAAAAAAAAAAACAACAATAAATGAGGTATCTTTTAAAATTCCAAGACCTAGAGCAATTAAAATGAACCATTTGGCACTCGACCCTTGCAGCTAAAGTCAGTAGCAACAAAACTCATTCTCCCACTGATCTTCAAGGGGCTTTAGGGTAAAGGTTCATCTTCATTTACTTTAGCTGCAAGTCACTGAACCATCAATTCTGCCAATGAATAAATCTCAGACCATGGCTAATAAAACTGCTTGCAAAGTTATTTGTGAAACTATCTTAAGGGTCAAAAAAATGAAACGTACTGTCCAACAAAAGACAGAAGCTGTTTTTGACTTAAAAGATATTTACTCGGTAGTGCCCACCACAAGAATCTTTCCCTAAAGAAGGAAACCTACCATAACATGTGCACGTTGCATAACGGAATTGAACCTGCAGTATTTCGGGAATCAGCCATAAGAACTGCAGGTTTCCCAGGTTCCAGAAAAGTGTTTTCATATGATGCACTTATTCGTTAATTTCTCTAGATTAATAGCATTAAAATATATTTTTAATCAGAGGTAGGGTATTAAACCCAGCTCTGAATGTCCTATGATATACCGTAGATGTCATGGCATTTTAAAACCTTTTAAACATTTCTGCTAAATTAATTAGTTGTGCATTAAGGCATCTCAGTGCTCCCTATTAAACGCAACACATCTGAGTGACAGTTTTAACACTGTGAACAGTTCTTTAGAGGAAGAGCCGTTAACTAAAAATGGAAAACAACAAGTTTTGAAATAAAGTTACACAAAAACATACATTATACACTGTTTATTTAAGCTTCATCTCTGTAACAATCAGTAACCAGCTGTCTGAAATTAAATCTTTCTGCCTTTCTCCTTATGGAGTATGTCCAGTCTATCCAAAGAGCCATTAATGTTATTAAAATTAAAGCAGTATAGCAAAAAAAAAAAAAAAAAACACATACATATACACTCCTAAAGCTGTATTATGTATTTTTTTTTATGTCTTTAAATGGAATTTACAGTTCTCTCTGGCAATGTGAATGAACATCCTATAATTTAGTCAATTTACAGATTACAGGTTCAAATTGACCTTGTAGCCCATAAAATTGCTCATCTTCAGTAGAGGATTAGAAGTGGGAGAAGAATGTCATAACTGTATTTAAGGAATTTACCATAACAATGGAAAGGAGGGTACGCATGCATAATTTTAGCCACTCTTACTCATATCAGTTTTGAATTCTGAAACAATGGCGATCCTGCACATGCTTCCTGGTTCCCCACGGTAGAGACGGTTTCAATTTACTCACCCACAGACGTGACACTTGTACTCCCTCATCCCGAGGTGCCTTTTGACATGGTTTCTGGCATCGCCAAGCTGAGCTGTTGCAAAGTGGCATATCTTGCACTTGAATGGTTTTGATCCTAAGTAAATTTAACATAAAATATGATTTGAATTTGAATACCTTACTGATAGCTTAAAAAGAGGCCTAGACCTTAAATCATACTTTTCATCTGTTTAGAAATTTCTGGCCTCAAAATGGAATTCCTGCATGCCTTTCTAACCTGAATAGACCTGCATTCCATAATCAGCCCACCAAGAAGACTTTAATGTTTCAGCGAGTGTTCCTAAATTTCAATAACATTTCTAAGATTTAAGGCCAAAAGTGATACGGTCAAGCAGCACTAAGTAGGTAAGGTGAGCTAAATAATTTTAAATATTTTTCTAACAATTTGCAAAAATATTCAACATTTAAAATGGAGCATTATAAAAACAAATGCATACGGAGTAGCTGATATTTTATAAAGTATATTTATCATCAAATAAATTTCTCAGTAGCCACCTCCGTTCCTCATATTTCTGCAGCTCTGAATTTACTCACATTAAGAATGGCATTTCGGATTTTTTTTCTGACATTTATCCCAAGTGATTCACTACATTACTATTTTAATAGCACACAATGTAAGACTATACAGTGGTAAGTTATTTGCTTTTATGATCATTTTAGAGTAAAAAATCTGTGATGATTCTGCAAACCAGCAGTACTGACGTTTTATTTATTGATTACAAGAATAAATATTTCAATAGAAAAAGCACAGTACCACAATTTTTTTTAATTTCACAAAGATTAACCTATACTCAAATGTGAGAAAACAAAATAATTTCAGCATGGACAGACCTCGTGCCAGGAACAGACAGACTGTAACTGGAACGTGGTTTCTAACAGATAATCAGTACCCACATTAATGAGAAGCACCTCTCCTTTAAGTGCAACATGCATATACCATTTTTCAATTTTCTAACCACTAAGTCCCCAAACAAATAAATCAAAATCATAAAAATCAGTCTAAAAATCAGTACAATATGTCTCCACATCTTTCGCATCATGTTTAGTACCTATTTGGTGAAATACCTCTTCTAATATAGTTAGACAGAATGTGATATATATGAACTTCAATAAATATACAAAAAGAGCTCAAATAAAAAAATTGCAATAAATCATATTTGATCAATGAACCTTTGTGCAGTGCCCTTGAAAAAAATAATCCTCCAAGAATACTTTGTTGAAATTGAAGCACTCAGTAAAAAATTTTAAAGTCTTAAATTTCAATTTAATTCCCAAAAGCTGACAAAAAAAGTGAAGCATTTAATTTTAATCTTCTAACAGAAATAAAAAAGTCAACAGTACTAAGCACGGGCAGACAAGGTTGAATATTTCACAGTTCAATGACAATGAAGCCAGATCTCTTAATACTTCCATTTCTACTGTTAGAAGTAGATGTAAAATATATTTAGCACCTGAATGGTTATATCTAGTCAGCTTTATATGTTTAAATGTCAAAAGCAGGTTGAGATTGCAGCTAACAGCAATCACATTCTATCAATCACATTAGAAACTACAGTTTATTTAAATGATTCTGATAAAACTAAGCCTACCCCTACCTGGAAACATTTCATCTCGACCCAGAATTCTATAAAGGGACGCAGAAAAGGGTGAGAAGAACCAATTTACCTGCACTTTAAATTGAAATGCATTCAAGGTAATAAGGCAATTAAGAAATTATTAATTAACAATAACATCAGGATTCCAACCAAAATAAAGCTCTCGCCACTTGCATTACAGTTTCGGTGAAAGCTTTTTAAATCTGTAGATCTAGGTTTTCGTCACACTGCCCCTGTACTGCCACTGTGAGGCGTCCCCCCTGTGGGAGCACAGGGGCCACGGGCTGGGCACGGACCCCTCAAGTTACTCTATGTGGCTCCTTGGAGGAAAGCTCTAGTTCCTCACTGCTAGTGTGCTGACAACACGTGAACGAGTTATTCTGTTGACTGCTTTCGCACAGAAATCACGGAGGTCCTGACTATTTTTCACATCTTATGTTCAGAAGAGACTGTGTTAACATCTTTCCATGCCATAAAAATTCCAGGGAAGTGGAGAGAATACTTCCTGCCTAAGGAAAAAGAAAATGTCCTCTTTTTTCTATTAATGTTTCCAGTTTCAAGCTTGCTTAGGTACATCCCGAAATGAATCCCGGCGTACTGTTTATAAGGCAAAATTTATAAAGCCACGTATTTCTAAATTTGTCTTTCTTGCAAGTGTTATCGTGATCATTATAAACTGTCAATATTATTTTAAATAGTTCCATTCCCAGGAACAGCAGTATCCTCAGTAACTGGCCTCTGAGGTTTTTTGAAAAGGAAAAAACAAAAGAGAGTCTCTAGCTTTCTGGCACCTTACAATTTTACCAAAGAATTCAAAGATTTTTAAAACTGAATCTTCACCGAGACCTATAACAGCCATTGCTCGCCATCTCTCACGGCTACCTGCTATGCATACATGGATGTGAGACGAACATTTAAAAAATGATACTCAAACTCCAGGTCTTAAAGAACGTACGGAACCCATCATCCAACGCTTCTCCACAAGGGCCTCGATGCTACAGCCCGCCCCAAGTGCTCAACGCTTTGCGCCGTCCCCCGCTCACTCGTCCGCATGCGTGGGGCGCAGAGAGGAAGAGCGAACAGAGCGCAGCCCAGCCTCTCGCTGGGCTTGGAGTCGACGGACCAACTCTCCTCCCCGTCTCTTCTCAAGCCGATTCAGCTTCTAAACCGTCAGATACATACTCAGCCAAACACTACCGGCCCTCCCGTGAGACCTGTTCAGTGAAATCACACAACTCCCTATCTCCCTGCGTGTGAACATTTCCAAACAGCGCAGGTGACCCCGTGTGCTCAGAGCATCAAATGAAGGGCTTCCGACAGTCTCCTTGTTTAATGACATCTGCCAGGCACGTCCTATGAAAGGGAAGCTCTCGCCAACAGAACAGCTGCCTCCGCACCCCTAATGGAAGGGGAAAGGCGACACGGCCCTTTCCGGCCATGCTGATAACCTCACACAAGCAGAGGCACAGGAAAACTCTGGGGTGCTTTTTTCCTACAATTCTTGATAACCAAAACTCATTTATTTCCTAGAGTGCTGCTTTAATCGTGCTAAGAATGGGAAGAAAAGGTGACATAAAATAGAGAGTACATCACAAAATATGAAAACAGGGATTGGAAGAGTAAGTCCTTTTCCAGTTAACCATTAATAACAGTCCCTGCATTACTACTTCATGGACATAAGCAAAGTCTCAGAAAAGCAATTCATTTTAAGATGCCCCAAGGAATAGGGGGGGGGGGGGATCTTGGATTAAAACCGGGAGAGCAACATCCCCCAAAAAGTGGCTTGCAAAAGTGCAATGGTTGACCGGCATGGCGTTGTGTCCTGAGCAGCAGGGCTCTTTGTGGTGCTTGGAACACAATAAAAATGTACTTGCTGGTAAGTCCAACAGAAGATGTTAAAAAGTATGCTAACTTTTACTAAATGTTACAATCAATGATGTAACTTATATAAGTAGGGTTACTTTGTCACATATTGATAGTTACCTCACTTTCACATCCACATTAACTTGATTTTAAATGCAATTAATACATATAGTCAAGGAAGACTAATGGACTACATTCTGCACTTAACCTAGTGGACGTTTTCAAATGGCACAAGTGACCAGTGCAAACCTATTTTGCATTGTAAACGACTAAATAAATCTTAATGGATTAAGAATGATCAGCTATCAACACACAAGGGAAATTAAGTGCTGAAATGCCTACATTGATTATTTTAAATTATTAGCCTTACTCTGTTCTTGAATTTGTATGCTTTTAGTGAGCTTTAACACATTTACAAGACTTATTGACTATAATTACAACAGAATTCAAGTAATGGACACATCAATTATAAGCAACATGTCTTGACCAGACAGTTGCATAAAGAATTCTAAAAAGAGGTCCATTAGCATCTTCCTCTTAGTTTTATTCAGTTTTTATCTGCCTTTAGAGGGCATATTAAGAAAGTACATACCTTCTACACACGTGAACAAGCCTGATTTCTAAAAGCCAGAACACTCCGTAAAGTGCACAACACAGTACTGGCAGAGGTATTAATAATGCCAAGAAATCAGTATTTGGATTTATTCCCCAACAATAGCTTCACTGCTTAAAGAGCTGGGGCCAAGAGTACGATGTTTGTATTTACCTAGATTAATCTTACACAGGTTGCCCTCTTACTTTCTTCAAAGAAAAACTTTTATCTATCTTTAATCTCCCTAAACTAGTAATGTTTCATACTCTTTTTGTCTTCCTCCTTGTAACCATGCACTAAGTTTCAAAAACTGCATGAATTTAAAGTATAGCTTTAATAATAAGCCATTATTTAAAAGTACAGTAAAATAAACCTTACAGTTTTAATGAAAATATGTTCATTGAAATGTGAATTTATTATTCAAATCCACTCATAAATTCAACCATGGAGACAGAACTTGTCTAAGCAGAGCACAATGATTTAGAAAAGCTGTCTATTTAAAATAAAGAATGTATGGCAGGTTTATAGAAACAGTGCAGTGAATTTTTACATAAATTTAGAACAGTGGCTTATGCATTTTCCACAAAAAAAAGTTTAAAAAAAATTTCCACCCCAAATTAAACATTAAAATGGAACATTACATTTGACAGAGCACAGAAACTAAAACAGGTGCTCCCTTCGTGAAAACCAAATCCCCAGGACATATTAACTTTGAAAAGTGTTCACTAATCTTGATCCCTGAAAGTAGAATCTTGGTGCCTGGGAGTTACACTTTTTGACATAAGCCATCTGGCAATGAATAATTTTAACTCCCTAAAATTCTAAGAAAATTTTTATTATTTCATTCCTCAAAAGCCAATTAATATATCCTCTGAAACCCACAGAGCCACTTAATAGCTACCTTGGAAAATCAAACAATCGGGACTCAGAAGCAACTGGAAAGCTGTTAAGAGACAGGACTCTAGGGGCACCTGGGTGGCTCAGTGGGTTAAAGCCTCTGCCTTTGGCCCAGGTCATGATCTTGGGCCTGCATCGGGCTCTCTGCTCAGCGGGGAGCCTGCTTCCCCCTCTCTCTCTGCCCGCCTCTCTGCCTACTTGTGATCTCTCTCTCTGTCAAATAAATAAATAAAATCTTTAAAAAAAAAGAGAGAGAGAGAGACAGGACTCTAACAAAGGCATCAGAGGGGCAAGGCTTTTCGATAAGATGAAAAGAAATTTGTCAGATAACCTGCCGTGGAATCGCTAAGGCTTCATCAGCTTCGGAAACCTTGAATGTCCACAGTGACTTACGGCAGATGTCCGGAGTGCCACCCAGCAGGGGCACGTGAGCTGGGGGCGGGCCACCAAGCAAATGCAGCATGGACTCCACACCCGGCTGGGAACAAACATCCCCATTTTACCCTTGGCTTGCACCTTATAGGTCAACACGGGTTTGCGGAGGGGTACGTACCTGTGTGAGTGCGAATGTGTGCTAGAAATGCCATCGAGTTGCTACTTCGACACATCTTCCCGCAATACTTGCAAACATTCCCCTGATTTTCTTGTCTCTCGCGGTTGATCTGCTCCGTGTCTTCCACGATGTACTTGTTCACCTCCCGTAGCAGCTCCTCATGCTGCCCTTTAATGTGCAGAAATAAATTCTGCTCAGAATCAAAAGGCTCGGTACACTTGACACATTTAAAAGTGGCCCCTCCCTCCGGCAGCTCCTCTACGCTGGCCTGCTCATTTCGCATATGGCCAGCGCTGGCCAAATGCTGATGGAGGTTGCTCTCCGTGTAGAATGACTTTCCACACAGTAAACAGTGGAAGTGTTTCTCTTTTGTAGGATGTTTCATGGCTATGTGAACATTCAGTCCGCTCAAGCCATCGGCTAAGAAGCCACAATCATCGCAACGAATTCGTGTGGATTCGCCGAAGGAACTACCTTCAGACTTCTTCTTTTTCATGCCTTGAGGACAGTCTTTAAAGGGCAACTCACTAATCCTCACGCCTGCTGTGACCAGACCCTCTTCAGACGGGTCGAGCAGCTCTCCATCTTCAGGGTTCTTGATCCTTATGATGGAAGAATCGAACCGGCCAAAACTACACATGGCCTGTCCTTTGTCATCAATACTGATTATAGTCTCATAAACATCATTACTTTCAACTGTGCTATCAGAAGCTGGACCATCGTCTTCCAAAATAATTTTAGTTTCATGCTGAGAATTCATCAGGATTTCCTTGTTCTCCAGAACGGGGTCTTCTCGGGTATCTTTCAAATCCTCCGAACTCTGCACACTCCCAACTTCGTTCGGAGCACCACTCTCCAGGTTTAGCTCCTGCCTTGTCCTTGTCATCACAGCAGGGATGTGGCCTTCAGCTGGATGCCCTCTTCCGAGACCTCCAGGACACCCAGGTTTGCTAGGGGCTTTACCTGCGTTCTCCCCCACCTGGCCGACATCGCTCTCTCTGCGCATGCTCACATCACCAGGCTCATTCAGCGTGCTGTGGGCTCTCTCTTCTCCCTCGTAATCCAAAGCCGAGCTTCCTGGATTTTCATTCTGAACTCTGCTTGGGGAGCCACAATTAGAGGAAATATTAAGGGACACCATCTCCTCGGGTTTCAGAGCTTTATCCTTGGCCAGAGACTGTTGGAAAGTTTCACAAAAGGAATGATCTTCACTGAGATTAGATTCTTCTTCAGTCTCAGTCTCTATGGAGGTGGGAGCACGGAGGACCTTAGACACATCTAAATTAGTATCCTCATCCAAAACACAACAATCAGCAGCACTTTCAGATTTCAGAACTTCTTCAGATGGCTGGTCTGAAATGATCTGATATTCTTCAGAATCGTGTTGCTGCTCTTCGGGGATAATGGTGTTTTTGGACACGTCTGCAGAACTTGCTTCTATGTCAGAAGAGGTCAGGTAAGACTGCCTTTTCATCTTGTGTTTTTCTGTGGCCGCATGCCTAGTCATCTCTCGACGAGTCACTGCATAGTAATCGCAGGCCATGCAATAAAAAGCAAATTCTTTTGTATGTTTCCGTTTTACGTGCAGTTCTAGAGAAGCAGAAGAGTGAGCGTTAAACTCACAGTGTACACACTTATTATCACTCGTACCCGTCACGTCTCTCTGGGAGCACAGGTCTGCCTGCTGGAGAGGGTCCTCTGGTTCTAGAGACATTTGTTCTTTTGTATCAGGAGGGTGACTGTAGACTTCCCCATCTGTAGAATGAAATACATTTTCAACTTCGACGGCAGCTGGATTTCCGTGCTCTGGACCTGGCTTTTCAGACGGGGAGGTGTGTGATTCAGCTGACCTGTTAGCAAGTTCCTCTGAACCTGCTGAAAGGACATTCTTTCCACAGGCTTCAAGGTTACCCCCTTCGGGGCCAACAACGATATCTGAACTCTGCTTGCCGTTTGCTTCTATTTCTACACGTCCTTTATGCTTCTTAGTGGCACAATGGCGCTCCATATCCCCCTTCGTTACGGTATAATACTTACACACTTTGCATAAATAACTATACTGATGACTGTGTTTTCGTCGAATGTGAACGGTCAGGTTTGTAATACTAGAGGCCAAGAGACCACAGTGAGAGCACGTCCGTGAGATGTTAGCTTTGGGTCTCCCTCTCTTTGGAGTAGCGGTCAAAGCTACTTCACCCTCTTTGGTCGTTACACCAGACTGCGGAGCTTCCTTGGTAATAAGTAGGCTCTTCTCCAGACAGGAATGCTCCTGCAACCGCACACCTTCGACGTGGCCTTCGATCCTTCCATTTCCAGAAAAGTGAAACTCTTCTTTTTTGTCATTCGCACCTATACACACCCTTTCAATACATTCTTCAAAACTTAAGCCAATGTTGTTTTTCTTGGCATTTTCAAGATGCTTGCTTCTCTTAATGTGCTTCTCCATTCCTTCCTTGCTCAGCGAGTAAAGGTTGCACGCTTTACAAAGAAAGTGGTAGTCCTGGCCGTGCCGAAGCTTGATGTGTCGCGTGAGAACAGTGGAAGACCGCGTCTTGTAAAAACACTTCTTACACTGAAACTGAGGCTTACTGGAGTGCCTCACTTCGTGCCCATGGCTTACCCTGGACTTAGCAGGTTCTTCCTGAGCTGCTTTACCGGACTCATTCATCGGGCCTTTTGTATTTTCTGATTCTAAAGTACTTGAAGGTAAAGTCTGTAAAGCCAAATCACTGTTAAATGGTTGGGAAGTCTTTGGTTGAGCCAATAAATGAATATGCTTCTCGGCTGTTTTGTGTTCTTCCATGTCTTTCTCGGACAAGAAGAAGAGATTGCAAGGAGTGCAAAGAAAACCCATATTGTGCTTTTCCATCATATGGTCTCTAAGATTTAGTTCATTCTCAGAAATAAACGAACAGCACTGACATCTGAGGCCAGCGGCGGTGTGCTGATGCTGGTGGTCGTGGAAATGCCTGTCGGAGTCCCCCCTCAACATGCTGGAAAAGCCACATGCCTGGCAGCAAAGCCTCGCCTCTCCTGCGGGACCCCTCTCCCTGGGGCTCTCCACGCCTGTCCTACTTGGCGCTACCTGACTGCAGTCCGGGCGAGCACACAGCTGCCGATCCGCAGCTGGCCTCCCCAGCGCAGAGCCAAAGGAGCACATGACAGGGGAGCGTCTTTTGTCCTGCGTCAGGTCCGGGGTTTCCGAGGAAGTCACACGCAGGCCGCGGACACCGCCGGCGCTCGTTTCTCCGTGTTTAGCCACAGACTCTGCCTCGCTTGCCTTCACCTGGGTTCTGAAGTGTTTCATATACATCCTCTGGGTATCACCAGTTCCTCTTTTACTCATTCCTAAAAGGTTAAACCTTTTCTTGGCCTGGCCTTTTAAACTAAATGTGCCAGTCCGTCGTCGGAAGCCACCGCTCAACAGGAGGGCGTTTCGATCGGGCCTTGGTCTCGGGCTCGCACGGACGCTGTGTGCTGCCTGGAGGGCATTTTTGGTAGATTCCAATTTATCAAGGAGACCCTCTGAGCTTACTAATGCTCCTAACTTTTTGCTTTTACTCTGGTTTTCAGGATTTCGAGCTATCCCAAGGGAAGTTACGTTTTCTTCAATAATCTCTACTTTTTCTGACGAAGTATTCCTGGACGGCATCATTTCAACAAGCAGCTCACTGCTTCCACTCTGCTTAGAAATGCCTCCTCGGAAATCTTTAAATTTGCTTCCAACATTTCGTAATCCTTTGGACTCACTCGTCTTTGCTGTTGGTTTAGTAGCTCTTGGTTTTACACGAACATTTTTTGTTCCCACGGTACACGCTTTCTTAGGAAAGGGCTGTTTTGTTAGGATCTGTACGAATCCTCCACGAGCAGCAAGATTCTGACGCCGGAGGTGCGTTTTGCCAAGATAATGTGCATTCAGCAGGTTTTCCTGCACGCACTGGAAGCCACAGAGATCGCAGGAAAAGACCTGCGGTGGCCCGGGCGTCTGTCTGTCGGGCACGCGCAGCGCGGCGCCGCCCTCCGCCCTGGGGCCGCAGCGGCAGCACGCGTGTTCCGGGGACGGCTGCGTGGGGCACGCGGCATGCTTCTCCAAATCCGAGCAAGGAGGAAACAGATGACCACAAACGTTGCACTTGAGAACCGTATCTACATTTCCAATGGTACAACTAACACTGATCTCTTTCAGGGGGAAAGGAGATTCTCCTTCCAGATCGAGGGAAACCACCTCCTGAGCAGACTTCTTTTCGGGGTCTGTTTTCAGAGAAACAGCATCACTAGTGCTAAAACTGCAAGGAGGGGAGAGGGCATCGGGAAGACAAGTGCCTCCGTCTGGGCATTCACTCAGGAGGGCCTTCTTCGCTGCCTCACCTAAGGGGCTCTGCGCTTCTGGGGCTGTGCTCTCAGACGCTTCTAGCCCGGGAAGCCCCGGCTCGTCGGGCTCCAGGTGCTCCGCCTCGGCTGAGAATTTCATCCGTTTGGAAGCGTGTCTGTTCCCGTCTTCTACCACAGTGCCACTGCCGAAGTGTGAGGGTTCTGGAAAACCTCTTTTGCTGGTGGAATTCTCTGGAGAACTTGCTATCACATCAAACACGGGCCCACAATCTACATCACGTGATGAAGAATTTCTTGAGTCTTCTGCCTCTTTGTTTCTGTTTTCATCCTCATCGTTGTCTGGCTTCTTCTCAGTATCCATCCTCAATGACGTGCTGATGAGGTTCCTTCTGTCGGGGCGGCTCACTCGGCACTCATAACCTGTGCAGAAAATAAACACGCTCTTAAAGCTCTGGACATAGAGAACACACACGCATATTTCATCCAAAAGTCAACGTGAAGTGACACACTGAACAAAAAAACTATCACGGCCTCAAGATTTGCTTTCTATTGAGATGCACTTCAGGCCACATGTGAAGCCCTTGGGAAAAGGACGAGGGCAGATCTGGGAAACAGCATCTCCACGCTGCTGACTCAGGGAGCAATACTACGGCGTCTTCGATGGAAGAAGTGTTCTCAGACAGCTCGAAAAAACCTCCCATGAGTCAATTCTCTTTACTAGTACATTTCAGCTTACAAATTTTTTTTTTTGAACAGAGAAGCCGTCTTTTCAAATTTCATTTCAGTGAACCCCCCCGTCTGTAAAACAGATTAAACAAAACTGCTGAGACAAAGTCAGGAAGCAGAGCCTCCCCTGCAGTCTCCCAGCCGAAGTCCAAGCCCCAGTGTAAAACCGAGAAACAACTGTTTCGTCCACGTCCCTGCAGCGACGAGCCTCACCATGATTTTTCTAAAAATGTCCTAACTAACTACGTGCACATTCTCATCGCACATCACTATTCCTGCTCAAACTCTCCTACCAACGAAAAGCCCCTCCTATTTCCACTGTCAATCACCGGTTTCCTCATCTAACAGCCATCCTGTACCCTCGGAAGGTTAACGACAAACGGAAATGTCAGCAGGAGAGTAGGATTAATGAAGTAAATTTTGGGGAGAGAGAAGAATTTCACTGAATAAAATGCTTTAAAATCAATAATATTGATTTTATTTTTCCTTATGCTATTTAATTCAATTAAAACATATCATTTTCCATTTACTTTACACCAGGACTGGAATTTTTAGCCAAATGCCATTGGATTTCATGTGAATAAAAACACTATCAAATATTATGGCCTCAAAACTAATGATAATTTTTTTAACTATTTTAGCTACTTTTGTCGTAATGACGACAAACCCAATAAAGTTGCTCTGACTCTGCTGGAGTGAAGAACAAAATATATTTATGTGATACCAAATGCGTGAGCAACAAAAGTGGATAAACTGTGCTTCACCAAAATTAAAAATTTCAAATGACTGTAGGCTTCAAAGGCCAGACTCAAGAAAAGTGAAAAAATAACCCACAAAGCAGGAAAAACTTTTTGCAAATCATATACCTGGCACAGGACTTAATCTAGAACATATAGAGAACTCTTACGACTCAATGGTAAAAAGATGAACCAATTTCTCAATGAGCAAAGGGGCTCAGTATGCATTTCTCCAAAGAAGATATACAAACAGCCAGAAGCACACAAAAACATACTCTATCCGTAGTCACTGGAGGAATGTAAATCGAAACCGTAATGCGATACCACTTCATCCTCATCGGCTGGCTAGTCAGGTCATCAGTGACGAGTGTTGGTGAGGACGTGGAGCCATCAGACCAATCACACAAAGGCTAGCGGGGACGTAAAATGGTGACGCCACCTTGGACCAGAGTCTGCCGGTTCCTCAAAGGACTAAGCGTGAGCTACCGCTCGGCCCATCAGTTCCGCTCCGGGTATACGCCCAAGAGAAGTGAAAATAGATGTCCTCATGGAAACTTGTACTCAAGTGTTTACAGCAGTATTAGTCATAATAGCAGGGGGGGGGAACAACGCAAATGTTTATCAACGGATTAATGGGAAAACAAAATGAGGTCCATCCCCATCCACACGACGGCACATTCGGGAGCACGAAGGGACGGTACTGACATGACTCACATGTGCCACAGTACGTGTGAACCTTGGAAATGCTAAGGGGAAGACGCCGGTTACAAAAGACCACGCGGCATAGGACTGCTTTCGCAGGAAATGTCCAGAATAGGTACATCTACAGCTACAGAAAGAGGCCAGTGGTTCCTTAGAGCTGGGGGAGAGGAGCAAGACAGGGTGAAAGCTAAAGAACACTGGGCTTCTTCCTGAGGTGATGAACATATTCTAAAATTCACTGTGGTGACGGCTGCACAGGTCCATGAATACACTAAATTCAACTAACATGTACTTCACATGGTACGTGAGTATCTCAATAAAGCTGCTTAAAAATACACAAATTGTCGCATATAATCTACAACACAAAAACGTCTTATATCTGTTACTGTCTTACAAGAACAGAGTGTACCATTCTTGTAAAAGAGTGAAAAAGATAAATGTACATCGTTTCATTACACTTACAAGATGTTTACCATTTCTCATAAGATGTGATCCAGAAAATATAAATTAAGTAAGAGGTTAATAGGTGTTTGGGCAGGAAAAACAAACCCTCAGTCAAATACGTTTAGGAAACTCTGGTTTGAACCAAAGTTTCTTTACCATAGGATGTCTCAGCACATGAGCATTTCCCAAACCAATTTCACTACAGAAATCATTATTTATAAAGAATCAAGAGACCAGTGGTTTCAAAGGACCCTTTTGAAAATGCTCCTTTAAATAAAGCATCGGTTCTGCTATTCAACATTCATAATTAAAGAGTAAACGGGGGGGGGGGGGGGATCATGCATCTGTCCCCAAAACAACACCAAGTCCCTACCATAAGCCAAGTATTCTTGGTTGCAGATACTGGAATTACAGCAAAGACCATCACAAAATCTCTGCCTTACATTATAAAGGGTAGGACAATTTTTTTTAAATAGAAATATTGCCCAGTCCAGAACATCTATTTCTAGTCAAGAAGAGTCACAGGGACTGTATTTACTCTCGTGCATGAAACAACTAAAAAAGAAAAAACAGACGAAATCTATGAAAGAGCAGCATAACCCTTTGAACAGCAGAAACTGAAGGACAGTGATCAGAGATGAGCTGCAAAGAAGAGGAGTCTCAGCTTAGCGCCTGGAGAAAAGGGCCAAGGCCACGGCAAAGCAATGGGGGTCCCAGACAGAGCCCGGGGCTCTCCCGACAGGCAGAGAGAGGAGAAGCACCAGAAAGAGAAGCCCAGAGACCTGCAAGGGGTCCCTCGTGGGTATCCCGATCAAGACACAGAACATGCCACCTTCCCAAGAAACTGTCTCCTGCCCCTCACACTCCCTCCCAGGGAACTCCCCCTCCCTCCGAGGCAACTACTGCCCAGTCGTCTTCTGCAAGGAATTAGTCTCCCCGGTCCCAGAAGTTCATATAAACGGAGTCACACAAATAGGCCTTTTGCGGGGAAGGAGGGTCTGCCTTCCTTGACTCAACACAGTATTTCTGCTGCAGAGATTAAGAGTGCACGCAGCCCACTCAGGGAGAGCAGTGTCCTGGTGGGCGAGTACGCCACAACTCCACGGACGGACCCCTCTTCGGCTCTTACGACAAAGTTACCATGAATATTCTCAAACGAGTCTTTATGAACATGCATGTTCACCACTTTTGTGTAACTACCTCGGGGCAGTAAGGCTGGACTACAGGGACAGATGTGTATGCTAATCCTATGAGAAACTGTCTGATTTTCTTGCACAGCCAGCAGCAAGGTCAAGTATTTTGACTGATCGACACATTTTCACCAAAATTTGATACTGTAGGTCTTTTCAATGTTAGTCATTCTGGTAGGTGTGTACGGCTCTCATCGGCACTCCCCTGATGCCCAGTGATGGTGCTGAATACTTTGTTATGTGCTCGATGAGATGTTTGCTAGCCCTCTGCCCACTTCCAACGCAGGCTGTCTATTCTGTTACTGAGCCAGAGGAGTCGCTTATGTGTTCTGAATATAAATCACTTGTCAGAGGTTTCACAAATACTTTTTCCCTTTTCATTTTACTAATGTCTTTTGATAAGCAGAAGTTTTAAATGTTGATAAAATCAGTTTTTTTCCTGTTCTGGTTATTTGTATGTCTGGTTTATTTTGTCTCCCCATGCTCAAAAGTAAGGTTTCTTTTATCTACCCTTCCATCCGAAGGAAGAGCCCAGAACAATTCCAAGCACAATTAAGGCACTAGAATAAACAAATACCTCACTGTGATATAAGAAATATCTCTTCTCCAAGTATTTATAGGTACAATGAAAAATGTCTGAGATACACTTCAAAGCAGTCCAGCAGAGGGGCACAGTGAAGGCCATGATGATTAATGCTGAGGGACAGTCACATGGAAATTCAATACACTATCCTACCAGCTTTTGTACATATCTGCATATGTACCTGTTTGAAAATGTCCATAACATAACCTGTGTTTAACATTTTTAGATGTTTTGTCTAAAATGGTATGAGTTCTCTTCCTTTCAATGAGGAATCCAACCATCTCCTACCCTCCCGACACTGCTCTGACATACAACCATACTACCTCCGCTGTGGACGCTAGCAGGAGCTCTGGCTTTAGAAGTCTATGTATAGAACAAACACTAACTTAGGGAGGGCTCACACACGCACACCTCTGCAGAGTGAATGTTCTAATGATGGAACATACTACTGCATTTTTTTCAGACAAAAGAGTGACAGCTGCACTAACATGCACATACAAAATAATGAAACCCTTTATTATCTTCTATAGGATGTCTCCAAAAATTTTAAAACAGAAGGAGAAAATATTTCTATACTTGTTATCGCCCAGTTGATTGTTTAAAGTAATGAAATAATTCAACACCTCATTTTACCAAGAAAGAATACTGAACACTCAACAAACATACGCCGAGGGCCCACCGTATGAAGGGAAGGGCACTATCGTGCTGCCAGTGTGTTCTTTGACCTCACCGGGCTCTTGTTCTATTAGGAGCCATGTGACATACATGCAAAAGACTCTAATACAAGGCCACGTATGAATGTGTGTGACAGGAACTAGGATCTACAGCTGTGTAAATGAGCAAGGAATCATACTTCCAAGCAGAATATTTGGCCAAAATAGCAGAAATATCACTTGAGCTAAACCTTGAGGAAACTAAAACTGCTTTTTTCTTTTTGTGACAGAGCAGGTAGGAACAGTGAAACAACTCGAGTAGAAGAAAGGGATTAGACAAAGCCACACAACCCCAGCAACGCAAGCACACAAGCCTGTCTTCCACAGTCCGGAGAGCTACCGCACTGGTTTCCTACTACACAGCAACTGAAAACAAAAGCAGAGGGTCATCCAAGACCGCATCACACAAGGCTTTGAATCGAAAGTTGAAATTTACTCAGGAGTGCCAATGAGGAGTCACCAAAACACAGCACTGCTTCAGGATGATTAATTTTTCAGTATGCAGGACATATCGCAGGGAGAGAAACTGCAGAAAGAATGCCTTCTAGCAGTTGAAGTTACAAGGCCCAGAACTAAACGGATGTCAGTAAGGAGGAGTGTAAGATGATTTAACAAATATCTTAAAGTGATCTAGAGGTGATTAGACAGAAATGAGAACATTTATGCTAATATAAATGAAACAGAAGAGTCTTCAACAGAAAGATTATTAAAATAAGCACCAAACTGCCCATGGAAATGGGGGAGAGAATCCGAAGCTCACCCAGCTGGGACTGTTTAAGTGCCCATTTTTCCGGAGGCAAATTTCATTCATTCACTCAACAAACACTGACTGAAAGCCAACCAGAAAGCACCTTAAATTTTCTTAGAAACAAAGCAAATGGACAGGCAGGGGACTCACTGCCAACCCTTAGAGTAAGTAAGGCATAATCCCCATTTCTTCTCAAAGTACTGGTACCAGTGGAGAAAGAAAATGAGTCTCAGGTGAGGTTTCAAGATTCAGAAGACCTAGGAGGTGCCTACACTAAAGTAACGGGATATATTATTAACCCAATCTTCTTAAAGCGTCTGATTCCTTTTTTTTTAAGATTTTATTTATTTATTTATTCATTCATTCATTCATTCATTCATTCATTCATTCATTTATTTGCCAGAGAGAGAGAGACAGGGAGAGCAGGAACACAACCATGGGGAGTAGGAGGAGAAGAAAAGCAGGCTTCCCGCTGAGCAGAGAGCCCAATTCGGGCCTCGATCCCAGGACCCTGGGATCATGACCTGAGCCGAAGGCAGAGGCTTAACGACTGATCCACCCAAGCGTCCCCAAAGCGTCTGATTCCTATAAGAATCCATCAGTGACCATTCAACACACATCCTCACTGTTCCACAAAGATTCTTAAATACGCAATTCCACTTATAGTATGCACTCATCCAAATTCCTAACCCTTGACTTAAAAAGACAAAGAACCAAGTAAGCTGCACGTAACTTTAGCATCTTCAATTTCACCTATAAATTATTAACTCACCAAGACCCTGTCACGAAATAAAGTTCCTGCTCTAACCGAAACAGTCTCTGCTGTGGTTTAAAATTCTTTAAAAAGTTGCAAGAAGAAATCAAAACACTCATATGCTTTTTTTTTCTTAACACTCATATGCTTTTTAAGAACAAAATAAAACAAATCAATAGCAGCCTTCTGATGACACCTGGTGGCCAGTGCTCACAGGAAGTTTCTTTCAGCATTTTCAAGAAAGAACTTCAGGAACTACTCTACCACTTCGCATGCTGTCTTTACCCCAGGCGGCACACATGGAATCTCTCCCTTCACTCATTCCAATCTCCTCTTCACTTCTCTCTCCGTCCTTTTTCTCTTTCCTGACGCGTACACGTGCAACGAGCTTCAGCCCTGGCTCACGCATACTCGCTTTCCCTCTTACACACTCACACACCCTGGCTCATAAATGCTTGCTTTCCCTCTTGCACACTCACACGCCCTGGCTCACGCATACTCGCTTTCCGTCTTGCACACTCACACGCCCTGGCTCACGCATACTCGCTTTCCGTCTTGCACACTCACATGCCCTGGCTCACGCATACTCGCTTTCCCTCTTGCACACTCACACGCCCTGGCTCACGCATGCTCGCTTCCCCTCTTGCACACTCACACACACACTCTCACTGGTGTGACAAAGCCGCCCACACTAGAAACCACCTCTCCCTGCCTCTACCCCATGGAATCTCACCCTTCACCCCTCCTGCCCTCCCCCCAGCTGGCGGCACAAGCAGGGTGAAGTGAGCAAATGCTAGTACCAGGCCAACAGTAAACTCACAGCCTGGCAGGTGCACACACACACGCACATCTAAAAACTCCCAATGGTCTTTTCTCCTTGGGAGTTCAGAAAAGGATGAACTCCAGAAGTCATTAAGATGTGACCGTAGGGATTCCCTCCTCCCGGAAGGACAGGGTAAGACAGGTAAGACGTCCGACAAGCCTATTATGAGCTGCAAAGGTGACAGGTGAGTGAGACAGGAACACAGAGAAGCCAGTGGACAACTCAGATTTCTTCCACTTGCCACTTCCGACTAGACCTACCGGTGTACTATTACCTAAGAGAATAGAGTATCACCAAATTCACACATGGAGTTGCAATTTGTAACAGAGACCACGAAATATTAATATCTGATCCTACAAGGGAAAAAATCACTCTTCTATGAAAATGCTTACAAGCCGAGTGAACTCGCCCGTGACGACAGAGTATAATCCCACAGGCTAATACTGCTCGCTAGAGAACGCCGGGGACAACGTGAGCACTAGGGACACACGTGTGCGGGACTGTGGTTCCGGCACCGCCCGACCAGGGCCGGCCACTTCAGGCCAGTAAAACCCACGCCCTCCTTGTCCACAGAAGAGGCCACAGCGCATCCTAAGTGGCAAGTCTGGAGGCACGTTCATTTCCTCACCCAGGAGAAGGCCTGTGGTGGCTTAAAGTGAGCCCACCCCTTCTCTAACACTCCCTTCGAAGGACGAAACCTGATTCTCTCCCCTCGGTGCGGCCTGGCCTCGCTGACCTGCTTGTAAGGGACAGAAAACAGTGGAAGTGAGGGTATCCGACCCGGAGAGCAGGTCACAAGAGGAGCTTTCTGCGTGCCCCTCTCCGGCCCGCCTGTCGCGGGGACACTGATGCAGCCTGTGTGAGGAAGCCCACAGGCCAAGACGCTGAGCTCCTACCAAGTGCCAGACAGGACCAAGGGGTTCCTGCCGGCTGGTGAGCAGCTCCCCCAGCCCAGGCCACACTGCAGAGGGCGACGGCCCCCACAAAAGCCTGACTGCTGGAGAAACCTGGAGCCAGAACCCTCCTGACCCACAGAAACCAGGAGGCGACAGACGCCTGACGCCTGTTGCTACCACTGAGTTTTGACATAACGTGTTACATAGCGACAGAGGACAGAACGCCCTTCACTCCTGCTCAGCTTGGCAAGGATGGAGATGGCTCAGTTTCACGCTCCTTCATGTATATTTTATCTGCATTTCCTTTCCTATGTGCTCCAACCTTTAACAAGACTCCTCTGTGCTAGCACAGTAAGATTACGGTACATTGGAGATCAGTACGTGTTCACTGAAATACAGTGTTTGAAATGCATACCAAGAGCACAACTCCTATCAAACTTCTCCAAGAAGATTTTAGAACTTTCATCCCCTGACATTTACATTTATACCTCTTCCACTACCAAAGCAGATCTGATACAGCTTACAATGAAAAACTGGTATCATAAAATCAAGTTATTCAAGAGCTAACTAATAAAGAGATGAGGTAGAGTGCTAAATTTAGATGTGTATGGAATAAAAGAAATGTCTTAATGGTTCCTGAAAAACCTGCTCATTTTGGATGAAGACATTCACTTGTATGGGCCCCTGGAACTGTTGAGCAAGCCACCCGCCCCAGAACTAATGGCAGCCAGGAGTTCCTTTCCAGCTAGGCTCGGAAATGTCAGCAGCCTACCCTCCTAACAGCCCCCGGGCCCGATGAGGCAGCCCCCGGGACAAAGACACATGACTCCCTCCTTCCCCCAGCAGGACACCTGCAAGCTCGGGAGACCTGGGGACCTCTGGCCACAGCACTCCTCGTTCCTGATTACGTTCCAACTCCAAAGTACCTCACGGACCATGTTTCGCTTAATCCCAACAAAGAACCTTCCCTGGCCAGAATCGAAGGACTCTGGACTGAAGACGAGTCGGCCCGAACTATATGCTCCCCGGCCCAAATGGTAGGAGTAAAGTCAAACTACCTGGTGGGAAAAAAATTCTCACTCGTATTCCAGGGATACCTATGTTTTATTTCCAATATCCAATTCCCTTTTCTCTGAAAGTTAACAATCAAATTATGTGCTTAGTGCCTAAGACAGAGCTAAAACAATGACTAAAAAAAAAAAGTATTAACTAGGGATCAAACACAGTGACCACAGCAGAATAAAAAGACCACCATCCCTTTCATCACCAAAGACTTCCACCTTTCCAACATTACTTACGAAAATGTATTAAAAGCAACATAAAACAACAAATCATGGGACAAAAATAAACTGCAAAAGGAGCTCAGCGTCCTTACCTGGCTACTTCGTTTTTGTTTTTGTTTTTCAATCTTCCTACACTTCAAGTACTATTTTCCAAATACAGTAAATTGATCCAGTAACAGTTAATTTTATGATGATCTGATATCAACCACCTCTGACAAATGCAGCTTTTGCAGTCGGAAATATTTTACACATAAAGTTAAAATTTAATGGGGCGCTTGGGTGGCTCAGTTGGTTAAGCGACTGCCTTCGGTTCGGGTCATGATCCCGGAGTCCCGGGATCGAGTCCCATATCGGACTCCCGGCTCTGCGGGAAGTCTGCTTCTCCCTCTGACCTTCTCTCCTCTCATTCTCAGTCTCTCTCTCAAATAAATAAATAAATAAATAAATAAATAAATAAATAAATAAATAATCTTTTTTAAAAAATTTAATATATCTCTCAAAAAGTATTTTTTAAACCAATGCTTGTTGGTATTTCCATCTTATATTTTTAAATTTATTTTAAAGAAATAAAATCTTTATTGGAAAAGGAAAACGGGATAAAAGAAGAGAATGAAGACTCTGAGTAGAGAATGAAAAAGTTCAATGCCATTAAAAGCAGACACACAGGATCCTTGGTATCTTACGCCATTTGAAAAGGTTGTTTTATTATCAATGTAACTAATCACAATGAAACCATCTCTTACAACTAAAGACATTATAATGAATTTTCTTTACAACTACAGAGAAATGGGATTTGCTGTTTCACATCAAATAGAACAGGCTGTATAAATTCTTCTTCCTATTTATTGTAAAATATAATTTCATCTATAAAATCAGTCATGAAATATTAAAACTGAAACAACAGAATTTATATCCTTTACTTAATTTAGTTTAAACGGTCTATTCACTAAAAAAAAAGGGGGGGAGGAGGTACATGTGATAGAGCCCCTATACTTTCTCATTAAGTGTTTCCATTAGACCCTTTATTTTCAAGAATTTATAATACAGCCATAAAAAAAGCATTCCATGATAAAACTTAGTATACTTTCCTCAGATTTGCCCTTTATCTTTTTCAAAAGGCAAGAGAATGAAGCACATGGCATATGAGAGCTGAGGAAAGAGGAGAATAAAAAGAAACACGTAATATATTTACTCTGAAAATTTTAAACACTGGTAATAAGAACATTAAAGTGCAAGGAAGGAAGTCTTTGTTTTCATCCCGACCAGTCCAACAAAAGGCTGCCGGACGCGTGGCAAACACTGACCCTGAGACTCGGAGTCCTAGGTTCAAGGGGACAGCAAGAGTAAGACCCCTACATTCGAGAAGAAAACCCCTCAGTAACAGTAAGGAGCTGCTCAGCACTAACCAACAGAAAAGGTACTCTTGGTTATGCTTTTTTTTTTCATTCCAGCAGAAAAATAGGAAGAAAAAGGGAATTTCCAAATTGCGAATCTGGGAGAAATATAACAAAACACATCCCGAGACATGCTCGAGTTCTTGGCGAGACCTCTTCATCAGGTCCACTGGGAAGAGCGGGGGACTGGTACAATGGCTCATCAGAGAGCTGCAGGGAAAAAAGACTGAAACTGCTAATTTGGGGAGAAATCTGGAAAACACTGTAATTCCAAATGTCAATAAGCTAACACACGATATAAAAGTATCAAGCCTCAAGACATTTGGAATATAAATTATTAGGTATCAAAAGATGTGAGTGCTAAGAAAGTATATTTAGAAAGGAGAAAGCCTTTCGGTATTCAATTTTTAAAATGGATGCAGTTCTAACCAAGTCCATGTATATACCAAAGTTAATAGTTTTTTTCCCCTGGATGGCAAAATTATAGGTAACTTTTTTTTCTTTTTCCTAACATTTTCCTATACTTTCTCAAATATATTACTTTGGGGAGGAAGACTGACAGGGACACTTTAAAAAGTCTCTACATATGGTTGAAGTAATGGAAATTGATGACCACTGTCGAGCAAAGAAGAGAAACCCTAAGAAAGAAATACATTCATGATTGTGGTTCTTGGACTAAACTCAGAGTAAAAATAAATAAAAGGAGAGTTAAGAGGGATGTTTGGTGAAACACTCAGGGACCTCACGCTGACACTCAAGAATGGAGGGAGGTGGGCGGCGACAATTAACACACCATTAACACCCAGACCGTGGCCTCCAACACCATCCCCACTAAAAGGAACCTGCGGCCTCAAGAAATGGCAGATTCTAGGGCTGGAGCAAGGTAGGTGTACAAGATGAGCCTGGAGCATTTTATTTATTATGTGAAAAAGTGGAGAAATGCTTTAAAAAAAAATGATGTGACAAAGACACAGGAGTCAGCTGGAAGGGGCTCCCACTAGCCAAATCTGGGACAATTGGAGCATCAAATAATTAAGCAGCATTAGACACAGGAATGGATAAGTCCACATTGATAGCTGAGAGACAGACAGATGGATGAACCGATGGGCGAATGACAGCTCTGTGGGCCACTAGGATGCTGAGGGCAGACTGGTAAACACAGACAGAGTGAAGGAGACAGTCATGGTGGCAAAGAGTGAATACCGGCAAACACTGCGTCAGGCAAGAATCATCAACGGATGCTAAATCTGGGGGGGGGGGGTAATTTTGATATGCAGAATGTTTAAATGGTAATAAAGCAACTGTTTATCAGTTGCAAGGGAAGAATTTAAAAAAACCTCAGTAACTGATCGGTGGATAAATCAGCAACACCTTGGGGGGGGGGGGGGCGGTGGTGAAAGTTAATGTCCTCAGGAAGGACAGACAGACACGGCATGCCTCCAGACAGAACGCCCTCACGGCAGGGCACGCACGCACCCATGCAGCTGAGAATGCAAATCTCGTGGTTAAACAAGAGGAAACAGCAGACAAACACAAAGTGAGGAATACTTTATTTTAAAATGTAAAAAAAAAAAGAGGTGGGGAGGACTACATTCTTCACCAATGTCAGCGGCATAAAAGACAAAGAGTCTGGAAAAATTCCAGATTCAAGGAGGCAAAAGAGACAGGACAACGAAATGCAATGCCTGTTCTCAACCCGGACACTGTGACGGCAGGAAAAAATGCCACGGGGGCATTTTAGGTCAACTGCCAAAAAGGACTGCGATGGTTAACTGTGTTAACTAACTGGGCTAAGGGATGACCAGAGAGCCAGTAAAACATCCCATCTGGTGTGCGTGTGACGTCGGTGTTCTGCAGGGGACAAGCCCCTGAATCCACAGACCGAGTAAAGATCATCGTCACCAATGTAGGTGGGTGTCCCCCAACCTGCTGCGGGCCTACAGAGAATAAAAAGGCAGAAAAGGGCAAATGTGTTTTTCGCTTTAGCTTGAGCTGGGCCATCCATCTTCTTGGGCCTTCACACTCCTGGTTCTCGGGCTTTCAGAATCAGAGAGAAACCACACGGGTCCTGTGTCTCCCACCTGCAGAGAGCAGACCGTGGGCTCTGAGCCCCCAACGTCCTGTGAGCCACGCCCTGGACCGGAGCTGCTGACCCGAGTCCGCACACACACAGGTGCCTACTCTCCTCCGAAGAATCCTGACACAGAGTTTTGTACAGGGTAGTTCTGGAGAAGAGTAAGGAAAAGTTTTCTGACTCGGCTCCGGGATTTCTAGAATAGGCTCTCTGTTTCTAGAATAGACTCTGTTTTAAGTACAGAGAGAGCACTTCTATTTGGTCTACGATGCGAACGGATTACAGATACACAAAATATCTGCACTGGATACTGCTAATCAACCACGTCTATGAATCAAAGAGCTAAGTGACTGTATATATGATACTAACGTTTCTGGAAAACCACGGAATATGATGACTGGCTGGCTGGCCCTAATGCGCTGGACAAAATGATGAAAGAAAATGATGGGCTCAGGGAGTCGAAGTCCCAGCTCAAGCACCACATAAATGACCTGAGAGCTTCCAAGTGTGCCCCAGAGGAAAGCCTGATCTCCTACAGCTGCAGGGTTGAAAGTGCGGTGTCTCAAATGCCGACCATCCTTCTGAGATGGGCTGGGATCAGAAAGCCAGCTGAAGGCCCACCCTCGCGGGGGGCACTGTTACCCTGAGGGCACTAACTGGGAAGGACCCAGGCCCTCAACACTGGGATGGGGACATGCAGGAAGACTACGATAAAGCTGGGGAGAGCGAGTCTCTAAATTCCCGTACGTCTTCTTTGCCAGCAGAAGAGGTCCTCCCTACTCCAACAGTGCCCTCGTGCCAGTTCCTATAATAAATCTCTTTTATATATTCATATTTAATATGTCATTGGTTCTGTTTCTCTAGAGAATTCCAATATAAGTACCGATGTAAATTTATAAAATTAAATAATTATATACAAGAATATCCTTATTTTTAGAAAACATACTGAAGGATAAATGGGTAAAGGGTCATGATATACTTAAAGTTTACTCTCACAAAAGGTTCAGGAAAAAAGCATGTGTACACACACACACAAATGTGTAAGACAGTATGCATACTCTCCAAATTATCTCCAAATAAAAGGTAAAGAATGACAACAACGTGAGTTGGTTCCCTACCGATGGCTTACAAAGCCCCCTGCACATCTCTACTAACTGTCAGGGGGTCAAAAGAATATAAAGCTCCTTAAAAAAGACAAAGGTCACTTCTTAGACTTGACAAAACCCTTACTCTACACACTAACTAGTAGTTCCCATTTAGTCTCCCAGGAATCCAAAAAACGTGACCTCTGATTGAGGGCCCACTGCAAATTAAATCCTTCCTAGTACAGCTGTCTCTGTACTAAAAAGTTTTGACTCCTTTGCCGTCAGGGGGAAAAAAAAAAAAAAAACAACGATTTGTTGGCATCTTTCTGTCAATTCTTGTCCACTGCAGTTTCCACACCAGCCTTAAAAAAGTCCCGGGAGACGCCGATGCCAACAGAATGTCGAACTTCAGAGGAGGATGAGGGCATTTTTCCTAGGCCTGGCAAAGCTAGTTAATGTGTGCCGAATCTCTGAAATCTCAGTGGTATCGACCAGCCATCTACAATAGATAAGCATTTCTCGTGTCCCAAGCAAAAGGGTGCAAACCGGCACGCACGTCAGAGCTTTCTGGCAAAGGCATGATGTGAAAAGGCACACGGTGGTGACACACAGCTAAGAGGCGTCCAAGACGTCTCTCGTCCGAATGCCAGTCAGCACCGCTTCCATCTTGTCCTCGGAGACCCGAGCCCCGACCTCGGCATCTAGTCCGATTCGCTGTGACATGAGGCTCCTGCAATCACACACACCTGTGGGTCCCTTCATTACACTAGAAGGTTCTCTCTGCAGGTTTCTTGCCATTCATTACATGGTGCTCTTGTGCGTCTGTACCTTTTCTTACTCCTTTCCCATAGTTTTCACCTAGTAAAACTGCACTTCCATTCTCAAGTGTCCCTCTAAATTCTCCTTCTGACTTCCATTTTGCTGTTTTTTTTCACTAAGCCTCTGTGTCTCTCACATCTTATTCTCAACTATTTATTATAAATGAGAGAAGAGGTTATTAAATAACCTCCAAACTTTATTTAAATGATTGTTCTTGGACTATTTTAACGCACTTCTTTTATTTTACCTGATGTGGTACAAATTACGAAAATAAACTCATCTGAAATTCTATCACCTTTCCTTTGTCTTGCCTGCTTGTATTTATCCTGCCTGGTGATATGAGTGTTAATAAATTCAAAAAATAAAAAAATAAAATATGGGTAAAGAAAGGCAGGAGAGAAAACTGGACTATATACAAAGTCAGACTCTTCAAAAGGAAAACCAAAAAGGCTAAGTTTTAGTTTGCTCAATGTCTAGAGTGCATCAATGTCTATGCTGCGTAAGATTCATCTATAAAATTCTGGAACACTTGAATTAAGAAGCTCCCTTCTCAACTTCAAAGACAGGTATTAATGTGTACATCAGGAGACTACCAAAATGATTGAGGAGATTGAAACATAAAGTATGTATAAGTCCAACATCTTAGGTAAGTTCTAGAACCATCTGAGGGGGAGTGAAGAGGTGCTTGCGTTATCTCCTCAGTGACAAGGATGGCAGTCACCCCCCACAAAGCACCCAGCCCTGCTGACAGAGCCCAGGACGTCCCCGCGGTGGCACCATATGTAGGTGAACAAAGGAATGTGGGTAACTGGAAGGAGAAGGGGGACAGGTGAGTCATGGCCCCACTGCCCTTTTTCCCTCAGACACCCAAAATAATTTAAAGCACTGATCTAGAGGCACTTCTTCCCTTAGAGCCTTGTCGCCCTCCGTGTGCTCAGGGCAACGTCACCATCACGTGCTCGCTCGGCCACACATTCATTGTTTTCCAAGATGGCCCCTTCCGTCCACCTCGCCCGCTTGTCCCACTGGGTGCTGCAGCCTCGCACCGTTTCCCAGCGGCTGAGACACGCTGTTCTGGTCATCCCTCGGTGACAACAAATGCAGACAGTACGCCAACAGAATGCCAACCTTCCCAACAGGAAAGTGCTGCAGCCAAAGCCCCACCAGACATAGTGTGTCTGCTAGTTTCCAGTGAGTGCATTTATTTCTATTCAAATGCTGTGGATGAAGCACTGAAATGACTAAAAAATAGTGTTTCTCACGTGAACAGTATTTCCCAAGGACACAGATCTCACTAATGGCATTTTAAAATAAAGTCCTATACCACAAGCAAGGATTTTAATTAAGTATGTACTGTCCAACTATGTACAGGAAAAAAACACGGGACCAACCGAGGATTCTACATGTACTAATACACCACTTCTATGACAAGGCCAAGTTAAAAAAAAATTGAGATTAAAATAGTATGGTATGAAATACAGCAAAAACAATGAAGTAGGCAAATGACTTAACACTTGAAAAACTCTGCATCACATACATCTTATTCATTTACTAATTTTTTAATTCTATAAATTCTAAGAAATCAATAAAAATCGGTAAGAACTGTCAGCTCTGAGTTCATTCTAAAACCAGCCTGCTGGGAAAACCAGTCCCGTCCTGGCTGCTGGCAGCCCTTCCTGGGCACTCTCACGGGGGCCGTGAGGGGGGTCGCGCATGGTGGGAGCCTCCCTCGGACCCCACCTCTAAGAAAACAGGGCAGACGATAGAACACCCCAGCTCCGTAATGTCGCACTGCCACACTCTGAGGAACAGACCACAGAATTCCCTCTGTGGAGAATACTAATTTCCGGGATCTTCACAACCTGCTTTTCCTTTTTCTGATTTGGATACAGGAGCTAAAACCAACCCAACAAGAAGTTAATGGCCTAACACCTCAACTACTGTGAAAAGTGGGCTTAACATGGGTCAAACACAAATCTAGAAGTCTGTATCTCGCTCCTGTATTCCCGCTCCGCAGGCAGTCGGGTCCGGGCTGATTCTGGAATCCCGGCTCCTTCCGTCTCCCGGGCCCTGCCTCAGAGCTTCCTCACTGCCTGCACCCAGCGGACAGAGGCTAAGGAGCGGGAAAGAGGCAGCACACTGGCTTCTTAAAAGCCTGACCAAAAAGTGGCATCTACCACCTGACTCATCCTTGCTTCCTGCCACAGGCTCGGGAAAATGTGGCCTGGAGCCCCACGGCTCCAGCTTATCACCGAGAAAACTGACAGATTTAGGTGGGCAGCCAGCCCCCTCTACCACCCACCAACCCCGAAATTATCACAGTGCTGCTCATGAGACCATTAAGGAAGGCTTTCAGTCCCTGCAAGACTTACAAAAACCTTTGAGAAATGCAACTACTCCCAAAGAACATACCTGGAGCTCTTACTTCCACATGTGTAAAATAAGGGCATTACAGACAGTATCAATCACTTACAAATTCACCGAATCATCAAAACTTGAACCTTGGACCTCCCCATGGACACATTCTGATTAAGAACATCCAGGGGTGCCTAAGGGGCTTGTCAGTTAAATGTGTGGCACTCTTGACTTCAGCCCAGGTCATGATCTCAGGGTCCTGAGATGGAGCCCCACGTCGGGCTCCGTGCTGGGCCTGAAGTCTGCTTGGGATTTTCCCTCACTCTCTCCCTCCGCCCTCCCCTTGAGGCCCTGCACTGGCATTCCCTCAAAAGAAAGAAAAGAAGGACGGGAGGGAGGGAGAAAAAGAGGAAGGAAGGCAGGCAGGCAGGCAATCTGGGGTAGTTTTAAAGAGCTTCTTGTGGCACTGTGATGATCCAGTCTTGGGATCTCCTGGATCAAAGTCCCTCCTACCTTCAAAAAAACAACCAAATACTTCACACGTATTTACAGGACTTGGAGCTGAGGCACAGAGGAGGAAGAACAAAGAAAGGGGAGTAAGCAAGCTGAGCCAGGAAAGAGTAAACACGCTGTACTAAACTGGCCACCACACAGAGAGCCCCGCCCTGCCAACCATTTGCCTATGTCATCATTTGCCAAAAAGAATTATTCTGAACGTCCCCTTTAGCAAATACTGCCTCAACCTCTACCATCCTGAAAGCCTAAGGTGTTAAACACCACCCATATGCAAAACCACATGATACACATTAAGATTCTTAATGAGAACCATTTGATCTCATTTTTTGAAAGATAATAATTTCTACTACTTCTAATGATCTAAATTTTCTAAGCTATTTTTAAAAGTACATTACCACCTTAGTTTAAATTCTAATGGCTTTATAATTATATGCACTCCTATAACTATGAGTCCTCTTCCTATAATAACTAATCCAATAATTATATTTCAAATTCTGATCTATAATTCACAATCAGCAGAAATCGTAGGTGAACTGTACGCTTCAAAAGCAGTAATCTGTTACTTCTTCCAGGTTTAAAACACAAAGTTTCCATTATATTTAGTAACTGACAAGAACACTGGACTTTGGTTGCATTGGAAGATGACAATGGCACAACTCCAACTGTGTTCAACAGTGTCTTTTCCCAACCAGGCTTCTTATTACCTTACTTGTTTTCATCTAATACTATTTTGTTGTTTGTTTTTACGGAACAAAAAGCACAGCATACAGGAGAAAATAAAGGAAAAGTGTGAACATCAAACACACTGAAAATCACTGAGAGTTAAGACTGAGATAATGTAGCTTTAGCAAAATGCAGTAGACACTCGAAGAGCTGAAGCATCTAAAATCTGTTTTAAGAAGCCTGTGTTCTACATTCGCCCATAAGGGATCTCTGACAAGCGCTCCATGTGTCTGAAATGCAGACATCCCTGCTCTGGAAGGACTCTCATGGGCTGTCAACTTCTTAGTCAGGGGCTGACTTTGCTAGAAAGTATGACATGATATAATTACAAATGTTTGACAGTTCTCTTGGTTTAGACAATTTTATCACTCTGAATATCAAACAAAAATAGTAGTGCTATTTGGTTCCATAGGACATATAATTTGACTTAGGGCTTCTAGAACCACATTTTTATTTTTCCTATACTTGTTAATTTCAAACCATGATGGCTTTAAATAAGAGTTTCAGCATAAGCAATGTTCAAGAAAAAGTCCTCATAATATGAGATAAATACAACACTCAAAAAAAAAATTATCAAGGGTTAAAAAAAATAGGCAAAAGTAGAGTTCCCAAAAGTTCCCTTTTTAGCAACCAATTGCCCAAGCAAAGAAGTATGATTTCACAAATCCTCTGGCATAATACCACTCTCTAATGACCTAGAAGATGCACCCCTTAGAACTAAAACAGAATACAATAATTTTTTCAGCTTTAGGGACTTGTCATCTGCTAGAACGATAAAGTCACGTACACTGGATGCAAAACAAACCTAAGACAAAGTAATATCACGAATGGGATAAACAGAGCCTTTACCAGTCTTCCACACTCCCATTTTGACTTTTACGTTTTTTCTGGTAACTCCAACACTCTCAGTCATTACTGTTTGTCGGACTGTCTTCTTGCTCTGACCCTGTCTACAGGGCGTTTCAGATCAGTCTCTACCACTTTCACCGACATGGCCCCAGGCACCTTCCTCCTCTGTGGTGGTGACACGGGCCCCCTACTGGTTCACTGTGAAGTTCACTTCTCAACAGAATATAAACTCAGCACATAATGTGCTTGGCACCCAGTAAGTGCTCAGCAAGTATTAACAGTCATTATCATCGAAACCAATTTTCTTTTTGAAATCTCTGCTCCTGGAAGTAATTTTATACCCTAATCCTGCAAAAACACATCTTTACCACAATCACCCCATCCTATGTTTTTCATAAAAAATTAATAGTCCCTTTCACAGACTTTGCAAAAAGAAACAAAAAATAAATGTTTGTGTTTTAAATATTTGGTAGACACAAAAAATAATTTTAATATGTGCAAGGTATTCAACACCATAAAAGAAAGCCCTGGGAACAGATCACAGAAATTTCCTCTTGGTGCCCCCACCTTCCCTTTTCTTACAGAGCCGTCTGCTAACACGAACTTTGTGTTTTTAACTTGTGGTTTATTACTTCATCAAATCTGTACTTCTAACAATATACAATTTTGTTTTGTAAATTTCTAAACTTAAAAAAAAAAAAGGAAAAATACTATATGCATTCTTCTGGAAGTATCTTTTCTTCCCCCAGATGACGTTCCTGACACTTACCCTTGGTGACACGTGTAGCTAAAACTCATTCACTTTCACTACTGAATAGCCCTTCACTATAGAAGTATAATACAATTTACCCATTCTCTCGGGATGGGCACTGCTTCCAGTTTTCTCCTTTTACCAGCACAACCGTGAGCATTCCTGTACATGTCGCCAGGCACCCAAGTACACGAGTTTCTCCAGGGCAGTGATCTGCAGAGGTCGGCATGCACCCAATCACCTGAAGAGGTTGGTAAGTGGCCACATCCCCAAGTCTGATTCAGTAGGTCTAGGGTGAGGCCCAAAATCCGCCTACAAAGTTGCCATGAAATCCTGGGAACACAACTGAGAAGCACTGCTCTAGAAAAAAGACTCAAGAATGGAATTACTGGGACAAAGTATACACGCATCTCTAACTTCATCAGATAACCCCAAAGTTATTGTACCAAGTTAGACTCCTACCAGTTGTGTGTAAGCACTCCAATTGTTTCTTACCTGCCACACAACAGATGTTGCCAGATTTTTGTACTGTTGCCAACCTAGTGTGTGTGAAACTCTATCTTTTTCATCCTAATTTGCCTTTCACTAGGGAAAAGTCAAAATTCTTCACATTCAGTATTCCTCTTTTGTGAGATGCCTACTGGGGTCTTTTGTCCATTTTTCTATTGTTGTTAATGATTTGCCAGTTACCCTTCTAGATACTAATCTTTTATCAGTAATATGTACTGAAAATCCCTACTCTGACTTCTGATTTCTCTGTTCACTTATTTGATGGTTTATTTTGATAAATATAAGCCATCATATTAATATTGTCAAACATATCAATCTTTTCCTTTATGGTCTGCACCTTCTGTGACTTGTTGTGGAACCTCCTCTTGCCTATATCAGAGTCCTACAAGTATTGTCCTACTTTGTCTTCTAAAAGTTTCACAATTTTGTTGTATTTAAGCCTTCAATTGGTCTATAGTTGATTTATTTTGAATGATGTGATTTAGAAATGTATCCCACTCTCAAAAAGTTTCCTATTTGGTAAAGGCCACACTCACAGCCCACAGTCAACTACAACTTTTGGGAGGATACGAAAAGTGCCCCAAGTGAAATACTTATTAGGTGTTAACCCTCACTCCTTCATCGAGATTTATTCTGCTCTCTCATTGGGGCAAACAAAAACATGAAAATTTGAAATACAAAAAAATAAAAAAACAAAAATATGAAAAATTTCAACGTGATAATTAGACTATGATCCCCAACCTACCACACTGCAGGACTCAAGATAGTCTCTTTCTAAATATAGAGAATTAAGCACAGGACAAAGTATGGGAAAACGGTCGTTCTCAATAGTGCCAGTTGGGATATAAATCTATACACCCTTCTAGAAGTTAATTTTGCGCTCTCTCTCCACACAAGCACACACACACACACATACACGCTACATACATATTTATGTGTGTGTATATATATGCACACATATAGCCTTAGATATACTCTTTGAGCTATCAATGATTTTACAGGAAATAACTGGACAAAATCTGTGTTTAAGGATATTCAGCATGAAACTCTTTATAATACAAAAATTATAAACAATCTAATATCCAACAATATAGGAAGGGCTAGAGCTAGAGCACAGTGCGTATTATATAGTGTGTTAATGTGAAAAGATGTTCACGATATTCCAGTAACTAACCAAAGCAGTCAAAAAAATGCACCTATAAATATCCACCTATTCATAAATATTTCTCCAGTGCCTTGTGTGTGCCAGGTACCAAGCGAGTCACTGGTAAACAGAAAGAGATCTGTTCCCTGAATCCAAGGAGCGTGCGAGCTTTGCAGGGAGACAGACCAGATATAAGACTTCAAGTTATTCTGGTTGGGACCGTAAAGGCACACACATTTTGTACACAGAGACAATGTCTAGGCGTGTAAGTGTAATATACCCAGCATCAAAGAGAACGCACGCACCCAGCTCTAGTACAGCTGCTGGTAAGCAGGAGAATACTTCAAGCAAATGCCTTGTGATGAACTGAAGTGTATCAATCTTCTGCAAAAAGGCTCTAGGGAGAATTTTAAGAAATGCAGTGTAGTTCTGGAAATCCATACGCTGGAAGACAAATGTGAGACATCGCAGAACCCCAGCAAAAGAACTGGCACAAACAGCTTCCTTCCCTGCCAATGCAAAACTGAGATTGACCAAGATCAAGTACAAGTTCTTGAGTAAATAACCATTCTTCCAAGAGCCTACACTTTTCCCTTTCCCTGCTATGTTTGTGTCTAACAAATAAGAATAAAGCTCCCGAGATAAGAAATATCTCACAATTGGGACCAGGCTCAAAGGATTCTGACATTACATGCTAATTTCTCTTAAACTTCTGCACCAAAAATTAGTGAAGTGATGAGAGGCATTAATTTCTTCGAAGGGAAAATTTTTAACTTGAAAGCACAGCTATCAAGCACTACTTCAACCAAGAGATCAAAGTTAACATTCATCAGTGTTAAGACATATCTGCATCATGTAGGTCCCAATACGAGACTGAAAAGGACATAACTTCATCGCCATGGTCTTCTTGCCAAAATGCTTCATCTTCAATTTAATCATGAGAGGACATCAGACAAATCCAAAACATTCTACAGAATAACAGACCAGCACTCTTCAAATGTATAAAGGTCACAAAAAATAGAAAAACCCAAAAGGAACTGTCACAGACTGGAAGAGACCAAGGAGACGGAATACTATAATGCGATGTGGGATACGGAACTGCATCCTGGACCAGAAAAAGGACATGGTGGTGAAGCTCAAGGTCTTCGAAAACTCTCCGGTTTTGGTAACTGCACTATGGATGCATAAAATGTTAATAACGGGATGCTGATTGAAAAGTATACAGGAACTCTCTGAACTACGTTAGCAATTTTTTTGTAACTCTCAAATTATTTCAAAGTATAAAGTGTTTACATCATTTCAGATGAATGATATACAAAGGTATGAGATGGATCACTCATTAACTGTAACATAAAAACAGGCTACATCCTCCAAAATTGTGCTTAAAAATTCCAATATTTGCAAATAGGGCTTACACTGGAGTAAATTGTAATTATTTCATAAAAGCCTGTAATTGCGATAATGTAGAAAATACAGTAATTTTCCTAGGGCACTGAAATCTCTCCAGATAAACGGTTTATTTTATTTTCCCCCTTAATCTTTTTTTAATTCAGTTCGACTTACATTTACTTAACATCTACTATGGCCATGTAACTGTGCTAGGGCCTGATAATATTTTGATATATAAGAAATGAACATTTTAGAACCCAACAGAGAAAAGCATGGAGTAACAAAACTAGAAGTAATTCTTCACTCCTATACAACCTAGCAACTAATCCAGACACCCTTTTTATATTTATTATATTTTATATTTATGATATTACAAATATCAATAAGACAGGGGACCCTCACAGCTCACATGAGTCCCCTTCAATAATAAGTGGTTTTGACCTCTAGAATTAGCTCCAAAAATTATACTTGGAAGTGCCAAAATGACTCTCTCCAAGAAACACTGTATTTCTTGTCTTTTTTTTTTTTTTTAATCATTCTGGTTTTGGTGCACTGCTGTTTGTAACACAAAACTAAAGCACCCAATTCTCAGAGTACCAGGGAAAAGGTTACACTGGCAAAAAACCATGGAACTTACTCTCCTAAGAGATCAAAGGCAAAACCGTGTGTGGCCAGGGTTCTCATAGTGTGACCTCCGAGCCCAGGGGGAGCTGGTCAGCAATGCAGACTCTCAGCCCCCGTCCACACTGCTGAATCAGAGGCTCCAGGGGATGCCGGGCATCTGTGTTTTCACACACTCCCCAGGTGCCTGTGCTGCACCTTAACTTTGGCAACCGGTGATGGAAGCAGAAAGACTGGCCCGGGAATCAGGAAGCCTGATTCTAATCCCTGCTCTTCCACTAATCTCTGAGACAGATTACTCAGCTTCTGTGGGGGCTCAGCCTCCTTACAGGTCGGCCAGGGAACTGGCAGATCACTGCCACACTCCTCAGACCAAGATTTGATCAACCTAGGAAGGCAGTCCCTTCAATAAGGCCTAAAAGTGAAAAGACAACCCAAGTATTTCACCACAGCTTTCTTTGTCATCAAAATGAAACAATTAACATTTCTTCTTTTCCTCAACCGGTCTCTGAATCACATTTAATATATCTAAAATAAGGAGTGCCTGAGTGGCTCAGTTGGTTGAACTACTGACTCTTGACTTGGGCTCAAGTCATGATCTCAGGGTCCTGGGACAGAGCCCTGACCCGGCACCACACTCGGTGGGGAGTTGGCTTCAGGATTCTCTCTCCTCTGCCCCTCCCCTCCCCCACTCCGCTCGAGCTCGTGCTCGCTCTTCAAAAAAGAAAAAAAGTGTGTGTGTGTATATATAAAGTTTTATTTACATAAAATTGTGTTTGCTTTAGCAAAAGCAATACAAACACTGATTTTACGGTTTCCTATTTAGTTCTATAACAAGTCTGTACAGGAGGAATTCACATAACAACAAAATCTCCAAGAAACCCAGCTACTATAGACTGAATTGTGTCCTCCCCCAAAACTCATGTTAAATCCCTAATCCCCATTGTGATGGCATTTGCAGGTGCGACCTTCCAGAAGCAACTAGATTTAAATTAGATCGTGAAGGTAGGGTCTCCAAGATGAATCAATGTCCTTTTAAGAAAGGGAAAACAGTTCTCTCCCTTTCTGCCATGTGAGGACACAGCAAGAGAGGGGGCATTTGTAAGCCAGGAAGAGTCCAAACCAGGAACCGGCACCTCGATCCTGGACTTCATGCTCAGAGCTGTGGTAAGTAAATGTCTGTGGTTTCCGTTCTCCAGGCTATCCTATTTCGTTAGAGCAGCCGAGCTAAGACACTCACTCAAACGTCCCCTCTGGTGTGGGGTTCTAATGCAGCAGGTTTTAGCCGAGAAGAACTATGCCCCCATCCTTGTACAAAGAACATGTGTGATCTGACCACAAGAAGTATTAAACGAGTTTGAAAATAAAGAATTTTAAAATGTATAGATCTACACACTTCCATTACTGCATAAGGAAAACAGCTTAATTTCTCCTATTCATGGATTTATGAACTGAGATTCTCCTCATCACTGTGATACCTAAGAAATCTGTCACACAAACCCCTGCTCTGAGATGTGGGAAAGAGGAAGAGTCTATAGAGGTCAGAGAATTCTCTAACAACACGAACCTAACTGAAGTCAATGTTGGGAGAAATGTTCCATGGCACAAGTGAACACCCACTGATCCCTGGGACCTAACTCAAACCCTGTACCCTGCAAGCCCTCACCACTGCTTCCCAGGCAGGCAGACATCCTGTGCTCTACGCATCTCCTTGTCAGCACTTAGCACAACGCTCTGTGTTTCTGTGTCTGCCTCCTCAAGCAGGTCCTGAAATCACAGTGTGTTACTAACTTCAGCACCTACAGTGGCATCTGGAAATAAGCCAGTGTTTGTTCACTTCACTTTGCTAAATACCAGTGGAACTCTGTCCCATCTTACGACCTTTCTGTAAATCCGCAATTATTCCAAAATACAGTTCTTAAAAAGGCACCCGTGGCAACTGTGTTTTCAGCAACTATCGCACCTGCCTTACAGAAAGACAGCAGCTACTAGGGAACGCTGCCTTACTGTTTCTCAGACATGTCAACAGGAGTTAGTCACCTCGAGTGTAACAAACTTGAAGAATGAGTAACAAACACTTGAGATTTGAATTCTGACGTTAACTTTGGTCACATCACTTAAACTGGGTTTTAACTGGAAAAAAAGGACTAATTAATCCCTACTCGACAAAATTGCTGTGCTAAATGAGGCATATAGAGTATACATTAGAAACGATGTTCTAATCAATACGTCAGTGCCCTTCCCTGTACGGTGTCCCTACTGGACCTAAAGCCTCACCGCAGAACAGGTGCACACTGACTAACTCCCCCAGGCTGGCTGAGAAGTTATAAGGCAGTCACCGTTAGAGCTACGATTACCTATAAAACAGAGAAATCCTACACGGGTGTCAATGGATGCTAACCTTGCTAAGATGCCCTCCTATTCCTGAACTCCCCAATGAAATAGACGGGCTATTCAAAATTCAACACAACCGACAGGGGTCAGTAGCTCCTGGACCCACCTCCACCAACACTAATCTCCAGAAAGCGAGCTAGCACGCTCAGGACGAGCTCTCTGGCTGGGCATCTACCAGGGCAAAACCCGCAGCCGCACACGGCGGCGCGCCGCAGCCCCGGGCCTCCCCCCTGGCGTCCAGAGCAGCTGACCCCGAGGGGCCAGGACCCTCCACTTGCAGTCGCGCTGCTCTCGGTCACCAGCGTTGCCGGCCGCCGCCCGCCCAGCGTCCTTAACGGAAGGAGGCGCGGGTGGCAGCGGCGCATCAGCGCATCTGGGGGTGACCTGGGAGTGGGCGGGCGGAGAAGGAAACCACCGCCCAGACTCTAAACCGACACCTCCGCAGCCCCGCGCTGGGGCCAGCCCGGCGGTAAGAAGCGCCCCGCTGCGTGCAGGGGTGCTGACAGCCGGTCCCGCGGGGCAGCCGAGGCCCCTCCGGCCGCGCGAGCCGGGCCGCAGGCGGCCGCGCAGCGAGCGGGGGAGGGCGGGAGCGGAGGCCGGGCAGCGGCCAGGCCGCGGGCGGCGGGCGTGTGCCGGGCGAGGCTGGGCGGCGTCGGGAGGGACCGGCGAGCGGGGAGGGGCGGAGGCGGGGGGAGGGGGGGAGGAGGAAGAGCGAAAGGCCCTGGCGGGGCTCCCGGCGCCCTGCCGCCCGGGCCCGGGCCCTCAAGCCACCGCCCCCAGGCCCTGCGCTGACGCTGGACGGTCCCCGCCTCCAAACCCCCCGCCCGGGCCAGAGAATAACTTACCTGTTTGCCGACGGAATCGCTCCTGCTCGCCCCTCTGACTGACTCCTCCGGCTCACCGTCTTCCCTCTGGGAGGAAGGGGCGGGACTTCCTGTCCCTCCTCGGAGAGACTTCCGGCGGCTCCCAGGTCGACTCTGTGGTGGACTGAGCGCCGGACACCACGACCAAAAAATAGGATCCCGGAACTGGTTTAGCGAAACCCACATCGGGTTCCCTGTCTCTGCCCCGAGTGGCCGGCAGACCCTTGTGCTGCCTTGTTTTCAGCCCATCAGCTCTTGCCGGAAGTCACTCAGAGCTAAAAGCGGAAGTCCAACCCCTCCCCGGAGAGGAAAACGGAAGGGTGGAAGAGTCAATCTAAACAAGGGGAGATGCGCGTCAGGCTGGAAGGCCCGGCGCGTCTGGCCGGGAGGGCCCCCTGGGATTTTCAGAGGGTCCAAAGCGGGAGCCTCCCAGCGGGTCCTGCCTCCTCCCTACGCCAGCCGTCCCCACTCTGCTCGCTCGCTCGCCGTAACAAGCCCCGAGGGCGGCGAGAGGGAGACGGACGCGGCCCGGGTGGTGCGGGAGCGGCCGGGGCCTGCGCTGGCCGGCCGCCGGCTGTCCTCCGCCTTGGCCTGACCCGAGGGGCTCCCGGCGCCCCCGCGGCCCTCTTCTCGAGGGGCGAGGGTTTTGTGCTGTGCTGGGCGCGTGCGCAGCTCCAGCTTCGGAAGAAAACTCGGGTGACTCCCGGGAGGGATCCTCGAAGTCGCAGGCCCGAGGAAGCCACGAGAGGAATCCCGACGCTAACGGGGAGGCAAAGACGCCGAATGTGGTGGTTCGCCAGTTTGGCAGGAAAGGCCGCAAAGTGCTTGGTGTTTAAAACGTTCCCGCATGGGACGCTTTTAAAAACGCTCAGGCCACAACATAAAGATTGTTAGAAAGCAAGCACGACCTGGTGCCATAGTCACAGCCCCCTCCCGCCCCTGTACAGGAACATAGACGGACCTCCAGTTTAGAACCCTTGCTTCGGAAACTCAAAATCTGGCAAGGAATGCCGCAGCTTACGAAGTGCAATGGCAGAGACATCTTAAAAAGCAATGGGCAGGGAGCCTCTCCTGGGGGCAGATTGTGAAGATTCTGTTTGCTAGGGAAACCTATCAAATAAGTTGTATTTAGATAATTTTAAGCAAATGGGATTTTAAAATTGTGGCCTTCTCATTATGGTGATTGATGATTAAACCAAATCATCTCTTAAGGTCAAGTCCAGCTCAATTCTGTTTTAAAAATGCAAATATTTGGGTGATAACATTTTTAAGTATTTTTTAGAGGGGCGCCTGGATGGCTCCGTCGGTTAAGCATCTGCTTTGGACTCAGGTCATGGCCAACATGGATAAAAACATTACTGGTAAAAGATAAGTAATAAACTAGATTCGTCCTCCAAAGAGTTCACTTGAAAATTACTTAGAATTTACTTGAAAATGTAGTACTTACAATCATATATTGTCTGTTTTGGCTGTGTGAGTCTTGTATGACATGGTGATAGCTCTGAACACTAGCAGTAGCTAGTGCTGTTCTCCATGTGGATTAGGCATCCTGTTGGTGTTTGGGTGATCGATCTACCTTTCTTACCTTGGGGATTTAGTTAAGATGTCATCTTTCTTTCTTGAACATTGAAATAAAATTCAAGTTTATTCTTCATTTTTATCATCATTTTGCTGAAACAGGAATCTTACATCATAATGTGACTTAAGGAAGTCAGTCCGACCTCATTTTACTCATGTAAATTTGTGATGTTTTCCCTAATTTAAAAAAAAATGCAAGAATAACAGATTTCACTTCCTTCATACAAGCAGATCATTAACACTCGACTAGAATTTGGAGAACATTTCTGACCTCTCTTTTTTTGCTTTATAATGTTTTATTTTGAAATTTAAAAGTACAAAAAAGACTGCAGTGTTTCCTTCAACCAAATTCTATAATTATCAACATTTTACTGCATTTGCTTCATTGTTTTTTGCATATTTTTCAGAGCCATTTGAAAATAGATTGCAAACATGATGGCCTTTTACCCCTACACATGTCAGTGTACATTTCCTAAGAACATGCATATAGGCTCTTAGATAGCAATACAATTATCAAAATCAAGAAAATAATGTTGATACAATGCTCTTATTTAATAATCAGACCTTACTCGTATTTTTGCAACCATTTTTTTATCTTGTTCTCTTTATTATATCATTTGGATTCCCAAAAAAGGTTACAGATGAAGCACAGAAAATAAGTCACAGTAGGAGACCTTAATCTCACTATATTAATAATTTCATTAAGTGTTATTGATTAAAAAGAGATGTCCAGAATGGATAAAAAAGAATATCTTAGACCCATGTGCTGCTCACAAGAGATGTTTGTTAAAAATGATCTCTTTCCATGTCTTCTGGCCTCCATGTTTTTCTGATGGAGCAGAAATCATTCAGCTCTTTCCTCCCTTGCATGTTTCCCTATATGTCATGTCGTTTTTCTCTTGATACTTGCACATTTTTCTCTTTATTTTTGACATTCAGTGGTTAATCTGATTACGATGTGCCTCACCATAGTTTTCTTCATACTTAACCTGCTTGGTGTTTTGTGAGCTTTTAACATCTGTAAGTTTACGTATTTTACCAAGTTTGGAAAATTGGGCATTATTGTTTCTCCAAATATTTTTCTTCCCCATTCTTTTTCTCCTGAACTCCAATCAAATATATATACACCTCTCGGTGCTCTATACAACTCACTGAGGTTTTATCTTTTGTTTTCATTCTTTTTTTTCTCTCAGACTTTCAGACTGAGTAATTTTTATTGATCTATTTTCTGTGTTCCCTGATTCTTGTATAAACCTGCAGTTTTAAACATTTTTTCGTACTACCCTGACAAGTGCAGCTGTTGTGCCTCCGTGACGGAGGACCTATTCCCGATGTAAACAGAGCGACATGCATGTCCCAATTCTTCCGTGTTTATCTCCAGTCATCTGTTAAAAGCAGCTAGTGATTTTTTTTAATTTCACATATTGCGTCTTTTAGTTCTAAAATTTCTATACACTTCTGTCTTTCTGTTTCTCTGATGAGATTTCCTATTTATTTTTTGTTCGTTTGTTTTTTAAAGATTTTATTTATTTCACAGAGAGAGACACAGTGAGAGAGGGAACACAAGCAGAGGGAAGGAGAGAGGGAGAAGCAGGATTCCCACCAAGCAGGGAGCCCGGTGTGGGGCTGGATCCCAGGACCCTGGGATCATGACCTGAGCCAAAGGCAGATGCTTAACAACAGCCACACAGGCACTCCTACTTTTTGAAGACAGATTTTCTTTTATGTCTTTGAGCAAAGCTGTAATAGCTGCTTTGATATTTTGCCTGCTAATTCCAACATAGAAATCATTTGAGGATTAATCATCATTAATTTTCTGTTTTTTCCTGATTAGGAGTCATGTTTTCCTCTTTCTTAAATGTCTAGTAATTTTGAGATGTATTACAGACATTTAAGTAAATGTTAATATTATCAGTTCAGTTATGTTCCTCTGAAGAGGTTGTTTGTGATTGATCAGGATTTAACAGACAGTTATTTGGGCTGTCTTCATACTCCATGCTGTATCTCTCTTGTTAAGGTGGCAACTGAAACCTCATTCAGTTCCCTCACAGATATAAATACTTCACCTTATATAACACATAGTTCAGAGGTCATCTGGCAATCTAGGCCAAGTGTGCGGAGTTTGGTGTTTTCCCCTTGTGACTCCTCTTTCCAGAATCTCCCTCCCCTCACTTTGCACTAAGGTAGTAATCCTGAGCTCTGCCTTCTAGTTCTTCAAGTGGAGTTTTATTTTTTTTTTTTTATTTTAAAGATTTTACTAGAGAGAGAGAAAGAATGAGCGAGAGAGAGGCCACAAGCAGGGGGAGTGGCAGAGGCAGAGGGAGAAGCAGGCTCCATGCTGAGCAGGGAGCCCGATGTGGGGCTCAGTTCCAGGACCCTGGGATCATGACCTGAGCCAAAGGCAGATGTTTAACCAACTGAACCACCAAGCCCCCCACCCAAGTGGAGTTTTAAATAAAGTTTAGATGGCCTCTTTTATTGGATTATAATTATTTAAAATTTGAAAGAAAGCATTGGTCATTTTTGGTGACTAATCATTTTTGATGACTAACAGTGTCATTTAAAGTTCTAATTTCCTTTAAATTAACATGCTCTGCCATTACATGCAAATGCCTACCTACAATAACAGTCAGAATGTGCTACGAACACTTAGCCACCCACACTAGAATTTTAAATCTACATTCTCTTTGAATGCTGTTTTGGTGAATTTCAATGTGGGAGGTAAGATGATTTCAAACTTCACATTTTCTATCATCGTCAAAGGCATAATTTTTCTGACATCTTTTTTCATTCTGGATAAGAAATTACACTAGCATAATGTTTTTAAATAAGATTTTTTTCATGTAACGAAAACGTTTTTCTGTTCAATCTATCCAAGCTAAAAAAGCCCAGAAGCATTTATTTACTTATCATAACTGTTAAGAAATTACAGTCATTACACCTACCAGCTGTTCTCTTCCACATCATGCTGGAACAGAAAGAGTAGATCACTTTGCTTCAGAAAATCTCCTGTATTTCTCTTTGTACTTCATCAATTGTTTGAGCCTTTGGACAGCTGAGCAAAATATAGAATATACCCAACCCAGCCTTTGCCTCCCAGAGCTTGCTTCCTAAAGAGGAAAGTTCTTTTCTATGTAGTAAAGAGGAAGATTATCTTTCTTGAGTGTCACGAGCTCTACAAAATAGACTGTGGATGTTAGAGTTAGCCAGTAAAAGAACAGAAATAATATGGACTAGGACTAGGACTTGGTTTAAGTTCGCTGCTTACATGAAAGGCATTGCTATTAAAGGCAGGTAACATAACTACATTAGATCTGACAATAAGTACATTATCACAGAAATAAATACTTCATCTTTTAATCAAGAACTCAAATCATTTAATTCTTTAGCTATAACATGATCAATTAATATTAAAACTTAAATTGAAAAATAACATTAAAAAACAATAGCTGGATGATGTCGAATACATTTTAAACTAGATACTTAAAATAGTATTTAAAAGTCATTTGGCCCTATCATAAAATGGTATTTGAGAACTTATTTTTTTTTTTTTTTTGAGAACTTATTTTTTAAGTGAAAGCAGCTATCAGTAGAAGTGAGAAGCCAAACTGAATAGCATTACCTTCTTTTGTGAGCTTCCTTCTTTTAACACTTCTAAAAAATTCGGTGAGTGCCTATCGTGGGCCAGGCACCGTGCTTAGTGCAGTGTCTCAACCCAGCGGGTTCACCGGCCCGTGGGAACAGCACATCAGTGTGGCCCAATCTTGTAGTTCCTCAAGAGAAGTCTTTTGTGTAAATCAGACTACTGATTTTGAAATGCTGGCATCCAATTCAGAACTATTTAGGACATTGTGAAGGCCACATGAACCACGGTGAACGGCACCTTGAGCTCACGGGCTTCACTTCTGTGGCCCCTGAATTAAGGCAGGACCCTCGTGAAGACACAAGTGCTGCCCAGCAGGATACACACGAGCCATTCTCAATCAGTGGCACCTCAACGTGACTTGTTTAATGTGCTTTTCCCCAACACTGGCCGCTCCCAAGACCATTTCAGCTAGAAAGAACATGAAAGGAAGAGCACAGAGACAAAAGTCCATGCAGGGGACAGCAGGGTTACTAGAGGACACTCCAAAAATGCAGCTGCAGACTCAAAAGGAAGATTTCAGCAAGCAACACTGAGCATCTACTGGGACAGGCACGCTGCAGGGTGATACATATGTGGGAAAGGGCTGCCGTTTATGCAGAGATTGGGGAGGGGCTTTCACAATAACCATGAAGAAGTTAGGCAGGGGTGGGCTGGGAGTCCCAGGCATCTGGGCTGATAAAGGGATGTGGAGTGAGCATGTGGAAGAAGAAAGAGGCCCACACCAAGTGTTCTGTGGGTCCTTGGCCCACAACTTCCAGCTGCAAGTGCAGAGAACGTGTGTCACCAGCGAGCCTCTCACACGGTGCCACACACACTCACGCACGTTTCCAGGCTAATACACTGAGTGATGTTACATTGCTCAGAAGTGCTTACACTATATTTTACAAACAGCTTTTGTTAATTCACTAATATGAACATCCTTTTAAGAATGTAAATTGGACTAGGGGCGCCTGGGTGGCTCAGTGGGTTAAAGCCTCTGCCTTCAGCTCAGGTCATGATCTCGGGGTCCTGGGATTGAGCCCCGCATCGGGCTCTCTGCTCAGAGGGGAGCCTGCTTCCTCCTCTCTCTCTGCCTGCCTCTCTGCCTGCTTGTGATCTCTCTCTGTCAAATAAATAAAATCTTTAAAAAAAAAGAATATAAATTGGTATCATAAACCTCTTGCAATTAATTCTTGGGAACTCTGCTAAATACATCAGTAGGTCCCACGACATCCAAAATGTCACCTGATTCAATGTACTGTGGCAAGCATGAACCAAGCTTAATAACAGAATATCCAACACCTGTCAGTACTCAACAAACAGGAATCGATGTTCATTGATCTACTCATACCTCATTTGAGTCCCATTTCTTTTTTAAGATTTTATTTATTTATTAGAGAGAGAGCAAGAGCAGGGTGAGGAGCAGAGGGAGAAGCAGGCTCCTCACTGAGCAGGGACCCTGATGCGGGGCTCCATCCCAGGATTCCAGGATCATGACTTGAGCTGAAGGCAGACGCTTAACTGACTGAGCCACCCGGGCTCCCGTTGAGTCCCATTTCTGAGACGAGACTCAGGATAAGCTGAATCGCAGGCCCCATAGTGCAGCCCTTTTGGATGTGGTGTTGCAAATGTTAAAGCTGACATTCAGAACCCACAAAGAGATTAAATGTGTTAGGCTTTGATTTTATTTAGAATCATAAGAGAAACATTTTTAATAAACTCTTAAGTTCTCCATTAGTGTGATTTAAATAATGAATTTATAAAGATTGATTTGTTTACATACACTCAACTGTAGAAAAATTATATTGTTTGTTTGTTTATACCATCAAATGCAATCAAGCCAAACAAGACGGTTAACGGAAATGATTACTGAATGCAGCATTAGCTGATGGCTTTAAATTTAGAATGTGTTACTGATGTCAGGGCTGATTAGATTCGTTCTCTATCTAAAACTGATGCTATTAAAAGCTTTGAGCAATTTAGATGTAGTCACTGAGTAAAATTCCAACAGGGTGAGAGAAATTCTATCAGAATTGATTCTGCGGTGGTGACTTTATATGTGCACAGACGTTGCTGAGGGGGCCTTCAGTGATGGGGTAGAAAGAAAAAATAGGGTGCAGGAGGGGTGATCGGTTGGCATCAGTCCAAGAAAGGTAAAGAGCCTTGGAGTAGAAAAAGTACTCATCTTCACACAGGGAATCCCAAATGGCATGAGGATACGACTATTGCTCATTTCTGCTTCAGAACTTTCGAGAAGCAGGCAAAATAAATGAAGGGGACACAAGAGGTTAATATGGTATCATGCTTTAGTCACTCCTCTACAAAGGAACCCACAGGGGAGTCGCGGGAGCCAGTGGTGGGACCAAGAGTTTTACTAATAAAAGGAACGTGTGGTAAGAGCAAGGGCCATCTACACACCGTATGGAATGATGTTGTATTGTGAGTACCTCGGACCCTAAAAGCACACTGCAGGGATCAGACCCATCAAACTGCCACAGAGAGTCTCATAGAACAACTGTCCTTGTGCTCCAGGGAAAGAGTGAGTCCAATTCTGGGGCTCCTGCAGCAGGACTTGGGGAGATGTTGCAGGTAGTGGTGACTTTAGAAAGGGGTGCCATGGGGACAGTATGCCATTTCCAATGTCTGTGTCTTTCAAATATTTTAGGACTGATCCAAATGTCCTAAGACATTTTAAATGGGAAGGAAAAATATTATTTCCTGGACCTGAAATTCTCTGGGTATATAAGATTCTCACCCTGTCCAGGTGTGTGGGAGAGCGTATCTGTCAGTAGGTCAGATCGAAGCTGGAAGGTTCCTGTCATTATTAATGCAGCTTAGCCATCTCTAGGAAAAAGGCAGCAAATAATTTGGATCCCTCTATGTAGTTCCACCTAACAAAAGAAGAAATAAAGAGAAACACTATTATTTCCATACAAATTATGGAGGAAAGTAGCCTCCAATGTAAATAGGAAGATTTGGTGATGTGAATTCAATGTCAAGCATGTAACGCATGGGAAGGTGACGATGTGGAGACCCGGGGTTCGTGCAGCGGAGGACCGGCCCCCCACAAGGATCCACTGACCTGTTGATCTTCTCTTTCTGAGAGTGCTCCCCATCATCAACAGCACCTAGCGGGAGCATCATCACACTCTTTTGGATGGTGTCCTGGAATATTCTGGCAATCGGTATGGTTGACCCATCCCGGATCATGTCTGGCTCTGTTCCAAACACTGAAGCACAAGGACAGAAAGCATTTGAATGAAATAATGACAAGACTACCCCTAGTCACCTTCTCAAATGTAGTGTTTGCTTTATCTTTCCCTTTTTCTTTTTCTTATTTAACCATTAAGTTTGGTGCTTGGGGTAAGTAAGCTTCTTGATACCATGCAGTTTCTCTTCCAAAATAGTCAATAGAGTCAAGAAGAAAACCATGGTTGCATTCTTTACAATTACCTACTTCCCCCCCCCAAAAAAAAGCTTTTTAAATAAAATTTTTATTCTGAATTGTAGATTTTATAGAAAAGTTGCAAAAATAGTACAGGGAGAGTTCCCATATGTTCCTTACTTTACTTTCTGTAATGTTAACATCTTATATAACTATTGTACGATTTTAAAGAATAGGAAGTTAACATTGGAATAACATTATTAACTCGATTCAGACCTTATTTAATTTCACCAACTCTTCCCTTTTTCCATTGCAGGATCCAATCCAGAATGCTACATTGTGTTTTGTCACTGCTTCTTACTCTCCTCTGGTCTGTGACAGTTTCTCAGTCTCTCCTTGTCTTTCATGGCCCTGACCCGCTTGAAGAGTACTGATCAGTTGTTTTGTAAAGTGTCTCTTCGTTTGGGTTTGTTTGATATTTTCTCATGATTGGAAAAGGTCTTGCATTCCTGGCAAGAGCATTAGAAGACAATGTACCTGCTTCTACGGTTGCTTCATGAATTAAATATTTGGAAAGTGGGGCTTCTTTGGTTTTGTAACCAGCACACAAATAAACAGCTTTATTCAACTATCACCTGAATGTTGCGGAGTTTGTGCTCAGCTGTCAAGATGTCCCATGAAAGAGTGTCAGTGGGTATCCTAGGGCCTGAGGAGCAATGACTTCAAACCTTCCAGGCTAGAAGATGAGTTGTCAGTGATGGAGTGGAAATGCAAAACAAAATGAAGACGCAAAAGATAACATGCCATGTCTTCTTTATCCACAGAGCAAGGTGTGAATGTGAGTAAAGATGATGTACTTTCTTGGAAGAACTAGCTTCGCACACAGTAAACCAAAAGGTGCCTTTGTTGCAAGAGTATTTCAGGTCTCTCCTATTGACCTTGACATTTCAATCACACCTCCCTCTTCAGCTGGGATTACATTTACCTTCCTAATAACTTTTCTTCCTCTTTTCTTCACTTCCAAATTTTACTGGTAAAAGACTGCTACAGCTGGAGCGGTAGGAATGATTAGGGAGAGAAGTAGGGCTCTAAGTCTCAGGCCTGTCCTCTAATTTTTAATGTCTCTGTCCTTTGTACGGACACCCCTGATAAAGTGGTAGTGCTCCTAGATGGTCTGGCCTCCAACTACAGCTCTGCCCCATTAGGGATGCGGCCTGAGATAGAGTACCATTAGTCCCAATAAACATGTGTCAGGGTTCCCCACCTGGCTTTTGGGGACACCCTGAAAGTCCCCCTGCCTTTCAGACAGTCCGCTATGTTGCAGTCGTTGGCAGTGTCACCTTCCTGCTGCAGAATCCAGAGACTGGAGACTCCTTCGCCTGCCCAGGCAGCCAGGGTCCAGGTGTGTGTCCTGTGCTTACCGATCACATGATTCTGCCCAGGACTTGGAAGCATATGCAGTCAAAATAGACACCACCAGAGAAATTCCAAATCGGACTCTGCTGCCTTCCCTACCTCCGGGGAAGCAGAACGGCGCTGAAAAGACCTGGTTTTCGAGTCAGATAGGCTGGAATTGAGTTCCTATGTTTGGTAATTTTATAAAATGAGCATCCGCAGGAAGCCTCTCTATGGAAATCCCAGGTGGCCGGCCATGGGGCTGTTCGCATCAGAACTGGACCCCACAGAGAGTGGATTAAAGACCCAAACCCTGTGGGGCTGGGTCCGTGGTTAGCCCCCTCGAGGGCGACCCTGGCTCTCGGGGAAAGGCCTGCCTTCATACAGTGGGTCTCGCCTCCTGTTTCCCACCTCCTGCTGGCCTGTGGCCATGAAACCCAAACCTCTCCGTGACCGAGAAGAACAAATCCCCACACGGCAGCCCAATGTCAGCTTTCTTATGCCATTACATTTGAGCTCCTTCTTTTTTTTTTTTTAATAAGAGTTGTTTTTTTGTTTTATTTTTGGTTTGGTTTAGTTTAGTTTGGTCTTAGAAAGAGAGAGCCGGTGCGCACGTGCACAAGGGCGAGAGGGGTGGGGTAGAGGAAGAAGGAGAGGCAATCTCAAGGAGACTCCACACTAAGCCTGGAGCCCGGAGCCTGGGGCTCAGAGCCCGACGCGGGGCTCAATCCCACAACCCCGAGATCATGACCTGAGCTGAAACCAAGAATCAGATGCTCAACCGACAACCACCCAGGCGCCCCTAGCTCTTTCATTTTTAACCCGAGATTTCCTATACTTTCATGCAAATTCAGCTATGCCTTTTAAAGGACATTTTTATATGTTGGTCATCATTTCCACAAGCATCAGAGGCTCACAAGCCCGTCATTTTATCCCAAATTCAGGCTTCCAGACACGAACCTGGCTTTGCCACTTCCAGCTGAGTGCCCTTCATTCAGCAAATTCCGCAATCTCTTCCAGACTTACTTTGTAAACCCGGGAAGGCTGGGGGGGGGGGGTGGGGGGAGACAGTAGGTATGAAGACCCCTGGGCGGGGCTGCTGACGCTCAGTGAGGAGCCCGTCTGGAGAGGAGAGCTGAAGGAAATGCTCGATGAGCCTGCTTTGTCCACTCCCCCACCAGGCACCGCACCCTGGTCCCACTGAAAAACGACAACTCGAGGTATCGCACGTCTGACCTGTTTTGATGGCTCTTTTTGCTGCAAGATACTGATGATCTTTAATATTTGCAATCCATGGCTGCAGTCCTAGCATCATAGAAACAGCCATCTGGTTGGAACTATTTCTTTTGGAGAATATGTTTTCCAGATGCTGCTTCACCTGAAAAGGAACATTTTCAGTTGTAAGGGAAAATTTCAAGGTATTATCCCTGCAGTGACTATACACAGTCTTTCATCAAGGAACTGAAATCCCAGCCCAACAAATTCGAGCGTCGTGATTTTACCCTCATTCCGCGGAGGGCTGACTGAGTGAGCAGGGCCTCCGGGACCGAGAGCTTTGGCGGTGAGAGAAATGCTGGTCTCCCTCCCCTTCTGTCTGTGGACCCTCCGATTCTCAGCCCTGCATTCTCCCCATCCTGACCACTGTGTCAGACTGAAAATGTTTGGTAATTATAAAACACAATATAACTTCTCAATTTGAATAGCCCTCTTCTCAGACTTGTCAGTACCTTAAGGACTATTTGGGGAATATTAGGCATTTGTTAATTCCTGAAAAGGGCAGGCAAGGGGGAGGACAATTCCAAACTAAGCTATAAAGGAGCCTTTTGTCAGCCTCCTTCTCTGTCCCCTGGGCTCCATTCCAGTGGCCACCATGGAAATCCTCCCAAGAAAAATTCCACCCCCTGAAATATTCCTGCCATTCATTCCTTCGACAAACATTTGTGGAATGCCTATCACATTGACCAGTACTAGATGCTGGGATCACAGCTGTGGGCAAAACCGGGATGAGGGGTAAAATCCTGTTGTAAGAAGGAGAAACAATACATTCAAAATGGGAGGGATGATGGGCAGAAAACAGGGATGGACACAGGGAAGGAGGGCATTTTAGGATGTAATTAACGCTAAGAAGACAATAAAAGAGGTCAACGGGATGTAGAGATTTGGGAAGAAATATTCTTGGAGCTCATTTATTCAGAGCCTACTTTCTGTTGAGCTTGAGGTAAACTGATGATAGGGTGATGATTTAGAAAGAAAACTCCTTCCAGATAGCATTTTCATTAAAACAGCTGCTTTCAGACTGTTGATTCCAGACACCAAGAGCAAACTAACTACAAGTCCGAGTGTCCCCAGCCCCACCAGCCATAGGCAGTCAGTTTCTCCGTCTGCGTATAAACCAATCTTGCCTTTATGTCAACTGTTTACTGTGAAAATACTTCCCATCACTCCAACCCCAAACAATCATTTATCTGACTACTGTAATTGCACATAATTACAGACAGATTTTTACTGACCAAAAATTATATTGGTTTCTTGACATTTTTCCAGTCCCTTTTATATTGGGGGGGGAAATGGTACTTCGGTGCTAACAACCAAAGAGCTCACCGCACTGGGATGCGACTCCCCGAAACGGGGCTGTGGGAAGAACAACACCGTTACCTGTTTTTCCACCACAGATGTATTCATGTGAGGGACAAGACGGATTGAAAATTTCCCTGTAACTTGGCCAGGGATGACTGTTTTCGCTCCAGGCTCATCAAATGCACCCTCAATCCCATGGATGGAAAGAGAAGGGTACCTCCAGAGATGCATTAGAATGTCCTCCTGCGGTAAAACAGAATTCCTTTACTACATAGAAGAAGGTTCCATTAAAACTCTGGTGACTTGTATCGGCCGTGTCACCCGTTTCTGTACATCTTTGACACCGCTCGTGACAAGTTAATTATCACCTTCCTTAGCCATGTCTGGACTGTAGCACAAGTAAGTCCTCCCCCTCCGGCCCCGAGCCCCCGCGCTGCCCCCGCCTGACCGAGCTGCTGCATGGACACCGGCCCCTCATCGCCTCGCCACTGCCGTTAATAGATGGCAAAGGGTCTTTCAGAATTTGGGACTTGATTAGAAATTTCTACCCCCAAGCACCATGATGATCAGTTGCACAGGAAATGCCTTTTCTTTTCCAGAAGGCTTTGTAGAACTCTGCATACGTTTGAGCCACTTTCCTCGCCTGCTCTGGCCAAGGCAGAGCTGGTCCCAGGGAAGAGATCTACCACTTCTGTCCGGCTTGACTCTCCCCCTCCCGGCAGCCCCCCAGAACGAGCCTTAGCCACCATACACTGTAGCGGGCAAGGGTTTAAAAAGAAGAAGAAGGGGAGAGAAAACACACAAATTTGCCAGAAATGAATGCTCTGGGCTCTGGTTTCTTCACTACCCCGAGGCGGCGATGTAGCAATGGCAGAGTTAGCCCCAAAGGCTCCTAATTCTGTCTGCTGGAATGGACACTTGGGGGGCTTACAGCTGGAATCATCTCAGACTGTTCTCAATCTTTGAGCAGCGAGGAAGCACAGGCAGCCGAAAGCTGGCATGGGATCGAGTCCAAGAAACCGACTTGGAAAAGCATGTCTGTGAATTGAGTGACGGTCCCAAGATTCCATGCCTGGTGCCAGGGCCAGTCAGACCCCAGAGAAATTTCTGGTTGCTCTATACCTGAGGGAGTTAAGTGGCCATGAAAGTGAAATTCTGCCTCCAAATTAACATCATTTTCAGTTCTGAGGTGCGCAGATTCGCAGCCCACAGTAAACGTGGGATGGGAAAAACAGGATTCATTACTGTCACTCTTCTTTCAGATTAGCCACCAACTAATGACCATACCTTGGTGTCAAACAGAAATCTCTTAACCCGGCTGCTATTCCGGTATTCTTCTAGGTCCAGATCAATGGCTTTGTACATTTTTCTCTCCTCTTCAGTAAGAGGTGCCACCTGGTCATAGATTCCAGGGATCAGAATATGACCAGATGAGTCCACAAGGCTCCCTGCAAGGTGCACACAGGAAACAAAGCCAAGAAGAAGTTACGCGGGTGTTGATGTACTGGTCCCGGAGCAGGACCATGGGTGACCCTCCTGGGGCTGCAGCGGGCCTTGGGACAGGCCCTGGTCCCGCCCGGCAGAGCCACTGGCACCATCCCATCTGTGAGGGGATGGCTGGAGGAAGGAGCTGGTCTCCAGACAGATGAGTTGAGTCGGACCCATCCCAATGACCACCTCGTCAATGGAGAGATGCAAACACATGGTAATTGGCTGTGACTTACCTGCCTTACAGAAGTTCTCGATTCTACCTTCTGTGTTATAAATAAGGTTCCTTTTAACATTTCAATTGATCCTGAGTTAAAAAGTACTATATGTTCATTATAAAAAATCTTAAATATGTATGTATATGTCTATACAAACATTCCTGAGGAACTGACAATCCTCTTTGCTTCTCGGCTTCTCTCCCCCTACATACACCATCATATGATGACCACTCATCTTTAATCAAAAGCATAATACCCTTGAGGTCTAGCCTATGAGGCATACACCAACCACAAAGACCTTAGAGTGAATATGCAGATATACTAGTCTGTTATTTATGAAAGAGTTTGGGGATTAATAGGAATGGGAGGGAAACATCAGTGAGTATTTACAGAGGAAGTTAAAGTGGAGATCTGGTAAACACTGGTCACTACCTTGAGAACATACTTAACCAAAGTAGCAAGCAGACTATCAGAAATGGTGAAAAATGGATCCCGGGCATCTAAATTCATCCTCGGGTCCCCTGGGGCCTTTCATTCAAGTAAAGACACTTCATAAAAAAATGTGCTCCATATTCTTAATGTGACTATAACTTGACATGTCAAACTACTGAGAAGCACTGTATTTTCAAATCTCCCTGTCACAGCTGACACAGCCTACAAAGCAGAGGGTGGAAGGCTCCAGTGTGTTCCCCCTCACTACTGGACACGTGCTGTGTTTAAGGTATGGGATGAACTCTGGGGACAATTACAAAGCAGAGGGTCAAAGGCTCCGGGAGAACCAATGTGCGCCCCCTCATTACTGGACACCTGCTATGTTCAAGGCACAGGACGAACGCTGGGGACAAGAGGATGTGTTAAGACCACACTTTCCTCAGCAACAGCTTCACTGCTCACCACATAGGCTAAATGATAGGTGTGACCCTCCCTGAGCCCAACAGCAGGTGGTTCAGCTCTCTGTGTAGACACAACAGAATCCAGGGTAAACACCCTCCCAGAACCCACAGGGGTGGCCATAGTGTGGGACATGTTGGGTGTCCCAGCACTTTGAGATGATCCTAGAAGTGAAGACCCCAAGCTTGGAGATGTCAAGGCAGCAAAATGAGAAGAGAAGGCTTCACTGTTTGATTTTCAACCATGTCCTCCTTAGCAGGCGCTCCTGGTCCCCCCACACTTTACCCAAACTTCTACCACCGCACTTGGGGTACAGTCTGCAGCCTGCTGCACACGAACCAGCCTCTTGGCGTCACTGAGTTATGGAATTCCCTGCATTTAACCCAGCAGAGGATATGACATAGTAAAAAATGGCATAAGCTCGTTAGTAAAATTCAAGTAAAACAAACATTGGGCGCTGGCGATTGGGACCGGCTGCCACTAACTTGCAGGCCACCCTCCGTACCCTCACCAAAGCCAAAATCAAATATGAAAGCACCATCAATAATACAATCATGAAGTCTTCCTTTCGGTGTATGTCCCTGAACTTCTGTTGACATTCTCATAGGCAAGGACAGAGCTGCCAAGTGAGTAAGAGACCCTGCTCTTAATTTGGCTGGAAAGACACAGGGTGAAGAAACACCTGCGGGTCCACAAACAAAGGGGAGCAAACTGCAGGAGCACAGGGGCAGGCCAGGAGCCCGCAAGGGGGACACTCAGGGAAAGCCAAGGCAGCACCACTCTTGGGCCCCAGAGACGGTGTGGGACACACCGGCACAGGCTCAGTGGTGAGAAGAGAGGAGTGTCTGAATGGCAAGGTTAACGGCACTCACACCTGAAATACTCTAGCAGCCGGGATGCTCGGCGTCCATGTTCGGACACTGAACTCTGACATTTTTCCTATTGTCCCAGCTAGCCTTGCCAGATACTACCCCAGGGGTGGCAGGTGGGGGGGGGGGCGGTCAGAGGTTGTTACAAGTGAGGCTGGACTTTGAGCAGTGTGGCCTTTCTACATGCTCGCTGCTCTTCTCCAGCACAACCGGCCCGGCCCAGTCCTGGGTATGCAGATCCTGTTTTCTCAGGATCTCATGCAGGGCAGCCTTCCCAGCTAGGGGGTGAAAAGAGAGCCAGCACATCCCGAGAGCAGAGGAATAGCATGTCCTCTTCTCCCTGCCCCTCACCCCCCAGCAGAGGTCTATTTAGGCGCCGCTCAGTACAAGGTGTCCTCCAGGCACCGCCAGGCACCACCACCGCAGGGCCGCCAATGGGAAAACGCCACACACGTGCTGTCCATGCTTCTGCCGTCCATGTCTTGCCCCAGTTCTCCAACATTGAATGCGTTCCCATGAAAACAGGATGTTGCTGAGAAAGTTCATCTCCCCACCCCTGTCTCCTTTCCCACTTGAAATCATGATCCTCTGAACTTAATGTAATTTCTGCAGCTACTAGGGCCTCCTCTGCCAGGAGCCCAGCCAGGAAATGCATGGGAGGCAGAGAGGGTGGTGCCTTTGAAAACTGCATGCAGGAAGCAAATGTAATCCTTGATCCCCAGGAGTGCTCTTGGAATTTAACATTTTACTACTACCGGGGAGTTGGTACTTATTAAGAGGGCCCTGGGCCCCATGATCTTCCCTGCATTGTGGCTTTTAGGAGAGTGCAGGGAATGGGAACGTCCACCAGAGGAAAGTGCAGGAGCTGAGGGCTCTGTGCAAACTGAGTATCTGCACCCCCACCGTCTCCCACCCAAACACACCCCAGTCCAAGTCTCTTTGAAGATGGGGGCGGACCAGTTTCCCAGTTTCCCTGTTTCCCCCAGTGGAGACTGCTGTGCCTTTCACACAGCTAGCACTCAACAAACCTTTATAATCTATTAGCAATCACAGTTACCAGGATCATACAGCTGAGGACCCCAGAAGATAGAGAGATAGGAACTTGCACAAGGTCGCACAGCAGCAGGGGCTTCCTGACTAATGTGTAGCGCACCTGCCCATCTACAGGGGGAGGGCCTGATGAAACCAGCTCTCCTGGGACATCCTTAACAGGCGGTGGCCCCGCAGGAGGGCATGGGAGCCAAGACGCTATTGGGGTTAGCAAGCAAAACTGCTTGTCATCAGTCCAAAGTTCAACCCCATGTCCTTAGATCTTTGTACATCGCATAAGAAAGCCATACACATGATCCAATCCAGAATCATTTCATTATGGATTATTTGATTTGTCTCAAAAAATTAAAGAAAGTGAAACCATATGCTTTTTATTCTGTTCATGTTCTTAATCTGATTTTTCCTCACAGAGCCATATGCATTTGTAAGACTGAATGGAATTCTATGCCTATGTGAAACCATACAGTGTAAGAGAATATCACGCAACAATCATGATTGGGGGAGCTTGAAATGCACCGTAAAGATCTGATGATGTCATTTCTAGGGAAGAGAAAATTAGTTCTGGTAAAACAGAAAATTAATTCTTTCACCCCTCACCACCAAATATTGAGTTGCATGCTATCTGAATTCTTCTGGAAACATTTTAAACACTTTAAAGGAAAATGGATTGTTGTATTCTATCTGAAATTAACCAGCATGGGAAATATTGTGTAAGAATTATGTTTTAGGAAAACTGGAAGGCCATAGAGACTAGAGAGATGATAGGTAAATAGAAAGAACAGGCTGATGGCAGAGAAATGACAGATCGCAGAGCTAGACAATGCACGAGAAGTAGACATACAGATTTCATTATTTACTCCAGGGAATGAAGGAGCAAGAAGCTCTACAACGAAAGATGGTCCTGAAGACCCTGGGGACACCCCCCAACAGGTGCCCCAGGTGGGCTGATGGTGCCAGTGAGCCTGCCAAGGCCAAGCGGATGCAAGTGAGTGGGGCAGAGGTAAAGCTGTGTCAACACAAAAAGAAAAAAAGAGACTTTTGCTAATTGATCCCCATAGAGGACATGCTTTTTGGCAGTTTGTCTGCCCCAAAAGGGCACATTGTAAAATTTGCATAAATGTGCCCTTTCAGCCAAGGAGACAGATCCAAGTATTATGGGGTCTGAAGAATTCCAAATTGTGAACATAAAAGGGTCGTGTCCTTGCAGGATTGTAAAAGGGGCTCCTCCAAGCGAGGCTCCTGAGGACGAAGCTTCCTTCACCGCCAGGATCCAGCCCGGATGCAAGCAAGAGTGACCAGATGAATGGAGGCGGTCAGGGTGGGCACACTGGCCCCCTAGAGGAGCACACACATACACACAACTTCCGCCGGTGAGCTCCAGATGCTCTACGGCAGGGCAGGAGCAGGCAGCCACGAGTGAACCGACAGGGGTCTTTGTGCCACTCGAGGCCACAGAACTGGAAACAAGGTGCCAGGTGGTGCTGGTGTCCTTGGTATCATCTCTGAATGCTTCTCCGGGGGGGGTCTCTCAGCTACTGCCTCTGGGTATGGCCAGATGTGTCACAGTACCCAGTAAAAGAAAAGGGAGTAAACTGAGGAAGAGCTTCCACCCATGAACAAAAGTAATGTGGACTCAACAAGCCTAAGGAACATTTAGCCAAAGTGGGGAAAGCTAATAATATGGTTTTTCTTCTACTCCACCCTTACTCAGAACTGGTTTGGAGGCCAAGGAAGGAGAGATGCACTGCGTCAAATAGAACCGTATTCTAGTAGAATCCATGATGCTTAAAACATGAAATGAAGGGGTGCCTGGGTGGCTCAGTCAGTTGAGCGTCCGACTAGTGGTTTCAGCTCAGGTCATGATCTCAGGGTCATGAGATCAAACCCTGCATTGGGCTCCACGCTCAGTGGGGGTCTACTTTTCCCTCTCCCTCTGCCTCCACCCCGCCCCTCTCTCTCTCTCTCAAATAAATAAATAAATTAACAAACAAATAAATAAATCTTTGAAAAAAAAAGTGAAATGAGATAAGACATTACCAAGAAGAGCAACCAAATCAGCCATTGGTTCATTGAGGATACCCCCAAAGGTTCCTGAATGAAAATCTTGATCTCTGCACTTCACCTGTAAGACAGGTCAAAGAGAAGACAGGCGCTCAGCCCCGAGGTTGCTCTGGCGATAGCTTTCGTGTGGCAGAGGATGCCCCGGCGCGCCATCCCTCAGGACTCAGGTGGGTGCCTCCCAGTCACATAACTTGGAGCATCTACTCCTCCTGTATCTTCATTTCTCATTCTTTCCCGAATCCCCGAAACTGACTTCAGTTCCCAGTTGTTCTCTAACACAGCTCTGTTTGGGGCCGGCAGCCCCTTCTCCGAGTGCCCAAGTCTACGTAGCCCGCCCATCTATCTCTCACCCTCCTCCCAGAAACCGTCCTCTTTATTCTCTTCTTGCAGTTCTATTAGCATCTCTACCAGTAACTTCCTCCCTGCCTCCCACTCTGGAGCTCGGTCCATGGCTCAGGAAAAACGGATGATTTACCACGGAGAGAACTTCTGGTTCTAAACTGCTGTCAGTATGAATAGAAAAGTTAAAGGAAGCCAAACTGGACATGGTGCTTGGGGATCGCAACCACCCTGGACCCACTTTACAGGTAAAGAAACTGAGGTGGTGAGGTCAAGGAGTCTGCACAGGGCTGTGCACCGTGGGAGCCAGATTCCCACGCAGCCCGGCCATGCCAGCACCCCTCCTTCTCCCCCCGACCACACATGCACGTGGGCCTCCTGCCTGGACCCGCTCATGACAGACCCCGATCAGGCAGTCAGAGTCGCAAACCCCTGAATCCTCTCCCTCCGGTTGAGAGGCTTCCTGAGTCCCCTGGTCCTGAGACCTCTGGGACCCCGGGCCGTGGCTCCCGCTCAGAACTCTGCTCTCCCAAGAGCTTTCTCTCTTCCCCGCAAGATCCCGGGACCGACTCCTCCCCCCACACCGCTGCAAATACCTCCACCCGGAAGTAGCTGTTCCCTCGCGTGCCGTAAGTGAGCGCTGGCTTCCGCTGGCTGAGCCACAGGTTATCTGAAATGACGATGTAGTCGACGCTGGAAAAGAACCCGTCCTTCTCCTTTCTGACCAGCTCCTCCAGGCCAGCAGAACCTGCTTCCTCCATCCCTTCAATGACGAATTTGATATTCACAGGGAGATCCTGAGTCAAATTAATAACAGAACAAACCATTCTGGCAAAAAAAAAAAATTGCACGACTTGCCCATTCATCTTTCAGATCCAGAATTCGTTTGCATGTGACGTAAATACATGAATTATTATGTACATTCGATGTACAGTTTGTCCACATTCCCATCAGCTCCGTTCACAACAAAGGAGTCGTAACCAAGACAGTGAAGGGGAATACAATGAAGACCAATGCACATGGCCTCCAGCATGACCCTGACGGGTTCAACATGGAGCCTAAAGGGTGACTCGGGGAAAGAATTCCTGCAGGAGAAGCAACACCCACACTATGGAGCTCTGCTGGTCCGCCACAGAGACACACCTTCCTCCTTCTCCCCAAAAGGAACCTTTCAAGAAAGGTTACTCGGTTACAAAGCTCTTTTCTGTCCTCATAATTCTGAGCATGATAAATGAGAACTCTTTCCTTTGAAAGACTGTCTAATGTTTAAGCCTCAGGATAATTTTTATTTCAAGTATCTGTTATTTTTCAGCTCTTGAGTTCAATCTGCCTTTTAACTTATTCAAAGGCTTTGATCTTGCAGCAAAATGGAACTTGAGTTTTTCTCTAGTTAATATTAGGGCACAGAATAGCTCCTTTAAAATTTTTACAATGTGGCTTTCCCCCATTTGGTTTTGATCTTTTTGTATCTTTATAATTTATAACTTCATATCTTTGAGAGCCACATGAAGAAGAGAGGTCAAAGTCTTTTCCTGGAGCATAAAACACACAGGAGAACTCTAGAAGTAATTCTATGCAGATAAATGATGGCACAAACATACTAATTAGTTTTAAAGAGTGGGATTGAGTCACCAAAGATTAACAAAGGCAGGATGAGTGGAGGATTATGTATTAGAAAGTAAGTGACCTTCGGTCATTCAGTTGGTTAAGGGCATGTTGGGATAATGATTTGTTCAAATGTATCCCTTGCATAGATTTATTTCTCTGTGTCTTAAGAAGTTAAGCTAAAGTTCTGAAATATTAATATTTGAAAGCTCTTTATTAACATTTAACCAGAAAACAATTGCTGAGAAGTAGTTGGATAGCTTAAGAATTTTCTGGCAAAACGTGATTAATAAAATACAAACCAGAAACCACTAAGTGTTGAGGGAGGGGGACCGGGCAGCTGCCAGGCCCGGGTTTCGGTGCCTCCTCTGTCACTGACGCACAAGGGCCCCAGGACGAGCCATTGCACCTCTTGATCCCTCGACTCCCTACCTATGCAGTATGGGTAGTAATAGTTGTCTGACTCTTAGTAAGACAATCCAGTGACGTGAGGTGCCTTCGAGTGGTCAGTAAGCAACACAGAAAGAGAGGATGGGAGGGTGGAAGAACGGGGTGGGGGGGCACCAGAAAAGAAGAAACCCACCCTCGTAAAGGGTCTCACACTCACAGGCACTGGGGTTCCTCTGTGTGTTAGCTCATTTACTCCACTCCAGATTCCTGAGGCAGAAATAACTATTCCTAGTTCACAGATTAGATCAATGAGTCTCAGAGAGATCAGCTGATTTATCCAAGGGCCATGAACATTTCTTATGTTTTGTTTGTGATTATGTAAGTTTCAGAGTTGACAGTTAAAAAGCAAAGTAGATTTTGGCCTTTATACAGGAACTTTCTTATAAATATTGCTTTCTCCCTTGGGAGGGAGGGAGGGAAGGAGAGAAGGACGGAAGGAGGGAAGGAGGGAAGGAGGAAGGAAGGAAGGGATGGAGGAGGCAGGAAGTTGTCATCATCATCTTCATGGTGGTCATCATTGTCATCACCATCACCTTCACTGTCATTGTTATCATCATTGTCATTGTTGTCATTCCCATCATCCTAGTCATCATTGTCATTGCCCTCATCATCCCTGTCATTGTATTCATCATCACCACTGTTGTCATTCTCATCATTGTCATCGTCATCACCTTCATTGTCATCATTGATATCATCATTGTCATCATCATCATTCTAGTCATCGTCGTCATTGCTTCTTCCTCATTGTCATCTTCCTCATCGTCCTAACCTTCATTATCATCATTGTCATCAACATCATCATCATTGTCATTGTTGTCATTCTTGTTGTCCTAGTTGTCATCATTATTGTCATTGTCCTCATCATCACTGTCATTATCGTCATCGTCATTCCTGTCATCCTCATCATCGTCATGACTGTTGTCACCGTTGTCCTCACCATCATTGTCAACATTATCATTATTGTCACGTCCTCATTATCATCATTGTCGTTGTTCTTATCGTCCCCTATATTGTCGTCATCATTGTCATCCTCACCTTCATTGTCAATGCTGTCATCATCATCATCCGTCACCTTTATAGTCATTGTCATCATCATCATCACCCTCACTTTCAACATCATCATCATCATCAACATCATCGTCCTCATAGTCACCATTGTCGACATCATCCCTTCCCAAACACAGCTGGTTACCTACTTCCTCCAGGGATCTGAAGGTGCTCACAGCATTAATCCACGCTAAGACAGGGCCTTTGTTGTCTGTTGCTCCTCGTCCATAAAGTTTTCCTTGAAAAATGAGGGAAGAGTTTTTAGAAAAGCACAGACACCTCTGCCAAGTTGTGTGAGTTGAAAACAAAGGTAGTTTTATGGGTAATCATTTTAACAGTGCTTTCTACTTTTCCAGGCACAAATCTTGCTCTGAGTTCACAAAGTCTGATTTCTTGTGTACAGACAGTATGGCCATCAGTTAATCAGGTAATATAAATATACAGGTCCCTTTGGCCTTAACAGGAATTAGCTATTTCATCCAAGTTCATTGAAAAGGACCTGAGGATTTGTTGCAGAATGTCATGTAACATAGTCTCTCATTTCAAGATTTTATAATTAGTAGAAGAATGAAAAAAGGTATGTGTGTATCTCCATTAACCTCTCTTCTTTTTTTCTTTAAAAAACATAATTACATGTAGTATTTTAAAAAGGAAAATGTGTGACCTAGACAACTTCTTCCTCCCAAGAACTCTCATCTTGCCCAGGGGCATACATCGTGGGTGCGTAGCTCATAGTTTCTTTCACAAATGAGAAGAAAGCCAGCCTCATCGGACAGCTGGTAGACTACGGGACTGATAGCATTTTGTCCATTCTTAACAACAATAGAGAAGGCCTGGAGCTGGGGACAGGAGTCACATCTATGATTCCTAATCCACAAAAAGCCCAGTACTGATGCTTCCCTGACCATCTACTTCCGTCAGCGTGTAAGGGTCTGTGAGCCACCCGTCCTCCTTTCTAGCAGGCTGCACGTCCAAGTGGCCATAGAAGCACACGGTGGGTTTCTTTGGGTCATTCCCCAGTTCGGCCAGGATGATGGGAGGTATCGGGAGAGTCTGACCATTAGGCAGCTGAAAAAAAACAATAAAAACCCTAAAAAAACAGATCACATTAAAAAAAAAAATGTTTAGTCCTCCCAGAAAATCCAGACGTGACATTAGGAGTCCTGTTTCTACCCCTGGGTTTTTTTGTAGAGCCCACATAATTTCTCTGCTCACTTTATCTGCCTCTAAAATGGGTACCATGAGACGCTTAATTAAAACATAAAAGACAATTAAAAGTAAAGTGCTTTCTTGGATGCATAGGGGCAAACAGTAAGCTTAATCGAACAAGCTCTCCAATATGAACTCAGACTCAAATGGCTCAAATTAAGTGGATGTGGTTCTGGAAAACACACTCCATGCGGGGGCGCATCCCTGCTGAAGCAGGCAGCACCGGCGCCTAGGTTAAGGACCACCGTTTGCCCCCCAGGACACAGTAGTAAGCAGTGATTCTGACAGAAGACTGGATGCTTTGAGAAAGGTACACCTGAACACGAGGGAAAGGACAGTTTGGGAGAAACGTGGCCCGCAGGTGAAGGATATGAGTAGTACGGGGAGGGGACCGTCCCCAAACAAGTCGGCCTTTGCTCACCCACTCCACTCGCTCTCCCCCGCCCCCGGGTCCTGACACGATGAGAAATCAGTGATACCGGCTCCTCTGGGACGAGGTGTAATTTTGTATCCTTATCGGGGATCGAGATTACGGGGGCATTTTTGCGAAGGATCAGATCAGAGCGAGTCCCAGCCTTTCAACACCCAAGAGCAGGCGGGGCGGATGGACAGGGACGTGGCAGCTTGCAGAGGGGAGGGGGCCATCCGACACCTGCTGAGTGCCCGGGTCCACGGAGTCCACGTGGGCCCCCAGGCGACGGAGCTTGTCCGCGGCCAGCGCCATCATCCGGAAGAGCTCTTCCCTGAGGCGGGGCAGGGGCTGCACGGAGTCGCTCTCCACAGCCACCCACTCCTTAAGCGTCTGCAAGGGAAGGTGACAAGGCGATTCGTCTGAGCCGGGGTCGACCACATCAACCACGTCCACTTGACGGGACTCGAGGGCTGGCGGCACCAAAGCCACAGTGCTCGCCACCTGCACCCGAGACTCAGCTGGCCGGCGTGACACTCGAGTGACGCAGACGGACAGAGACGTCTGCTCCACGAAGAACAGGGCAGGACCGGCTGGGGAGAAGGCCGCCTTCCCAGACACTGGGCCTGTGCTGCCTCGGACCCACCACGTCTGGTTTCCTAGGAACCGGGAGCGGGTGGCTGGCACCCCTCCTCCGGGACCCTGGGCTCCCACAGATGCCCCGGGAAGCCTCTGGAATGCGCAGCTCACCCGGAGTAACCCCACGGTGGCCCCGGCTGGGCCGCTGGACGCCTCCTGACCATCCCTTGCAGGTGGGTTTTGTGGTCGCCCCTGCCCCCGCACCTCCAGCATCCGGTAGGCGGTGTACCCCAGGGCCAGGCAGGCAGCCAGCCGTGGCTCTTGCCCCTAGTTCTGCCCATTCGAGTTGTATGATTTGTGCACGTTCCTCAAGTTCAGCCTCGGCTCCCTCTTCCATCTGAGGGCCGTGCTCCCTACCTGCAGTGTGAGTGCGGAGCTGTCGCACAGTGAGAAACACCTCCTGGTCTTTGTCCTGGGCTCTTGGCCAGGCCCCTACGACCTTTGTGACTTCCTGTGCCGTAAAGGGGCTAGGAGCATCTTTTGTTCAGAGATTCGGTCTCTGTCCTGAGTTCCTAACACAGAGCTCCTAACTCCCTTGGGATTTCCTGGGAGCCAGGAGCCTATTTCGTTCTAGTGGGCTCCTGGACGGGGGCTGGTCACCAGAAAGGCCAAGCTGTGATTAGAAACTTGGGGCTCCCCACCCCAGCCGCACCCCCTGGGCGGGGAAGAAGGGCTGGAGATGAGTTAGCGATCACTCATGCCTAGAGGATGAAGCCTCCATAAGCATCTCGGAAAGTTCGGGGTTCAGAGATCTTCCAGGTTGGCGACTGCAGCCTGGAAGGGCGGCGAGCCCCAACCCTAGCGGGACAGAAGGTGCCTCCAGCCCCTGCCCTATGTGCCTCCTCGTCCGGCTGCTCATATCTACCCTTTATCGTGTCCTTTATTAAGTAACAAAGAGCAAAAGTACTTAAGTGTCTTCCTGAGCTCTAGAGCTGTTCTAGCAAACGACGGGACCAGGGCAGGGTTCACGGGAGCCCCGATTTGCAGCCGCTTGGAACACCTAAGTAACTGGGGGCTCCCGACCTGCGTGCTACTGGCACCCACTATCGGTGGTGGGAGCAAAAGGGTGACGCTCACACCAGGCAGGCGGTGTCAGAAGGGATTCGGATTGTGAGATGCCCCTTTGGTGTCCAGAGAACTAGACAGTTGCTTGGTGCATGGAAAACGCACACATCTGGCCACAGAAGTGAGGGGAGCCGTCAAAGAAAACAAGCATTCCTTTCCGTAAGGATCAGAGAAGATGACGTGCATAAGACTTAGCTCAGTGCCTGGCCCCCAGCGGGCCCGCCATAAATACCGGCTAATATTGAATTATCAGTAATAAGCATATCCTACTATTGGGGCTCGAGTTGCTTATACTGGGTTCGCCACCATTTTTATTAAAAACCAACCATACTTTGGGTAACCGATCTTGGATTCCCCAACTTATTTCAGTTTGATCTCTGTCCTGGTTGTAGCACTTTCATTTTTATTACAAAGAAATTAATCAAACCTAAAGACTATTGCGTTTTACACACTTAAACTGGAATTTATAGAGCAGATGCTGCCAGGTAATCCCTAAAGGTAACGGGTCAGGTCCATGTGAGGATGTCGCAGAAACGAGAGTTCTGGATCAAAGACCCAAATGAACATATCTTCACTGCACGCTGTCCCTCTCCCAGTGCCTGAGTCCCCACTTCAAAAACCCAATAGGCACTATGTCTAGTCAATACACCCACGAGCACGAGGAAGGATTCTGTGAAGGTCAAGCCTGGGACCAGTGGCCTGGCCATTCCGCGCCGTGTGATAGCAGGAGACACAAGCTCTTGACTATCGCTCACGTTGGCTGGGTGCACCAGTAGACATGTACTGAGCACAAATGGTGGGCCACACATGGCGTGGGGGCTCAGGGGACAAGGTCCCGTGACGTGTCGCGGAGTCCCCAGGCTGTGGTGGACTCACCCGTGTGCCAGGGGACGAGGAGAAGGGGACTTGCAGGCTGGTGGTGGCTACGGCCCTTCCCTGCCCCCACCATCCTGCTCCCCGGCCTCCCTCTCCCTTTGCTCCTCGCTCGCCCTCTGGCTCCACCTCCTTGCCCCCGAGATGTCTGCCCACAGCATGGGCAGTTTGCCCCGGACTGGGTTCGGAATGGAGTAGAGGGTTGTAAGGAAGGAGACAAAGTGCACAGTGCACAAGGACTACAGAGGAGCTTTGACATTGAACTTGGCAGAACTCTGGACCTAAAGCTCGCTGTAGCCAGGCGGTAGTACTCTGGGGCGGCGTCAGTTGGGGGTGGGGGGGATGAGTCTCAGGCAGGCTTTGCAGGATGGGGGGGGGACACCGTGACAAGAGCACCTCTAAAGCAGGGGCTGGCACTCTGATGAGCTCGGCGGGCACCATGCTACACTGACAGCCAGACCACACGCTAGGAATGCCCTCTCTAGAAGGAAAGGCCGCAGAGGAATCTCTTCCCTAAAGGTAACAAAGAGTTATTAGTCTAACTCAGTGAGGAGCCACAGGCATTTGAAATGGAATTTTCAGGCAAAAAAAACACAAAAAACAAAAAACACCTCCCAGCAAATAAGCATTCATCCAGATACCCAAAGGGTATGCCACACAAGTATTTTGTGTGTCCAGTTCCTCCTACCTCTACAAACTCATCCTGATGGAGATCGATGTACCGGAAGGCCTTCTCCAGCAGCCCGGCGGGCGGTGAGGATGGAGAGAACATCCCTCTCTCGAGCAGCAGCAGGGAGGTGAGGAGGGAGGACGCCTGGAGTGGGCCAAAGGGGAAGGACAGCAAAAATAAATACCAGATTCTGGACTTTCAACCTTTCGAATAATTCAAGAAAGCTTATTTTATCCAACACAGCTGCTTCCAGTCATTTGGACTAAAATAACAAAGGTAGGAGAACAGGAAATATAGTTTTTGCTTTATCTTCACCGAAGCGCTTCATTTTCAACACTTAGGCTTTTCAAGAAGGCAGAAACCAAGAACACAGACTTGTCTTTCAACGCTGCCCTTGGGTTTTCCAGGCGTGGGACCCTTCCCACCCACTCTGGCCCGAGAAGGCAAGCCAGCGCTCTCCGCCCCGGGCGGTCGGGGCAGCATTTGGGTATTTGTAAGAGAGGAGAGTGGGAAGCACTTTTCCACGTGATCGACCAGTTTCTTAGAAAAAGTACGTCTGTTTTGTAAGACTCTCTAAAATCCCATGTGGCCTTGTGGGTTTCTCCCATCTGCTCCCGAAGGTACGGGACCTTCTAAAGAAACTCATGAGCCATGCTGGGACACGTGACACGGGAGGCCTGGGGACCACGTAGACACTGTCGGCCACACTCTCCGCTGGGAGGCCCGGCCCTCTCTCGTCTTCCCTCTCTGCGTCCCGTCCCGGAGGGGCCCCTCCTTCCCTCACCTGCAAATGCAGGACCTGCCCAAGACCCTGGCCTCCCCTCCTCCTCCCTCCCCTGCGGCCCCTCCCTAGCCATCCCTCCATCCCCACTCCGGGCTCCGGGCTGGGTTCAGAACAGAAAAACCGGTCTGGAGAGGGGTAGGCTGACCAGGTTCAGAGCTAAACTAGTGCTCTTCTTCCCACCCAGCTCCTCCCTCTGGGTTTGTGTCCTTTTCACAGTAGAACCAGTTTAGATGTAAGCTGCTTCCTCCCTCCCTCGGCCATCGGTTCCAGGCGCCGGCACGGCCCAGGCGAGGACTGGTGTCTACAATACAAGAAACTGCAACTCAATAATAAAATACAAATTAACCCAGTTTAAAAGTGGGCAAAGGATCTGAAGAGACATTTCTCCGAAGAAAATACACCAATGGCTGATAAGCACACAAAAAGATGCTCAACCTCATTAGCCATCAGGGAGATGAAAATCACTTCACACCCACAAGGGTGGGTTAAAGTCGAGAAGTCAGACGACAGGGGGGCATGTGAGGAGGCGGCCCCTTCCCGGGCAGGCCCTGGGACGATGACGTGGTCACTGTTTCCTTGTGGCAGCCGAAGGGAGAGCTAATCCAAAGGACGGTCTGTGGACGAGCGGATACACAACACATGGCCGAGGCCACACACAAGGGGATGTCTCTCAGCCACGGAAACGGAGGGCTGACCCACGCCACGGCAGCCACGAACCCTTAGCACATGGTGCGCAGTGAAGGAAACCAGACACGAGATACTACAGAGGCTCTGGGCCCACGTCTGTGAAACGTCCAGAACAGGCAGATCCCGAGATCGAGGGGGGGGGGGGGACCTTGCTGGCCGCCGAGGGCTGAGAGGATTGGGGGAAAGGGGGAGTGAGTGCTGACGGGCAGGGGGTTCCTTCTGGGTCGCTGGAAGGTCCTGACATTGTGACGGCTGCACAGCTGGATAGACTCACAGCCACTGGAGCGTGCACTTGGGTGAACGGTGAGGCCTGGGAATCGCGCTGCAATACAGTCCTTATAAAAACAGCAATCATAAATAGAAGCACTCATTCAATAGCATACCACTGAGTTGGGGAAATGTTCAAAAAGGACGCAAAGGAGTGGGTAAAAATAAAGTAAAAGGGGGGCGCCTGGGTGGCTCACTCGGTTAAGCATCTGCCTCAGGTCGTGATCCCAGGGTCCTGGGATCGAGCCCCAGAGTTGTTGGGCTTCATGCCCAGCGGGGAGTCTGCTTCTCCCTCTGCCCCTCCCCCTGCTTGTGCTCTCTGTCACTCTCTCAAGTACATAAAATCCTTAAAAAAAAAGGGGGGGGGGGTAAAAGGGAGCCGTGCTCATTCACAAACAGATTAAGAACTATGTCCAGTAGATGGTGCCAGCGAGCCGCTGACGAGCTCCCCTTGCCTTCTACTCCAAGAGGAATGAAGCTGAATTCAGCCTAGCTTGGTGGCAGCAGAGCCAAAAGCCAGGGGTTACAAATAAATCCCGGGGACATGAGCCCTCAGACCCACACTGGCAGGAAGATGGAGCTGTGCGCACCCAAGAAAAGCCCTCTGAAATGGAGTAGGCTAATTTTTTGCAGCTGATACACCTAAATCAATATTTGTACTTTTATTATTCATTTGTTCAATTTCCATTAAAAATTATATGATGTTCCTCTCTAATAGAAAATAAAAGGGGGAATTTGAAGAAGAAAAAGGAGCCACAGGCAAAGAAGGAAAACGGTGACGGCAAGGACCGAGAATATTTCCAGTTTCAGGGGGAAAGACCTCCCTTCCCAGCGGGAGCCACAGGCCAAGGACTGATCTTCAGAAACACCGGTCCTCCAACACACCTCGTTCTTCACTCCCCCTCCCTGCTGAGCAGACTGAGCTCTGCAGTTCTTCACCAACCAAATTCTGGAGGTGTGGAAAGTTGCCAGGGAACGGGAAGGTGAAGCATGGGGTCATGGGAGCGGAGCTGGGAAGGCCCTGGGCTTCCTGGTTTCCTGGGGAGAGCAGGGAGCCCAGCCCCCGGCTGGGAGGGCCGGCCCAGAGGAAACCTTGCTGCTGCACAGGCTTCTGCTACTCCAGCTGGTTGTTCTTTGACTTGGAACAAATTTCCAAGTGCCCCTGCGCTGCATCTCAGTTTTACACACTTTGCTTTTCAGACTGCTTGAAGTCATGCCCAGGTCTGCGGTGTACCCACCCCTGGGCCCGCGTCCGGCTCCCCCTCCCCCAGTCTGCTGCCCAGGCGTCCTGGGCCTCCCTGTCCTCTCTCCCAGCTCGACAACGACTGGACAAGGTCGGATGCTCCGTGTGCTTAGCTGACGGCAGGCTGCCGGGGGCACTCCCCCCTGCCCCCCGCCGCCCCCCGCCAGAACAGCAGGTGCCCTGGAAAGGGGGGCTAGGAATGCGGTAAGCTATTGATGAAACCCACTCCCTCCCCATTTGCCATTGTTGGTGGATTTTGATGTCGAAGAGAATAAACAATAGAAAATGACAAGACTGTTGCCTCCCTCCGCAGACAGCCCCTGCGCAGCCAGCTTCCTCCCTCCGCAGACAGCCCCTGCGCAGCCAGCTTCCTCCCTCCGCAGACAGCCCCTGCGCAGCCAGCTTCCTCCCTCCGCAGACAGCCCCTGCGCAGCCAGCTTCCTCCCGCCCCAGACAGCCCCTGCGCAGCCAGCTTCCTCCCCCTGCACACAACGGCCGGCCGGCCGGCGGCCAAACTCTTTTCCGCCTGTGAGAAGCTTCAGTGCCAGCGTCGACTTGCACACCAAGAATCCCACTCACCGAGTCTCCTGGAGCCCGCCGTGACCGTCTTCCAGAGGCTGCTTGGTCCTGGGCCTGCTTTGATGAATTTGTTATCACCCAGAAAGAACGCCTTATTCACCTACTTTATCTCGCCATGACAGGATTGCAAATAAAATCCCCAACCCCAGACCAGACTTCCCTAACCGAACCAGGTGAGCTCCCCCGCCGGCGCTGGACTGAACCCAGTGATCCTGCGGATATTAACCGACTCTGTCCCCACAAGCCTGAGGAAGCCCTGGGGCGTGGCTTTCGGAGGGAGCCCGGAGGCCGTCCAGGATGAAGGAGAGGGTTTCCAGGAGCAGAACTCCCCAGAAAGTCCCAAGAATGGCCAGTCTCTCCACCAGAGACGGCCAGAAGCTAGGGGGTGGAGGGGAAGCCCGGTGCAGTCATGGGTGCAGGTGGGACGGCAGGAAGCCTGCCCCAGAGCCCTGCGGAGGAGGCCCAGGGTCCCAGATGAGGCATCCGGCCCTCATGCTCCTCTCGGGGCCCCAGGCTCCCTACACAGGGCTCCAACCTGGGCGGTAGAGCGAGCTGCTCCCGACTGCAGGGGTGCGTGTTCTCGCCCTCCCTCTGGGCCTCACCCCATGCAGTCTGCAGGGAAGGAGAAAGCAGGCATTGTCTGCGGTGATGTCACCTCAGGGAGGCCTCCTGTGACCCTTTTCAGTCCCTCCAGTCTGGCCAGGGATCTGGGCCGGTCCAGACATCAGCCAGAGAAGCCGTCCTGCTCTGCGCCACTTCAAAGCCTGCCGTCCTCGGGAAACGGCCCATTCGTAGCACGAGACGGCGCAGGGCTGGCAGAGAGGTGAAGGAGAGAGCCAGAGGCCTTGCAGGTGTGCGGTGTTGCGGAAGTCACACCCTGAAAGGCGCTGTGCCCTGACGGCAGTGTCCCCGCGTGCTGCCGAAAGTCTCCTCGGAGGCAAGAACCTAGACCCAGGCGTGGCCCCCAACACTGAGGGTAAAGGGGTGAACCCCCAGTCATCCACAGTGCTGTGCCCGGCCAGATCAGCGTCCTGTCTTGGGATCTCCCGGCTGTGCTGAGACAGAAGCCACTGTCTTCTCTTTCTTCCTTTCATCCTCATTTGATGGACTTTTCATGCGAGTGTTAAGAGGACAGATCTAAACCACCTGCGGGAGGGACTGCCTGATCTCGGGGCACGGCAGGCAAAATCGGGGTTCTGGCAGCAGCGGAAGAGAGAAGCTCCAGCGGGAGGAGGAGGGAGAGGGGATGAGGGCGGTGGGCAGGAGGGGATCCCAGGAGACCCAGGCGGCCCAGGAGCCACGCGGACTGCAGACCGGGAACGTGGAGCACGGAGGTGCTCAGGGAGTCAGGCAGTTTGGGAGGGACTTTCTTTCTTCGTCTAGAAACCTGTACTTGCCTCCATAAGGCTTTAAACTCACAGAAAACTCGGTGTGACTTCAGAGCATGGGTTTTCCTTGTCCTTCAGGACTGGGCAGCAAGTCCAGGGCGTAAATGGGGAAGGGCCGATGCCAGGCTGGAAGGGCGGTCCCACCGGCGGACTTTCAGTCGTGAACAAACAGCTCCACAGATGAAAGTTCGGGAACAAAGGCAGCCCCAGGAGAGGGCAGGAGTTTCTCCATCCCCTCCAAGCTAGTTCCCTAGGGCTGCTGGAACGACGTCCCACAGACCGGGGGCTTAGAACCCCAGGAACGGATTCTCTCACGGTTCTGCAGGTCGGAAGTTGGAAATCCCTCTGAAGGCTCGAGGGGAGTCCTTCCTTGCCTCTCCTCAAAGTGCGGCGGGGGCTGGCCATCCTGGGGGGCGTCCTCCCACAGCTCCGATCTGCCCCCAAGCTTCACCCGCCGCCCCCGCCTGCGTGTGTCTCTGTGTCCTCTCTCTTCTCAGAGGGACACTGGCAGTGGCTTTAGGGTCCACCCCACTCCAGTATGACCTCATTTTAACTGATTACATCTGCAAAGACCCTACTTGCAAATAAGTCCACGCTCTGTGCGTCCAGGTGGACGTGAATTTTGGCCCAGCCCACCCCGCGCTTTATTTTCTTTCCCTCATGTTCTGTTACATGTTCACTTAATACCCGACTTGCTTGAGCGTAAGTTGTAGGATTGCTGGCGCTTTTGTCTCCCTGATCGTCCCTAAGCGCCCGTTGCAGAATCAGACCCCAGCCAGCTCTCAGGAACAATTACCCGCGTAGCCCTCTTGATCTGCACTGACGTCACGACTTCTATGTCAACACCGTGTCGAAAAAGCAAAATTGGTCTGCTCTGAAGTCTATTTGAGCTGTGACATGAAGAAGGGAAATGTCAACGTCAATCCAGGCAGATTCTGTTCCCTCCCAGCAATCTCGAGAGTTGGCAGGGTCTCCCGCAAACCCACACTGGATTTGTCCTCGTTCTGCGGGAGGCTCCCCTGGCCTCTGTCCACGATGCGCAGCCCTGCCCCTCCAAGTTGTGCGCCCGCACAGCGCACGCCAGCTGCGGCAGCCCCGCCGGCCCCGGGCACGCAACCAGCCCCTCCCCGCAGAGCGTCATCGCCAACAGCCCGCGGACTTCGGATTTTCTCTTCTTCCTCAGCTTCCCGGGGATGCTCTGACATCCTGATGGTCTTGCTCAATCCTCAGCAGCCATTAGCAAACTGGGTCTTCTTTTATTCCGTGGAATTTTCCTTCTCCGTCCCAGCCCTGCTGCTCTGCCACTCCCTTGACTCTCTTTCTAGAACTACAACTGTGGGCGTCTTTCAGTCTGTCATGTGTCCTCCAGGTTTCTCAGCTTTTCTTCTTTTCTACTTTCCTCTTTGCTCTGCTTCCTGGACTCCATGTTTTGCAGGTGATTAGGTCTCTCTTGGGGGCCAGTTATGCATTTACCTGAACTCTTGAGTTCTTCCAATGACTAATTTCCATTTTCCGGACTTCGAACGGGTTGTGTTTCATATCCCTCTGTTCTTGACTCATGAATGCCTTCCGCATGTGATCATCGATCTCCTGAAGAATCCAAACATGCATCATTTGCATCCATTTTAAACATGTTGTACTGTTTGCATTTCGGAGGATATAAACTCACTTCTCAATCGATTTGTGGGCTCTCTTGCTGTGCGTCTTATGTACCTCAGAAATATCACTTGCATTTCTGCGTGAATGACGGCTCTCTTATTCTCCTTCTCTGTAATTATTTCTGCCTCGGACGGTCCTGCTTGCCTCCAGCGACTGCTTCAGGATGCCTGGTCCAGGATCAGGTCTTCGGCTGGTGACTTAGCGTTCCCAAACAGCTGGCACTGGGGCTGGGATGTGTCCCTACCAGGGGCCTCCACGATGGCACTGGCTCTAGCTGCCCTCTGTGCCTGGGCGCTTGGGGCCCGTTACCGTGCAGGAGTCTCACTCCTCGACGCCATGGCACTGCAGACCCAGAGTCCAGCAAAGCAGCAGCTTTGGTCCCTGCTCCCCACTGTAAGTTCTGTTTTGTTCAGTGGGGATATTTATTATGTTTCTGAGTCTATGTCTTCTTAATTAAAAACTTAAAGCACGTGTAATCAGGGTATTTGAAGTGGATGGGAATGTTGATCAGAAGTCCCCACAGTGATTTCCCTTCCTAGATGGCAAGGGCTCCCCGGCTTCGGCACGCGGTTTCCGCACGTGGACTCACGGGGAACGCACCTCACCGCACGCTTTCCCAAATCCAGGGGGGACAGGATTTGCAGGAAGAAAAGGCTCCCTGAAAACCTGTGTGCTCCAATAACTGTGGCTTAAAAGGCATAAACTTCCATGTCCTGGACACCTTCTGCTTCCAAGACGAGGACATGAGATATATTAATAACTTTGGGCCCAGCACCATGAGCTCAGGATCTAAACCGAGGTGTACGTCAGTAGGGGCTTGGGGCTCCGAGTCGTCGCTGCAGACCAGTGCTCCTGCAGAGACACTGGGCTGTGTGCAGTACAAGGTTTGCCGTTAGGTAACAAGGTGCCCCAAGCAAACTGTAAAACTAAGATCTCTTAGTACAGCAGACTTGGGGAGCCCAGGGCACTGGCGGTGCTCCTCATCCTACAATCTGTGGGAGGTTCCACCTGTGCACACTCGCCCTTGCTTCTCTCCTCTCACAAGCTCCCCCCTCCCTCAGGATGTGCTGCACCCCATTCCTTTAGGGGTAGACAGGGAAAGGCACCCCAACTTTACGTGCCAGTGGCTGCTGAAGTTGAGTGTGGTCCTTCTCAGTGCCACGCAGAGTCTGAAAAGGCACCTCTGCTCCAACCAGGGAGCTTGTGAACGGGGAGGATTGTAGTCACTTGCAAGAACAACTGAGATGCACAACGCTTGAGGAATTATGGGGGCCAGCGAGGAGAGGTGCTTTGGGGACAAGAGTCCCTTACACCAGGTGTGCGGGAATGACCTACTGTCCTGTGCACAGGACTGGGAGGGGGTGGGGTGGGGCTACCCTTTTGGTTCACTTCCTCCTGCTGCACTTTCTGTACCAAGTTAGTGAGACGAACCCTAGAACAGCTTGTCTGGGCTCTGTCCCACAAGCAATCCCCCCGCACGCCCCCTGGGGCAGGAGCTCCACGGGGCACCCCAACAGTGGACTGTCGGGACTGGTACCCCCGCCCCCACTCTCCTCCCAGATCCAAGCCACACAGTGCCCAGGTTTTACAAAATCTCCAAAATTGGTCTGCTTACAAAGTATCCAAAATCTTTTTGGTAACTTGAAGCCTTAAAATCATACTAAGCTAAATGACAGATAGTCATGAAATATCCAGACTATTTCTAAATAAAGTAAAATACTGAAACTATTTATAAATGTAAGTTTTAAACATAAGTTTATCTACTTTTGGCTTATTACAGAGAGACAAAAGATAGATGAGTCTATTGGTAAATATATTATTTTGTCACATTGAAAGTCAGTTGTACTACGAGGAAGCACAGGCCTGTGGAAATTCTGAAATGATGGATTCACACAGCTGCTGATCTACAGAATCCGTATGTAACAACCAGCTCACGACTGCCTACCTCCTGTGTTCACTAGATGTCACAGTTACAAGGGTTAAGAATTCTAATCTACATATGTCAGTGAAACAGCTGAGAATAATTAGGGTAAAGAAAGAAACTATATACAAAGTACACAAGGAAAGTAAGATACATTCTTGGTAAAAGGAATATAAGGTGTGATGATGTGTTCTTATTAAAAGAAATTCTGTCCTAGTTTAGGGGTTATCTAAAGGTTGTTTTGAAACTTAAAAAACAGGAAAATAAAAAAGAAACAAGTATCAAAAGTTGGGAAAAAAAGAAAATCTTATGTTGTGTGGTGAAACTGGAGAAAAGTAAATGAATTTGTTATAGGTTTTTTTTTTAAAGTTTTAATATCAACAGTGTGACTATATATAAAACTACAACTGAATATTCTTTCTCAATTCAAAGAACAAGATTTTCTTGGATTATTATAAAAGATTGTTCTTTATATGTTGAACAATCTGCCCAGAAAATAAAGATTATGTGTCTTATCAAAATAACCTCCTGTACTTCACGTTGCCTTAATCAGGTCTTTGATTACTTAAGAGAGCTGAGTCTTTTCAACATTAAAGAACTAAAGTATTTTTTCTTCTTCTTCCTCCTTTTTTTCTCCCTCCCAAACTACGTGACTTCCTGATTTGCCCTTGAAATGTCTAAGTTGTCACTCTGGTTAAATCGACAACAAAGTATTATTTTATGTGAACTCTGATCATATTTAACCAAGCTTTAAACCTCTGGACATTTTTGACAACTTTCAAAAGTCAAATTCTAAATGAAGTCTTTTTGACCTAGAACTAATTTTGGGATTTTTCCAGAGGGTCCCTGGACAATCCCAAAGATTTGGGAGTGATATGACCTATAAACAACTAAATTATAATTAGGCTTATGTGATATGTTAAATTACATGAGAAGTATAAAGTGATATTTAACCTTCTGCAGGTTATATTTGTATGGTTACTAATATAAGTATTTCAAATATTATATAAATTTTCTAGAAACTTGCCCATGTTCTTACTGTACATAGAATCCATCATAATGCCAACGTTTAATTTGAAGTGCCATGTGCCTCAGAAATAACCAAATTTCCTTGTCACTTCGGTCCATCCAAAAAGGGCTTCGGAACATCGCCAACCACGATCAATTTTCAGTCTTGGTCACTGGCAGTTACTGCCTCACTCTGATTCTTCTCCCCGGACCTCTGTGAGCAGCTGTGGCGAGAACGTTCCGAGACGACTGCACTAGGGGAGCTCCGAGACCCTGCCACACGGCTGGGCATGGATTTCCAGAATAAGAAAGAGCGGATGCGATCACAAGACTTCTAACCCAGAATCAAGCAAAACAAAAGTTGGCCACAGGGGACTGGATGAACTGATGAGGATGACTGCCATGTTTTCAACTTTTTGTTTGAAATAATGCTGGTTCCTTCAAGATTTATGGAACCCCTTTTCTTCTTTTCTTAAGCTATGTTGAACTTACAGTAATCTGATAAATTCCCTCTGTAAATGGAAATGAAACATTTATGCTTTTCTCCCTGACTGATCCCTCCAGAATCTATAAACGCTTACTGAGTGCTCTTATTTTCATTGTACTATAATTCGTATATGTATGCCTACATATTTTATATTGGCAAATGCATGCATCTAGTAGGAATCTGTCCTCTTTATAAGAGAATAGAGTTTAAAACACTGATTACCAAGGCCTTGACTAGAAGGCCATATTTAATAATGTGCATAGAATCAGATATGCCCAGTTTTAAAGAACTAAAATTGACTTTATCAAACCAGTAAAGCACCCCCTTAAGTAAGTAAGTCTCTTGCTTACAGAGTTTCTAGCCTTACAGGCGAGTAAGGATGGACAGTTTCTGGCAGACCCAGGAAACCTCAAATATGAATACTGTATGATTTCACTTATATGTGGAATCTGAAAACCAAAACAAAGGCACAAACCAAAAAACCAGACTCTTAAACCCAGAAAACCAACTGGTGGTTGCCAGAGGGGAGGTGGGGGATGGGTGAAATATATAAAAGGGATTAAGAGGTACAAACTTCCAGTTACAAAATAAATAATTGACAGAGTGATGAAAAGTACAGCATTTACTATGGTACAGTCAATGCTACAATAATAACACTGGTGATTATGCTTATCACAGGGAGCACTGAGTAGTATCTAGACCTGTTGAATCATTACATTGTATACTTGAAATAACACTACATGTTAATTATATTCAATAAAAAAATTATTAGTCAAAAATAGATATTGGAGAACCTTAAGAAGAGAACCCAGATCTGTAGATACTTGCAGTCAAAAAATGATGGCAAGATCTTGGCTTGACTTCCTGGTCTAGAGAGACTTTAGAAGTCTATTCTGAGATTCTTTGTTGAAAGTTCTGGTAAAGGACACTTAGAAAGAGGCTATGACCCGTCGCTATTCCTGCTGCACTTTCGTAAATAACCAGGCCAAGTGTACCGCCACTAGGCTGACTTTACGAACAAACTGATCCTCCTGTGATGACGTCCGCCAGAAAGGGCGGCGTTTCAGCGGAGCAGGGC
>CM052808.1:76750764-76849209 GCA_028533885.1 Nasua narica | reverse complement strand
GGGGTCAGGTTTTAGCATGCTTCAGCAGTGGCAAAGATCACACGTGATGCTTTTTATATGGCCTTTATCTCTGATCAGTTTCTGAACTGCTTATTCTGGCAATTACGGGGCTCGCAAGAGTCAAGAATGGGGAAGTGTGTGTCTGGGCGTGCCCTCCTAAAAGTCTACACGTTCCGAGTCTGCCGTGGAGAAGCGCCTGCCCTCCCCACGTCCCAGCTCCCTCACATGCCTGCTCACTGACGACCTCCGGGGTCATGTTGGGCACGAGCCTGATGGAGAACTTGCCAACCACTTTCCTGGGAATCACGGTCTTGGCGCCCGACCCAGAGAAGGCGCCTTCGATCCCATGGAGGGAGAGGGATGGGTACCGCCATCGGTGCATCAGGATGTCTTTCTGCAGAAAGCAACAAAGTGGGTCAGGGGACGACACTGTCCACTTACGAAGGAGACGGCAATGGCACCTGGGAAGTTCCTCCTCGTGGCCCGCCGGCCTGGGGTCCACGCCATCACAGGCACAAAGTACAGAGCCTGGAGGGCTGAGAGATGAGCCTGGCCCGAATGTGCTCTGGAACCTACTGTGATGCCCCGGCGCGGGGATCTGCCACCCTCCCAACAGCCTCAGGCGTGCCGTCTCCTGGCCTCACTGCCGGTGGCTAGAAGAGCCACGGGGTTCCCACCAGCCCCACAGAATTCAGGGACAAGTCATGGGCCGCGGACATCTGAGGTCCTGCGGGGCCAGAGGCACCAGGGATCGGAGAAAGAGGGCAGCCCGGCGCAGGCCATCTGTGCGCTGCCCGCCCACCGGGGGAGCAGAACGCAGGGGCAGTTCCTACTGGGGGAGAGCCAGGACCATCCACTGAGTCCTGGGCCCAGTGACCATGACAAGCATTGTCACCCTCTGCCAACGGGACTGGCCCAGAGTGGCCCTCGTCTCCCACGCGTACGACTGATGCCACCGCCTCTCATGCCGCTACGTCCCGGCAGGGGCGCAAGACAAGTCCAAAGAGGCCACGTGGCCACCCGAACGACAGGCTGGCAAGGAGACACGTGACGGGGCTCCGGCTCTGCAGGGACACGGCCACCTAATGTGCGGACTTCCCGTTTGCGAACCAAATAGGGTCAGTGAGACCTGGAAGGGAGACACGTGGCCCGAAAAGCAAACACCTTACACAGACACAGACGCTACTGCAAGGTGACAAGGCGACTGTTGAGAAACCAGCTTTCCCAGACGCGCCCCTGCCCCGGACTAATCTCTCCCGGCCTCAGGCCCGACTGCCAGCGGCCGCACGCGCCACCTGCGAATTCCTGCTCCACTGGGCCCAGCAACCCTCCCCGGTGCGGCCTGCTTCGAGGTGCCCCCAGGCCCTCCCCGTCCCATGCCCCCAGCTCCAGACTCTTCCCTGCTGCGGCCCAGCTGCTCCCCCCCACCCCCCCCACCCCCAACCCACAAGGCCCCTGCCGCCACCTGCCCGCTGGGGAGGGCTAATCAGCTCTGCCCTCTGCTCAAACCCTTCACGTCTGCCATCATCGAGGACAGCTCCTGGGGACACCACAGGCCCGCATGCCAGGCCTTTCCAGTCTGTGTCCCAGACCGCCCCACGAAGAGCCGGACCCCCCGCGCCCTGCCCTGGCGCTCACCCCTGCTGACCCCCACCGGCCTCCCCCGGCCCCGGAGCGGCCTCCACACCCTTTCACGCTTCTTTGCCCACCTGTCTCCTGGCGAGATGAAACTCCTGGGCTGGGTCTGGCCAGATCCCTCTTGCACCCCAGAGCCTGTGGCTGCAATTCGACTAATGGCTACGTCAGATGTAAACTCACACTCATACCTCACAAGCCAGGAACTAGACTAATTAAGAGAAAAATCCCAACACAATCTTTTCTTCATAGTTAAGTAACTACTTTGTGTCAACATTTTCCACCTTGGTCCCTAGCTGTTGGGGACACCTTCAATCATCTCTGTGCCCAGCCGGGTTGCATTCTGCAAACGCAAATCAGGCAGAAGTTGCCTGCTACTGTGTGTTCTCGGCGTATGTTCTCCAGCTCCTAAGCTGTCAAAAGTCAACACACGTGACATTTTTAAAAACCTCCTCCTTCCAGTTCCAAGCATGGTAACGTGCTGCTTTCCAGCGTTGGGAACCCCTGAGGGCTCGGGGACACACACAGACGCCCGATCTCTGTCGGCAGCCCTGGCTCCTGCCCACGGGGGTCGCCTGCACAGGGCCGGGCGCGAGGCCATGCGGGCAGACAGGCGGGGGGCACCCACCTTGCAGCCGTGCAGCAGGGTCTCCGCCCCCACGTCCCTGGCGTACTCCTCCAGGTCAAAGTCGATCTGGTCGTAGAGCTTTAGCTCCTCCTCCGTCACAGGGGCCACCGCCTCGTTGATGCCGGGGATGAGGATCTTTCCCTTCCTGTCCACCAGACAGCCTGGGAGGGCACAGAGGAGGGTCACTCAGCGGGCGGGCGGCAGAAACGCAGCAGGGCTCACCCCGGAGCCAGAGCCCATCTCCCCCGCCGCCCCCGCCCCGCACCAGGGGCTGAGGAGGACCAGGAGCTTCGCGGTGACGTCCCTGGCATGCAGAGCACTCGAGCCCTGCCTAGGAACGATCAGTTCCACGTCTAAATGACCCAGCAAGGGGAGCGGTAGTGTCTTCCTGTTCTAACAAACAGACAGGGATGCAGAAGAGGGGGTGACCGGTTCCTCGTCACAGACCAGGAGACAGACTGAGCAGACTGCCTCCCGCAGGCTTCCTGTAAAAGCCACTACACTGCCCAACAGTTCTTTTTCAATCCAGGCTCCACAAGAAACTAGCTGCTCCCCAGCGAAGGGACCGAGGCGAACAGGACAGAGTAGACGCCCGTGCCAGAGACGATGGGCTGCACAGACGGCAGCCGTTATCTGAGAGGGAAGGGGGCAGAACTCAGGCAAATGCTGGGGTGAGGCCAAGTTGCGTCGAGCCTTGAGCCAGCAGGACGCCGGGCGGCCCGGGCTGGGCCTTCCTCCCACAGGGCTGGGCACGCGGGAGCCCTCGCTGGGGTGCTGTGGCGTCAAACGGACCGAGGCAGGTGCCCTCCAAGGGACGGAGAATACAACCGCGTCCCGTGATCCTAGGGGCCAGCCCAGACAGGGACGGCCGAGCTGGGGGCTGCCCTGGTCGGGTCCCGGAGGCAAGGCAGGGTTTAGTGACACACGGCGGGGTCCAGGGAGACAGAGGCAGAAATGAAGCATGTCCATCTTTCCAAGGGAACGGTGAGCGGAAGGAAGCAGCAACAGGGAAAGAAACGAGAGCGGTCCACAAGGAATGGTGACAAGGGCCGAAAGCTGTGGCCAGCCTGAAACAAGGCCACTCCAGCTCCTCACCCGAGTCGCCGAGCAGCGGGGGGAACCCGTGCTTACCCATCAACATGACGAGATCCGTCATGGCCTCGTGCACCGAGCCCCCGTACACGCCCGAATGGAGGTCTTTGTCACTGCACTCCACCTGCGCGGACACAGAGAGCCCTCCGTCAGCGGCTCGGCGGGGACTCAGCCTCATCACGGGACAGTGCGGTGCACAAAGAACACTCACGACATCGGACAATTCTCCAAAGCAAAACCTGCTCCCTCGAGGAGCAAAGCCAGGCATTTCCTTAATTACAAAACTCTGGCAGCAACCAAAGAAACGCTGTCGGCAACACTGACCACAGGGGCACACGCGCGGCTCCAGAGACCCTGTGCTCCGCTGCTGAAAGGGGACACCCGCCATGAAAAGCGGCCTGCAAGGACCCTGCGCCGGAGGTCCTGGGGCCAGATCCCGCCCCCACGTCCCCTCACGAGCCTGTGGCCTCGCCAGGCCTGAGTCTCCACACCTGTGAAATGGCAAAGCGGCAGTGACGGCCTCACAGCCCCTGCGGCCTCGCGTCAGACCGTTTGTGGTCTTGAGAGACCAAGGGCTCAGGGCAGCAGTGACGAGGATTCTGGCATCTTCAGCCTCTAGATACCCCCTCGCAGGAAGCCATGGCCCAGCGTGCGGGGACCCGCCCTCGGCTGTGCGCGGCCCTCCCGCTCCGCCCCGCGCCCGGCTTCTGCGACCAGCACGGCCCCGCAGTCCCCCGAGATCTCTGGGCCAGGCAGAAGCTAAGGGCTGAAAGGCGAACACCCTGATTTTTAACAGCGCGTCTTTCTGCAGCGCTTTGCTCCAGTCAGTCTTCTTAAAGGGGCTACCGCCGCTCATCGCCCCTCGCCTGCGCCAAGGCAGCACCGCGCGCATCCCGCAGCTCGAGGTGGCACGAAACGGACCCTGGCTGGGGAGTCTCGGAGCGGAGTCCCACGCAGACCCGGCCTGCTGCGAAGGCCCTGGGATTCTCCATCACGCGTGGGCCCCTCCTGCCACGGAAGGACACGGGACACTACGGGCCGCGAAGAGACGCCACGGAACGCGGAGAACTCGACACGCTACCTCAATGAAGAAGTAGCAGATGCCCCTGAGCCCGTACGTGATGCACGGCTTCTTCTTGCCCAGCCAGTAATTGTCGGAAATGCACACGTAGTCCACGTCTTTGAAGAACGTGTCTTTCCGGGACAAAATCAGGTCGTCCAGGCCTTCCGAGCCCGACTCCTCCATGCCTTCCAGACAGAAGCGGATGTTGACTGGAATTTCCTACAAAAGGGAAATTGCGAGGCATTCGGTTCACACGGAGCGGCACGCAAGCGAGGTGACTTGCCGAAGGTCACACAGGCTACAACATGGCAGAGCCCTCACGGGGACGAAAATCCACGGGGTCCTCATTCAGAACTGCCCCCAATGGCCCTCTGCACCACCCAGCTCGCCCCCCGCTTCTGTCTCGAGTGCAATGTTTCCTGGGATCCTGGCACGTGGAAAGGGTGCTGGTGGAGTGTCTCTGGCCACCGCGTCCTGCACGTAGCCGCCCTCCCCTTGGTCACCCCCAGACCCCGGGGGACCCTAGAGAAGAGGAGCCTTCCCAGTCCCTGAGCCCAGTCACCCGGAGGTTCTGAGCCTCAGCTCCCTCCTGTGCAAAGTGACACCTCGGACCAGAGAGCCTCAGCCCCTCTCCGGATCCACCACTCCGCCCTCTGACACAAATGCCGGTCTCATTCTTATTTTATCACGGTGCGAGATAGAGACGATGCAAAGACTGTCTACGCAACTGTCAGGAGTAGACTAAGAACAGCTGAAAAGATCAGTAAGTAACAAAATCCAAAGTCTCTGACAGCTAGAATTCTAGGGAGTAGCCCTCCCTACTTTTCTACTTTACAACTTTAGACAGGAGCAGATATTTCACAGTTCAGGAAATGTATCATAAAAAATAAGAACTTTTCAGGAGCATGGAAACCACCCCGAGAAAGCTACGGGTCGTCCACTACCACACAGCCCAGGACTCGGCCTCTAGGTGAGGCTTCTCAGAGGCGGAGCCGGCGGCTCAAATTTCAGGCCGGATTCCTGCCCAGTCATCAGTACTGTGACCTCAAGGCAACCGTAAAACAATTACAATTCCTAAAGCTGGAAAACAAACCTACAATCTCACATCTGATTCCACTGTGCTGAACCAGTATTGGGGGACCTTGCTTTCTCATAGCCCGGTGATCTTTGATCTTTACTGGCTGCCCTGGGAACACACAGCCCTGCTTTGTACGGCTCTGCCGGAGCCAGGCAGGCAGTTAGACACAGTTCAAGTACCTGATTTGTCTTCTGGAAGGCTTCCAGGGCGTTCAACCAGCCGGCCACCGGCCCCTTATCATCGGTTGCACCTCTCCCATACAATTTGCCTGGAACAGAAATCAGCAAACTCGGTTACAATCCCGATGACACAGACAAGAAAGCGATTTGCCTGGAACAGAAATCAGCAAACTCGGTTACAATCCCGATGACACAGACAAGAAAGTGTGTCGCTGGCGCACAGGGGACAGCATCTCGACGCCCCCACGGGCAGCTGTCCTGAGACCTCCTCTTCCCATCCGAAGCCCCGTCTTCATTCTGTCAAGAGCCCTGAGTCCCCCTCCAGTCCCCCTCCTATGGTACTGTGAGACTCTGCCAGAAACCTCACCATAAGCACCAAGAGCAAGCTGTGTGGATGCCCCCAAGCTCCCCTCCCCTCCCTGCGGACGCCGCAGTCGGCCAGCGCTCCCGTCCCCGCCGACCCAGGCCGTGCAGCTGCCCAGCCAGCTCCAGGGGGCACTGCCAGCTGGCTCATTCCTTCAAATCTACCTCCACCACCAGCTGGCAGCAGTTAAGGGTAGGCAACCTGGTCACAGGTAGGACCCACAATGCACCATCATCAAGAGAGAATTAGAAATCTCACACAACCCCAATTCTGACACCAAATTCGATAAGGAAAAGAACACATTCGTTATTTACCTCTCCAGGTTATCACTTTGAAAACCAAAGGACACGCTCAATACTGCTTCTCCTCCAGGTCATTGGTCTCAGGATCCCCCCTCTGCGACCCCTGACAATGGCTGGTAGGCACTGGCTACCACGAAGGTCGCTGGGCCGTCGAGCCAGACCCTACTCCCTGCCCCGTCGTATGATGCAGAGCTCATGGGAGGGGGCCCAGGCCGGAGGAAGGACAGCACTCAGGCCACGTGCTCAGGGCCCAGTCCCTCTCTGGCCAGGTCTGTAACGGCCAGGCCGCAGACTTCCTCACTCAGCCTGTTTCTAGTATTTGACAGTTTCAACACGACCACCCGAAGTAGCAGGACGCTTCGAGTCATCGCCACCTTGGGAATTCCTTTCTAGAAACCAGACCCACTTCTCACAAAAGCTATGGAGTTCTCCTAAAAAGCAACCGTGCTCCTGGGACAAGCAGTGACTGAATCACTCACTCCGACATGCCCGAACTGTGCTGGACAGAGGTGCCCAAGGCCACGTGCTTCCCCGCCCCGGGCCGCCCTGACAAGGAGGGGGATGGTGTGCCACCGGCTGACCACAAGGAAGCTTATCTGTGGGACAAACTGTCACCCCAGCTTCACCCACACCCGAGACCCTACTGAGGGTGCCTGTCTGTCAGATTCGGGGAGGGGGCAGTGGGAGGCCTCCCAGAGGGGCAGTGGGTGAGCGGTGCTGGTGCAGAAGCCGGGGGCACGGAGGCCCAAGTGGCGCCAAGGGGAGATGCGTGGGGGGGCAGAGGAACCCCGCTGAGTCTCCCGGGAGGCGTAGGGAGAGACACAGAGCATGGAGGTCCTCACGTGGCAGGGAAAAAGGGAGAAGAGGACTCACAACTTCAACAAGCAACAGGCGAACTCTCGGTAAGGGACAGGGACATGTGGTGGCTTGGGAGAAGCCCCCGCAGGGGGTGGAGGTGGGGACACGGGGAACAAGGAGGAAGGGCAGGCAGAGACACAGAATTCTGTTCTGGAGTGTAGCAAGCGGACAGCCCTTAGAAATGTGGGGCTAACGCTCAACGGAAGCCTAACGGGAAGTGGACAACCGCGCTGTGACCACGACCGTGGTGCCGAACTGAATTCCCTCAGTGATGTTGCTGCCAGTGACAAGCTTCCTCAATGGTGTGCAGTAAGGGTCATTGCTGACAGGGAGCCAGGGAAAGGTCCAAACAGAAACCTCACACATCCAGTTACAATCCAGTTACAAGGACTTCGATTACAGACAGTCCGGACTTAGCCCAAGGGGGCGAGGCACAAGGGAAGGAGCTTCCTCGTCTGGCCAAAGACCGGCTGGTACGGGGACGTGGAGATTCAGGAAAGAAGGCAGGAAGGGCCTCCTTACCAGAGGGGTCAGGAAGAAGGGAGGGCAGCCCGAAGTGGGTCCTTGACGGAGTCTCAAGTGCCTGTGGGTGTGTGGCCCAGGTGATTATCACGTCCCCAGTCAGTGTGTCCCCTCAGGTAAAAGAGCAGGAAGGCTTCTCCAGGCGTGTCTTCTCCCAAAGGAAAGCATCCCTTACCGTTGCGTTCCACCAAGGTGAAGGGCTCGCTGTCCCAGCCGTCCTCCATGGCTGCTGGCTGCACGTCCAGGTGTCCATAAACACATACGGTTTTCTTCTGCGGGTTGGAGCCCAGCTTGCCGAGTAAAATGGGAGGGAGAGGAATCTCGGAGCCATCAGGGAGCTAAGAGTCAAGAAGGAAGCAATCGAAGACAGCCTTTGTTTAAAAAATTGGGCGTTTACAGTAGATATTATTAAAGTGCCAGAGCATTTTTATGTGTTCTTATCAATTAGCCTATATCATAGAGTCCAGGAACACGGTATTCCGCTGCATCCGTAATGGACAAGAAATTCCTTTCCCACGATCCAGAGAAGCTAGACTGCATAATGTTCAACAACCGTAGGCGGTTTGGTAAATTTTTAAAGGCTGATTTTTTTTTAACTTTTACATTAATAAAGCATATTATGAAGACTAAGTTTGCGGTACAACTTTGCTCATTATTTTCTAAAATAATGGATGAAAACTACTACCATCTTTTTAAAGCAGGAGATACACGTTTGAAATTCAGCACGTGGATCACAATTGTGCACAGAAAAGGACACAGCCCGGGACAGAAGGGAACGGAATTTGCAGCAAGCCACAGTAAAGCCAGCAGTGAGAGCCAGCGTTCCTTCTGAGCTCCCTCCCCACGCCGAGCCAGTCTCCCATCAGCCCCTAAGACCGGGGGCAGGGTAGCAGGGTATCAGTCAGAGCACTAAGTGGACAGGTACTTTAGGTAATGTGCCAGGCTGCCAGGGTTCTTGCACGATCTGTCTTCCCAGGGAACTGCACTCGGAAACACTCACCTCAGAACCTCCTGGTAAGCCCACAGCACCCGCGTGCAGCCCTGGGACTCACTTGAGGTCGCCCCCCCACATGGAGCACTCCCAGGGCTGGGTTCGCACACCGCTTCCCCGAGGACAGCCGCAGCCATGAGGGGCAAAGAAACATTCCTTAGACTCACGGCCCTGGTCACACATGACATGTGGTACTGTGGCTGCCGCTGGCCCACCACTGGCCTCAGGAGAATCATGATTTTTAAATGACTGATTTTCTCTAAATAAATTTCTACTTAGCATAGCTGAAATACTGAAACACTTTACCATTTTTCTGAGATGCCAATTGGGCCCATGGATAAATCTGTACGGAAATTCAGGTTGCAAACTGCGAATCTCTGCCCGGGGCGTCCCGAACCACCAGGGACAGGGAAGAAGGAAGCCTGGCTAGAAACATGCTCACGTGCTTGCGGGGCTACCATGTGAGGGCACCACCCGCCTAGGGTGCCTGTCTGGGCAGAAGTCTTCGACAAGGATTGCGCACGGCTCCCTGCTTCTGCCCCATCCCCGCGGCCACCTCCCCGGTCCAGCTCCCAGCCCCACACTCACGGCACCAGCACCCAACAGGCCCGAGAGAGTCCCCGCACTCTGTTCACGTCTCCCCTCACCTCACCGCTTGCTCACGAGCCATGACTGTCCCATTTCCTGAGCACTTGTGTCTGGAGGTCAGGCCCCCGGTGGCCAGGTCCCCCACATGTCCTGGCCACACACCCTCTCCATCCTCCTGCCTGGGCAGTGGCTAGGCAGCCGACAGGCCCGACTTGATGTTACCCGCAGTAGCCTGGGCAGTGGGCCTGATACCAAAGCCCGCCATCGGCCTTTCCCACCGTCCACGCGCGCCTGCGAGCCTCGCCTACCAGGGGCCCGGGCTCTGAGGTCCGTCATTAGGACCTGGGCTCCAGACGTCACCGTTCCCCCGGAAGCCTGAAGATGCCCCGGCTTCTGCACGTACAGGTGATAATACCCAACTCTCCACACCTGCCCCGAGTCATCACGGCTTCCCGGAACACGGACCACTGCCGCCGTGTGACGTGACAGCAAGAGAAGCCCCGCTGGCGTCACTCGCACTACAAGGGTCTCGGCAGAACTTTTCTAAGTGACGAAATCGTCAATTCCTTGATAAGAACAGGTCTTATGTAATTCTAGAGGGTCGCAGTCCTTTATCTTTGGTGGAAGGCCCTTTCTGAAGAAATGCACTGCAATGTCAGTGTTAAATAGAATAAATCTATTGTAATGAAACAACTCTTGTAAATTGTTGGCCACATAGTTTTTTTTTTTTAAATACAATAGGAAAAAAGGGAAGGGTAGCAAATCAATTATTCTTCTCAAGAAAATAATATCAAATGGGGAAAAGTGCTGAGAAGATACAATGTATCTTAAGTCAATTATTACATTTCTGGCCAAATGAAATCTCATACATACAATACTGAATACGAAGGAGGAGACCCATGTTTGAATCTGATTGTGTGTTAAAGTTATTTAAACTGACTGTGGGTGCTCATTGGTCACACAGCCCACCCGGGCCTCTGGGTTCTTCTCTTTATGAAAAGACCAGAATGTTTATATAACCCCAAGATTATAATAGCAGTGGATACTTAAATTACCAGGCAAGAGAACCGAGATAAGCCAAACCCAGTCACTCCCTGTAACATAAAAGAATGTTACAAACTTGGAAAATAGATGACATGAAACATGTCACTAGTATGGGACTTGAAAGCATCTGAAACTAAAAGAGCAAAATAATGTACCATTAGTGAGATGGTTCATTCATGTCAGGAAGAAAATGAACCAATGTCACCTATCCGAATCCTGCAGTAAAATGCAGCTGGGCCCCCAGGCCCTACTCAAAGTAGCTCTTTTTTCAGGAACCAACTCATTAAAAAGTGCTGTTTCTACCAGCTGGGATGCAGGGGGCACAGATCGCTGAGTGGGGGTCTTTGTCCCTTTTACACCTGCACGGACAGTGTGCTACTTCCTAGTTTGAACGCACACAGCTTTCTAGGGGGCAATCCCAGTGATTTTGTAAGAGTGGCCATGGCATTACTTTACTTTTTTTCTTTCTTTTTTTTTTTTCTTAATAGGCTCCACACCCAACATGGAAAGCAACTCGGGGCTTGAACTCACAACCCAGAGATCAAGACCTGTGCTGAACTCAAGAGTCAGATGCTTAACCCACTGAGCCACCCAGGTGCCCCAACATTAACTTACTTCTGAGTAACCTCAACAGCTCTCCCACCTGGAGGAAAATGCTGACTATGACAAAAACTTTGCCCCCATCCAACTGAGGAAATCATATAGTTTAGTAACCCAATCAAGCCTTTTCTGTTTGTTTTAAAGATAAGATTATCTCAAGCAAAAGATGGTTTAAGAATATGCTGGGTCCTAGGTGCCTGCGTGGCGCAGTCAGGTGAGCATCCAACTCTCAATTTCAGCGCAGGTCATGATCTCAGGGTCATGAGGTCGAGCCCCAAGTTGGGCTCCATGCTCAGCATGGGGTCTGCTGGAGAGTCTCTCTCCCTCTCCCTCTGCCCTTTCCCAGCTCATACTCGTTCTCTCTCAAATAAATAAATCTTAAAAAAAAAAAAAAAAAAAAAGAATGTGCTGGGTCCTTAAGTAGGCCTGCTGATTGTGGTTCTGTAATTCCCAGAGCACCAGCGCCATACCTTCTGTTTTCCAATATCTACCAATTCCACTGAGCCACCCAACTGCTTGATCTCCGCAGCGGCAACTTCCAGCATCCTCCTGATTTCGCCTCTTTTCTCGGGCCATGCAGAGACACTCTGGATGGCTACCCATTCTGCGAGTTTCTGTTTGTGGAAAATAAGCAAAAAGGGATTCTGAAAAGGTGCTCCATTCAGGAAGAAAGGTATTCATAAATTTGTCCTGTTTCAGGGACCCAAAGTTGACTTGCTGCCCGCAACCAGTCCGTTTTTAACATGAGAGCTAGATGTCCAAGAAAAGAGCTACCACGTTTGCTTTTGTTTAACATTTAAAAAAAATTGGCTGTATCAAGAACTACAGCATAACAGAAAAATGTCAGAATGTGTGTTTTTAACCATTAAGCATGAGATGAATGTGAAATGTACAAAGTTCCATAAATAAGTTTATAACTGAATCTAACAAAATTACAACTGCAACATACAGAATGTACCCAACATTTTCAGTCTAAGTTAGTTATTCATGCTCACCATGGCCAAGTTCTTTAAAGTATAATTTTTAGAATGAGCACTCAAGATTTCATCTGAAATGTGTCTTCCAAAAATAACTTAAAGCACAGTTTTTTAATGTCAAGAAACAGATTTAATTTACAACATTACCAAATCATTTAAAACAGATGAAATGAAGAAAAAAAGTTAAAGTCCTTTAGTCTATATGTACCACAAGAAATTGTACATGAAGATTAAACAAAAATCTCTGATTAGTTCTACGAATTCTAAATATATATATATATATATATATATACACACACACATATATATATATACACATATATATACACACACACACACACACACATATATATATATTCTGTCAAAAGCCAAAAGTATAACTTGCATACTGTAATGAGGCGAGAAGAAGACCTCTAGCTAATACATGTACACCTTTTGGTTACCATTTCTTTTGTGTGGTGACAGAGGGGTAAGATCCAGTCTCTTAGTGAATTGTAAGTATGTAACACAGTATTATCAACGACAGTCACCATGCTGTTACTATCAAGCCCCAGAACTTACTCGTAACCGAAAGTCCGTGCCCTTTGACCTCTCCCCATTTCCACCAGGCCGGCCGCAGCAAGCACCATTCTTTGTTTCTGCATCTCCTACTTTTTAAGATTCCAAATATAAGTGAGATCGCGCAGTACTTGTCTCACTCTGTCTAGACAGTATTTTTGACACTTAATTTAAATGGCACAGCTCCTACTAGTTTCTTGGAAGTTTCTGAGCCCTGCTGGATTAAACCTAATTTTAACGTTTACTACAATAAATATTCCCTTACCTTAACGTAGCGATCCTGATTTTGATCGACATACTTAAACAGGGTAGTGAGGGCCGACATCTCTCAACCAGACCGCACACCTTGAAGGTTTCTGGAAGGAAAAACCACCAGTCAGTCCTGCCTGTGAATGGGCCTGACCGAGCTGCAGGCAGGAAGGCTCTCGTTTAAATTGACGACGACCTGCTCCACCCCCAATGCTGTCACGAGAACTCCAGGAAGTGAGCAGAGAAGCTTGGGGAAGCGGTTAGGGGCTCATGGTGATTCTTTTCTCAGAAGGAAAATGTGCACAAAATTATGTGTCAAAATGGCACATGACCGAAGAAAGGGCCTGAGCTGAAGACCATCTGATGAAAATTAGAAGTAGGTAGTTTTTGCTAACACTGATTTACCAGCACTTGAATCTTTAAAAGCACACAGAGAACTTCCCATTTACTATTACCACAGAGGAAACAATCACTCCAAGGATCCAGCAAAAGTGTCACATCCTGTTACTGTCACAAACCCACAAAAGAGCAAACAAAACTCCCGGGGAGGTAGAGAAATTGTTTTAAAAAGTTGATAATCTGAGCCCAGAAACAAAGAGAACATGCGACACCCTCATGAAGGCCTGATTAAGATAAAGGAACCTCTGTGGAAACCACGGCCCGCCTCCAGAGTGCATTCGCTATCCTGTGCATTCGCTAACCCAATACCTCTGCTCCTCCTTGCAAAGACAGGGGAAAGGAAATCATCTTACCAGTCCTCTTCAAAATGGGAATGAATAGGAAACAAAAAGGATTCTGGTTTGGGGGCTTCTGAAATTGTCTCCGTCCTCCGACTGACATTTCAAATTCCATCAAGCGGCAAGACTGGCCCAAGCAGCAAAGGGAAGAGCTCGGCCAGAGCACAGTGATTCCAGGGATTTCAGAAATTCAACTGTAGTCACAAGGTCCTGTAACATCTAGATAGTTCTAAGGCCTGTGGATTGACACACTGTAGTCAACGAGTATTTTTTTCTGGGTATGGGATTGCAAAGTGATTGCTCAATAGAGGAGTGACTGTATCTACAGTGACATCAGGTCTGGCGGCTGTAGGATTAAGGATGTTACCCTCAATCTGTGCAGTAGGATTTCAGTAGGGACATGGCAAACCACCCGGTTCTCAGAGCCTCCTTCCTCCTCTCCGAACAACCACTGGGCATAAAATATTTACAAACCTCCTAGCCAACTCAGCCTGCTTCAGCTGAGGCTTTTATCTGCAAGACAGCACAGTCCACAAATGCTGGAGAGGCATTTCATGAGCACTAGGAAGTCAAATTTTCATCTATCACTCGTAATGCAAACAGAGAAGCTATCTGTGACTATATGCTACACTGGGCACTTTTCATTCGGGTCCCTGGTCATGAAATAGCACAAATCCCAAGCTCACTGTGCATACGCTCATTAGCGCAGCCAAATTAACCAATGGTGGGATGCCTGGGTGGCTCAGTCCACGAAGCGTCTGCCTTCGGCTCAGGTCATGATCCTAGGGTCCTGGGATCCAGTCCCACTTTGGGCTCCTTGCTCAGTGGGGAGCCTGCTTCTCCCTCTGCCTGCCACGCCCCCTGCTTGTGCACTCTCTGACAAACAAAATCAAAATTAAAAAAAAATTAACCAATGGCCTTCTGTTAGTTCATTCAACTATATAACTACCAAAGGTGCACTTTTATCAAAGACTAAACAGAGACCGGGCTGCTCAGCTCTCCATGCCAAGTCCCCAGGGCTGGCTAAAAAGTAACTCCTTCTCCAAATTAGTAACTTAGTCAAAGGAGGTCAGACCAGGGCCAATTTCGCCCTCCCAATTAGCCCTCAGGTCTGGGTTATTCCTGTCCCAGCCTGCCTCTCCTCCCCATCCAGTACCCAACCCACGAAATGGGGCCCCTTTCAATGCCCCTGTGAATCCCACCGATGAAGGTAAAAGCGAAGTGCGGGAGTGAACAAGAGCAAATATTATGCTTCCAAAATAAATGCCAGGAACTCTAAAATTTCCTGGGGCGACATAACCGCAAAGATGAAGCTAGGGCGAGGGAAGGCCAAATGAGACGGGTAGCCCCTGGAACCGTCTAGCAGTACCTACTACTGACTTCTTTAGTTCTGAGCATCCCAGTCCTCGTCCCTCGGTAATTGAGAGCACATCGTGCAGTAAACAGAGGCACGAAATCTGGCTTTAAATCTACAGAAGCCAGTGAAACGGGGACAGGAACCTCCAAGGCTCCCACTCCGGGGCTTGATCCCAAACATGCGTGCAAACTATCCTTCGCCACTCGTCCTCGCACACTGGAGGGGCACCTCGTGACACCGGGTCACCCGCAGGAGGAAGGCCGTCCGGGCGCCCACCCAGGCCGCGGGGGCCCCGCCCGGGGCCAGGACCAGCTCGGTCTTCCAAACGAGGAAGCAGGCTGAGGAGCCGCCCCAGGCCCGCACGCCGAGACCTCCCGGCCTGAGCGCCGGCGGGACCCAGCGACCCCTGACCCCGGGGCTCGCTGGACACGGAAAGGCTACGGTATCCTGAGGCCGCGTCAGGAGCAAAGCGGCTGAGGGCGCTCGGCGCGTCCTTCTCGCCGCCCGCAGCCCGCGGCGCCCCGGACCCTCGAGAAGGCCGCCTTTTGACGGGGACAGCCTCCCTTCCCGTCCCTGCTGGCCACGCGGAACAGGCGGTGGGCCAGGCCGCGGCCCCGATCCCACACGCCTAACCCTAACGCAGCCGCCCCGGCCCCACCCGACTCCGCCCGGTCCGCCGGACTCCGCCCGGGAAATCCCCTCACCCCTAGCGGCCGCCGCGCCGGTTCCGCACCACGTGCCCGGTCACGCCCCCGGCGCAGGCCCGCCTCCCGTCGTCCCGCTCACCAATCCCCGGCCTCGCCCGGAGGGCCGGCGCGGCGTCCCGTCCTGCCCACCAATCCCAGGCCTCGTCTGGAGACCGGGCGTCGCCCCGTCCCGCGTCGCCCCGCCCACCAACCCCCGGCGTGCCGGAGAGCCGGCGTCGCCCCGCCCCGCGTCGCCCCGCCCCTCCCCGCTCACCAATCACCAGGCTTGTTGGAGAGGGGGCGTCTCCCCGCCCCGTCCTGTCCCCCCGCCCCCCTGCTCTGGAGTCTGGCGGAGGGCGGGATTCCCAAACTGGAACCCCACCTCCACCCCCCTATCCCTAGCCAGCTTCCTCCTCTCTGCTGGGTTCCGCAGGGCCGGGTTCGGTCCGTGGACAGTGAGGTCCTGAGCTCCCAGGAGGGGGCCCACACCCCGCTCTCGGGCCTCTCATGCTGGTCCCGGGCAGTGCCACCTGCCGCAGCCTGGTCCCCCGTCGCTGGGCCCCACCAGCCCCCTTTCCCGAAGGAGGAGGCTTTTTAGGATTTAAACCCTGTGACCCCGGGAAGTGATGACGGAAGACCCAACATTTATTTTTGCTTGTCTTTTTAACCGCAGGACCCTGGGGGTAGTGATTATCTCCGTTAGAGTAGACTCCAAAGAATTTGGTAAAACCTGTACCTCTCCCACATTCTTTCCTTTTTTTTTTAATAGCAAGTTTAATAGTTACTGTAAATACTTTAAAATAAAATGACCTTCCTTTAACTTTTCCATCTATATCGCTCTCAGATTGTTGTCAAATTGTATCTCTTTTTGATTAAGTCCGAAAAATGAGGGACTATTAAATACTATGATGTCCCAATTCTACTCCCCACCCCCTACGTCAAGTTAAACTGTACGAAGAGCTTATAAGGCAGGAAATTTGTCTATATTCAGTAGTCTATTACTAATTTTTAACTTTTGTCTTTGTGGGTTTTTTATTTTAATTGACATATAATGTCAGGAACATATAATGTAGAGTTGACATATAATGTATTCGTTTCAGGTACACGACCGTGATTTAACAATTATAACCATTAGGAAGTGCTCACCACAATGAGTGTAATTACCATCTGTCATCATACAAAGTTATTACAGTATTATTCCTTAAGCTGTAGTTTATATCTCTGTGACTTATTTAAAAAAAAAAAAAACTGGAAGTTTGGGGCGCCTGGGTGGCTCAGTTGGTTGAGCGACTGCCTTCAGCTCAGGTCATGATCCTTGACTTCCGGGATCGAGTCCCACATCGGGCTCCCAGCTCCAAAGGGAGTCTGCTTCTTCCTCTAACCTTCTCTCCTCTCATGCTCTCTCTCACTTTCTCTGTGTCTCAAATAAATAAGTAAATAAATAAATAAATAAATAAATAAATAAATAAATAAAATCTTTAAAAAAAAACTGGAAGTTTGTAGCTCTTAATCCCCATCACCTAATTTGTTCATGCTCCCACAACTTTCCCTCTAGCAATTGCTACTACATATGGGAATCTGTTTCTCTTTTTTTTTTTTTTTTTGGTTTTTAGATTCCATGTAAGATGAAATTATAATGTTTTTGTCTTCGCATAAGACCCTCTAGATTCATCCAGTTTATTGTGAATGGAAAGATTTTATTCTTTTTTTAATAGCTGGGTAATAGCCCTTGTGTCTATATCTCACATCTTCTTTGTACATTCATCTATCGATGGACACGGGTTACTTCCATATCTTGGTTATTGTAAATAATGCTGCAATAAAGGGTGCATATATATGCATATATATGCACCTCTTCAAATTAGTGTTTTTGTTTTCTTCGGGTCAATAGAGAGAAGTGCAATTCCTAGATTGTATGGCACTTCTATATTTCATATTTTGAGGAACCTCCATACTATTTTCCAAGTTGCACCAATTTACCAATGTCACCAATTTTTTAACCACTTTTTTTAACTGATGTTGCACCGATTTACACTCCCACCAATAGTGCATACAGTTTCCTTTTTCTCCACATCCTCACCAATGCTTGTTATTTCTTGGGTTTTTCATATTAACCATCAAATTGTAACATTTTAATATTTGATAGTCTTTTATTGATGATTCGGTCATGCACTTCTCTGCAAGAGAATACGTATGGGAATTTAATATTTACTATTCTATAGCTAAAAGCTCTAAGTGTTAAAAGATTTTTTCTGGGTTAAATTCTCATTATAATCATTATTCATATGTGATTGATAAAAACCACCTAAAGATTTTACAGTTGACCCTTGAACAACGCAGGCATTAGGGGTACCAATTCCCCTTGTAGTTGAAAACCTATTTATAAGTTTTGACTCCCCAAATCCTTAACTACTAATAGTCTACTATTGACCAGAAGCCTTACTGATAACATAAACAGTTGATTACCACATATTTTGTTATATGTATTATATTCTATAAAGTATATATATTCTATAAGGAAGCTAGAGAAAAATGTTAAGAAACTTATAAGGAAGAGAAAATATATTTATTTACAGAACTGTACTGTATTTATCTGAAAAAATCCATGTATGAGTGGACCCATGTAGTTCAAAGTCATGTTGTTCAAAGATCAACTGTATATATTCGACAAAGAATTTTTAGATTTTGAAAGTAATTTATTGGAAATGTATCCTTTAATCATATCTATTGGGCTTTTTAAAAATTAGTTTAGATGTCTATAAGTGAGATTATTGCTGGCATGAGACAAGGTTCAGTGAAAAGTACAGCAAAAAGAAGATATTTAGAGTAGAATCCGTACCACATTACCTTAAACTTATCAAAATGTTATAGCTGTGTGGCAATAATAAGTACAAAGTAGCTGTTGGTAAAGAAGAACAAGTAGTTTCAGTCCAAGTAAAAGTGAATATTATCTATTGTTACCTAATAATCTTTCGGCAAAAGTTGATGAAAACATTTCTCTTACGGATCTGAATTAAGATTTATTGAGAAAATACAGCATTTACTCCTGAGATGGAACTCTCTTACTTGGAAATGTAATGTTAATTGTCAGAAGGAAGACCTTCTATCTCCTTCCCCTTGAAATAACGCAAAATATGCAGCTAACAGACGTCCTTGATTAAGGAAGCGTTCTCCAATAATAATATACTGTGGTATTTCACATTGCCCTTTGTTTGGAACATCGGAGGCCTTTTTTTTTAAGTTTTTATTTTTAAGTAATCTCTACACCCAACAAAGGGTTCACCCCAAGATCGAAAGTGGCACACTCTTCCAACTGAGCCAGCCAGGTGCCCCCTATTTGAGGCTTTTTGAGCTAAATGTACAGCACGTAGAATGACGCCTGGTACTGTCTTGGTCTGTTCGAGCTTATCCAAGACAGGAATTTACTTCTCACAGCTGTGGAGGCTGCAAGTCCAAGACCACCGTGCCCTCCGAGTCGGTGTCTGGAGAGAGCCCAACTTCCTGCTTCTCTGTCGACAGCTGTCTTCTCTCTGTGTCCTCGCATGGCAGCAGGGGTTAGAGAGCCCTGTGGGGCCATCTTTACAATGACACGAATCCCATCCCAAAGGCCCCCCTCCAAATCGCCCTGAGGATTAGGTCTCAACACATGAACTTGGGGTTGGGGGGCACATTCAGTCTACACCACCGCCTTGAAAGGAGAGCAGGAAGGCAGGAAGCAGGGCAGCAGTTACCAGTCCTGTCCACTCTAGGAGAGGGGACTTGTGGACTCCGAGCAGCTGGAAATTGGTGCCCTTAACACCCTGAAACCTCCTTTAAAAGTCCTCACGTGACCCCAAGTATCTCAGTCTAAAGACCACAGCCTTCCAGAGCTATTCAGTAAATGAGCCGAAAGTTGAACCCAAGTGTGCACAGCTTGGAATCCCCAGCAGGTGGCCCCACAATCCATTTGTTTTTGGGTAAAGGATGCCCTTTGGATCGCTTTACAGCAAGGAATCTGATTTGAGCTTAAGGAGCTAAGTGAATAGTTTTCTCTGCTGAACTTTTTGGAGCAGGGACACCATAAAAGAACACAAGGAAAGAGGTATGTGGACGCTTGACTGGAGGTTGGTGCGTCAGAAAGAGAAGTGATGTGACTTACTCTGAGAATTTAAGGAATATAAGCATTATGCAAGTTACTGCTGATTACAGATGCACTCATAACAGCATTAGATCATACTTCCAATTATTGTAATTTCCAGTTCCCAGCACGAACCAAATCGTATTATCCAGAATCTCAGTTAGTTCTGTGTAACTAAGCTTCACTAAACACACAGCCATGGGAGTACCCACCACCCTGGAAAACCGAGAATTTCCCCGGGCACAGAGGCTGCTTTGGAGAATATATGATTCTCTGGGGCTGTAGATGCAGAGACGTGCTAGGTAACTACATTAAGAGGGCACCTGCCATGTAGGACAGCAGAGAAGAAAGCAGAATACTAGGAGGCCAGGAGAGGGCAAGTACAAAGGACCTGCATGGCTCCCCATTTCTTCCGCCTGAAGCAGCTGGTAAAGTCTAGTCTCCCCCAGAAGTGGCCTCCTCTCCCGCCCTGCTTTCATTGCCAAGGCACCGGCCAATCCGGCCAATCTGTTTATCCAGCCCGAAGTGTTTGCATTTCCTCCGACCTGACTAGTGTTCAGATTAGTATGCCTGGCACCTACTGCACCCCATTGTTTGTGGCAGGACCCAGGGAGCCTGGGAGGCGCAAAAGCTGAGAGGGAAGTTTTCAGTTTCCGTCATGTTTTGATTTCTCTGTCTCTCTGTCTCTCTGTCTCTGTCTCTCTCTCTCTTTCTCTCTCTCTTTCTCTGTCTCTGATCCCAGGGGAGCGTAAGGTCTGTAGGGACTGGGGCTCTGAGCAAGCCCTGCCTAGCGTTAAGGGTAGGATTCTGTAGTTCTGGCTTGTTGGCTTTTGTTGTCATGTCTGGGCAATATGGACAGTATGTTCTCCCTTCTCCTGCAGGCATTCTTAGCCTTGTGTTTTTTACTAAAGAGCGGGTTAGGCAGCCATGTGTCTGAACAGGAGCCTTGCTGTCAGTTAACGCTAGATATTCTTTTTTAACATTTGGTATCTCAGAGGTAAATTTTTGTTCATGTGTTAGAGCCACGTGTAGATCTTTGCAACCTAACGCTTTTAGAAAGAATATTCTGAAAGTCACGGCTGTGTCATAGCAGCGCTAAGCTGTAACTAAACACGTTGAACTTGAATCTCAAGAACTGACAAGTCCAGGACCTGGCATACAGTAGGCACTCATTAAGAACTTGAAGAGTGAATGGACAAGTGAATGGGTGGATAAAGGAATTTTTTTCTCCTGTTCTTTCCCCTCCTGCCTTGGATTGCTCCCAGACGGTTGTACTTTATAGCTGTAGTGATTTGGAAGGAAAGCTAGAAAGCTCTCCATTCCCCCTAGGTGTCCTGCATTGTGAAGCAAAATTATATATTTATTGGAAAGACTTGAGACTGAATCTCACTGTTGCTTACTCATCATCCGAGGTTGGACCTTTGAGTAAATGCATAAAATTCTACGTGTGCAAGTTTCAAATGTCTGTAGGCAACCTAAAGCATAGCAATTCCATCCAAGACAAAGAAAAAAAAAAGTTGGAAATCCTCCCAACTCCCGCGAGATTTCGATACAAACCAACATTTCTGCCATATATACGTCGTTGGACAGAAGGGGGAAATCCCCCTCTTCAATTCCTAAACAGGTTTTGAGGTGCTATGGACAGTTGCCAGCTGGGTACGTGACAGAGTTTATTTATTTTTTTAAATTTATTAATCTTATTTCTTCTTTTTTCAAAAAAAGATTTTATTTATTTATTTGATAGAGAGAGACACAGTGAGAGAGGGAACACAAGCAGGGGAGTGGGAGTGGGAGAAGCAGGCATGGGGAGCCCGATGTGGGACTCGATCCCAGGACCCTGGGATCAAGACCTGAACCGAAGGCAGATGCTTAAGGACTGAGCCACCCAGGTGCCCATGTGACAGAGTTTAAATAGCTTCCAAATGGTTTTGCGTTTCCAGGTATCCCTGAATTAGATCTTTAGATTTAGTCTGAAACTAAGTTGTAGTAACTTCCCTTTGGATTTCTTGCACTAATTACATACAGGGAAAATGCAGAAACCCCCATTGGAAAGTACTGTTTCCAGACCTTACGACATTTACTGGTTCACAGGGCATGTTTCCATTCCTCGTCTCCTCTGATCCTCAGAGTAAACAGTGAGATGGAATTTTCTCCCTCTGTGTCCTGCTACCCTCGTATTCCCTTCTCCCAACATGTATCATATGCTTTGAGGGTGGAGTGGGGATGACAGAGAAGACAAATGTCTTCTAACGGTTGTGACAGAATCACCCTGTTTCTTACCAAAAACCCCGAAAGACAACGAAATCCGTGGATTTTTGCCTTTAAAAAAAGAAAAACATAATGTCTTAGTATACCAAAAAGTTAACTTTGACAAAATTTCCAGTCTCTTTTTTATTGTGTGCAGAACACTTGGCACAAGATCCGCTCTCCTAACAGATTCTCAGGTGTTCTCTGCAGCATCGTCAACTACGGGCGCGCAGAGATCTAGAACCCACTCCCCTGACAGGACTGAAACTTTCTACCCACCCAACAGCACCCTCCATTTCCTCTTCCCCGGCCCCTGGCACCCACCAATCTACCCTCAGTTTCTGTGCGTCTGACGACTTTAGATACCTCACGTAAGTGGAATCGTGCGGCCCTCGTCCTTCTGTGTCCGGCTTCGTTCGCTCAGCATCATGTCCTCCAGGTTCATCCATGTCATTGCAAATGGCAGGATTTTCTTTTCTTTTCTTTTCTTTTCTTTTCTTTTCTTTTCTTTTCTTTTCTTTTCTTTTCTTTTCTTTCCTTTTCTTTTCTTTTCTTTTCTTTTCTTTTCTTTAAGATTTATTAATTTATTTGAGAGACAGAGAGCACACAAGTGAGAGGGGCAGACTCCACGCTGAGCCCAGAGCCCAACACGGGGCTCCATCTCACGACCCCAAGATCATGACCTGAGCCAAAATCAAGAGTTGGGTGCCTAACCAACTGAGCCACCCAGGCACCCCAGGATTCCCTTTTTTAAAGCTGAGTAATATCCCATTGCTTGTATATATCACGTTCTCTTTATTCATTCATCCATCATATTTAGGTTGTTTCAAAAAACTTAAACTAGAATTCCCATGGGTAATTTATGCAATCCCACTTCCGGGTATTTATCCAAAAGAATTTAAATCAGGATCTTGAAATGATATCTCTGTTCCTCTATTCAATGGAGCATTATTCACAATAGCGAAGATGTGGAAGCAATCCAAAACGTATTACAATTACCTTTGGCATTTTTAACTACAGACTTCACAAAGTCCTTCACTCTCTGTACTTGGGGGAGAAACATTAACTTGGCCAAGAAACAGACGCTGAGGCTTTGCTTTTGTGAGTATGTCTGGAAAAGTGGAGAGAGGGTCAAGGTCACACGATGACCCACTGAATGAAGGGAAATTGCAGAAGGTTTAGAGTCCTGTAAGACGCAGTGTAGGCCGGGCCAGCCCACTGCCACACCAGCACCGGGGAGAGGTTTGGGAACCTGTGGTCTCGGTCACATGATGCCACGGTAGAAAGTTCTGGAATAAGGGATGAGGAGGCTTGGTTATCAAGCTCACTTGCTGGGTTTCTGCTTACACGTGTATCTTTATTACAACACTGACGAGGATAAAAACGATGGATTTTTCATTTTAGTCTTGGAATCCGTGTGAGTTTCCAAGTGCTGTAAGAATTTCAAACTGATTTTGGAGCCCTGCAACCAATATCGCTAACTGGAATTTGTCATCCTTTTTTTAAGATGACTGGGTGTCAGGACTCCCCTCTGAGATGACAATGAGTCTTCTGGGGTTATGTCCTCTCTCGGCTACAAGAGTACCATGTCCATTTCTCACTGATACTTAAAAATACCCAAATATTTAAGGATTATATTCACTAATTAACAAAGAAAGAATTTTTTAATGTTTCGGCCTGTGCTCCCACTCCTTATCTTGTACTGATTATTTGGAAAGGATCATTTAATTAAAAGCACAAGACTCTGCAGCTTGCCTCAGATTTAAAAGAAAGGGTATAAAACATAACAGAAACACGTGTGTTCACCAAAAATTATACCCACTGATAACTCGTGGTTTGTTTCTGCCAACACAGCTCTCACGGGTTGTATCTGGTGGTCCGTGATCTTTACATTTCTGCCTGTTTTTAAGCCAGTACAGTTCATTCTTATGATGTAAGGATGGCTAGGAGATAAGAGTTTCAGTTTTCCTTTTTGTGATCAACGGACTCGCCTGTTACCTTTCCCTGTCTTATTGGAGAAGGAACGTGTATATTGGGGGGACTTCAAAAATGCATCATTTGTTGACATTTCACTGGCAGTTTGAAGCTATTTTCTCCGGCTCGTTTTTCATGTGAGGGGTTGGGGTGGAGGGGAACTGATCCCGTTTCAGAATATAAACAGCATTAAAACCCTTGGCAAAGCAAAGGAAAGTTGAACCCGCTGAGTGTTCCAGCCCATATCAAGAGTTCTGTGTGTTTTAGGTGATCGCAATCTGTCCCCGGGCTGGAGGAGCAGGGGAGCCGCGTATTTACAGGACAAAAGCTGCACACGCGCTGGGAAATCTGTTTCTCCTTTGGACATAGCAAAATAACCAAATGCACAGAGAAATGCTCAGTTGGGTGGTGGCACTTTCTGTCTGCCCTAGATATGTCACCTCCAGTGTCCCCAGGTAAGGTTCCCAAACAGTGGCTGGCTGGGAGCATCCTTTGGAGGTAGTCTAAGGGACATGGACGTATTATTGCCCCTGAGCTGTTGGCTTTCAGGTGTCGCCTCTGACTGTGGAACAAAGGCCATGTCGGAAAGTGCGGGAGCATCATGGCTCAAGTGAGGAATTGTCCTCTCTGGGTCCCATATGCACATGTAGGCTCACCACACTTGCGACTTGTTTTCTAATAATTTAATTAAATGTATATTAGTTTCCTGGGGCTTTCTGGAATATACCCCATGGCTCACAAGCATGGGGCGTGTGTTCCTCCCCGCCGGCCTGGAGGCCAGAAGTCTGAGGTCAAGGCATTGGCAGCGGGGTGACCCCTCTGAAGGCTCCAAGGCAGGAGCCTTCCTGCCTCCTCCAGGGTCCGGTGGCTCACGGGGGTTCCTTGGTGTTCCTTGGCTTGCAGCTGCCCGGCTCGAATTTGTGCCTGTGTCTCCAGGTGCACCACTGAGTGTCCGCGCCTCTTTCGAGAGGACACTCCTCACCCATTCAGTAAGAACTCCTAGTGAATGGGCTGCAAAATTCCAACTTCCAAATAAGTCCCCACCCCGAGGTTCCAGGTGGACATGGATTTGGGGGACACTAGGCCACCAGGTAAACATGCGTTTTGCAGTCACCTTCTGCTTGCCCAGTACTGAAGCCGTTCTCCAGTTCCCCTCCTCAGGGAAGCCGCCACGGACTTCACGCCCAATGGGCAGATTCGCCCACGGACTCAGCCAAACAGACCCCTGGCGGTCTGCGCCCAGAGCAGTTTCCAGGGTCTACTAGGACTTCCAGAAGGAAGAAGAAAAAGAGGACAAAAGAGGAGGAAAAAATAGAAGAAAGTGGTGGGGAGGGAACACGAACGGAGACGAGACGCTGAGGAAGGAGAGGACAAAGCCAGCCCCTGGCCGTCGGGCTGGCTCATGGCTCACCTGCCGGCCTGAGAGCGAGAAACGGCCCAACTCGTCCGTCCACACGCTGTCTCGGGGCTCGTCTCCGAAGCACAAACGTGCAGGTGGGACAGTGCCGGAGATCCGGCTTTCCAGTGGCTTCACTGAAAAGGGGTCACGGGCGCTTGTGCAGCGGGGCGCACAGCCCGCGGTTCCCCCACTGCGCAGTGGGCCGCAAGCCCAGGGCCTGCTGGGAGAGCTGTGAGTGCAGGGGAAGCTTTCTGGAGCCCAGTGACCTTGGAACACTCGAGTCCCTCCTTGAGGGTTTAAGGCCACCGTACCCGCTATCCACAAACGGGGACGCAAGGATGGCCGGATGTTCAGCATGTGCCTGGTCCAGCGACGCCCCACAGAGCCCGCGTGTGACGGAAACTCTGGGCCCAATCGGACAAGCTCTTTACGGTGAAATTAATGAACTGTACGGTTCAGGGCTCCTCTAACACATTTGTAGGTAAGTATCCACTTTTGCACCTGACTTTTTAATTCATCATTGTGTGTCTGTTTTCTTCAAGAGAACTTATAAATTCCAGATCCTTCAGGCCCCATACACTGGGGGCCAGCCTGGGCTAACGAAGGGTGGTTCGAGCTGCCCAAAACCACCGCCAAAACGTCCAAGGCCCACCCAGCCCTGGGTCCCAGCTGCTGCCTCAGATCATTCCAGAAGACGTGTGGGTTCATTCCAGAGGCTTCTGCTGTCTCCCTTGTGATTTATAGTGTGCTGCCTAATTCTGAAAACCCATTTTACTTTTCACCATATTAATTTCACAGGAAATAAAATTGAAGAAGCCGTCTGTATCAGCAATCTCATAATTACTATTAGCTTGGGTTCTTGATTATCTTCTAGAAGTATCTCCCTCATGGAAAAACCCCCGGACAGCTTTAAAACCCCCACCATCGCCCCGTAGTCTTCTAGTGGTTCTGGTGTAACTGGTCTGGGGTGCAGTCTGGGCCTCAAGATTCCTGAGGCTCCCACAGCCTCTGGGTGGCAGGGCACGGACAGGATCCAAGTTTGCCTACTTAGTGTGCCTGCGTCATTGGGAGGAGCTGTCAGGAGAAGGTGCGAGGGGACTTCTGTGCACTTTCAGGAGGGTGACGGGCCATGAAGGAGCCCGGGGCACAGCGGGAAGATGGGCAGCAGGGCTCCTTGTCCCTGTCACATTTCCTTCGGGCCCTGTGTATGAGATGCTTGTGGAGGGATCCAGGGAGCGCCGAGCAGGGGGCCGGAGGGAGGGGTCTGAGCCCTGCAGGGAGTGGAACGAGGGCCAGCCCCGTGGGCTGCTTAGACCCGAGACACAGGGCGACGTGAATGTGAACTTCTTTCAGCTTGGCGGAATCAAGAATTCCTTCAATACAACTCAAGACAACAAGTTTCCAATTAAAGCTTTTATTGAACAGATGGGGTTCGGTTGTTAAATGCTACCGGGAACACTGAACCAAGGTTTGTTCCCCTTTAAAACACTGGTCTCCTGCTGGGCGAACACAGGCAAGATCTGGGAAGCATTGAGTTCAAAGACAAAGTCTGTTTCTGGGTTAGATTGTGGGTCTTCAAACTGCCCGCAGTGGTGGCTCCATATTCACTGTGTTCTCAAAAGAAACGGAAAGGAATTGGAGCTCGGTTTTGGGTCGTGAGGACCTCATCCTCGGTGAGCCTGAGGTGGCGGGTCTGCTCAGCACTCAAGGGCTCAGTCTCCCAAGTCCGCTGGAAATCGGAAGGACTCGGCTGAGCACCCGCTCGCGGTGGCGCCCGCGGGCAAGGAGCCGCACAGCCGCACGGCCCGTTCTCCAACCGCCTGGGATGGCTGCAGAGTACGCCTACCTTCGGGCAAGTAAAGGCCCTGTGTACTAGCTCCCTGCCACTAAAGAGCTAACAGAACCGTAGTCACTCTCCCGCAGGCTTCGGGCGAAGTCTACAACCACCGCGGCAGCAGCGCGGGTTCCTCTGCGAGCTCCCGGGGAACGGCCAACCTCCGCCTCTCCGAGCTCCTGGAGGCACCCTGGGCTCCTCGGCTCATGGCCCCTTCATCCTTCTCCAAGGTCCTTCCCTTAGTCACATCTGCAGTGTCCCCTTGGCTATATAGGGAGACATACCGCGGGTGTCACAGACGAGGATGCGGATGCCTCCTCCGTTGTCAGCTTTCAGCTTCCCACAGGCGCCAGGTACTGGTGGAGGAGTCTCCTGGGAAACGAGCAAACCCGGATCAAGACCCATCTGGGAAGTCGGGTTCTGCAGTGCCTCAGAGGAACACCTGGGGGGCCGTGCTCCAGCTCCTTGAGTTCCGGCTTAGCCACGGGCTTCCTTTGCAGTTTGCTCACATCACTAGAAAGCTCAGCCTTTCTAGTCTGCCCTGCTTTCGTTGAGAGCTGTCTTGTTTTATGTGTGGAACCGACCGTTAAATGGGACTCTTCCTGTAGTCTCTGTCGCTGTGACAGAGGCTTCTAAGATGGGCACGATGTAACAGGTGCAGTTACTCCGACAATCCTAGCGTGGGAACTACAGGAGCCAAGCAGGGCTTGCTCGGGGGGTGTCCCAAGGGGTCCTGCCGAGATTAGCTCTTCCCCTCTCTCCCCTCTCTCCGTTCAGAGGGCCTTTGTTCGGGTGCTGGGTATCTGCTTTCTGTTCCCCACTGGGGAGAAGAGAAGGTGCTTGATGCACCGCAACCCACCGGAAAAGCTTGTCGTGAGTCTTCGGACAGGAGCGTCTGGTTCATGCTGGAAAAGCTTCCGGTGACTCACTCGATACTTGCTGCCCTGCAGACTGAAGGTCGTGCCTGGGAGGGGAAGGGTCTCCCTCCCGAGCTTCCCGTGAGCCAGATGTGGGTCCTGCAGGAGGGTCCAGACTGGATCATCTTGAGTGAGAATCTACCCAGGAGAACCACCTGGAGGGGGGAGCCCGGAACAAGGGCAGAGGATAAAGTGCCAGCAGCCAGAGGAAGCATGAGACCACGGAGTCGAATGTAGGTAAAAGATACCAGGCTCTGTGAGCATTAGCTCTTCAGGACCCCGAGGTCAAATCACAAACATCCTCAAGGAAGCCCTTCCCCCCACTCCCGTGGCTGCCATATGCACGGGCAAGGCTCCTGTGGGGTCTTGTAGGACACAGTCTGCAGCACTGTCTCTCGCACCTGCTGCACAACTGTAAGGTCCTAAACACCAGCCAGCATTTGGAGGAGGGGTTCCCAGTTCCTGCTAACATGGAGAATGAACATGGAGTGTTGGCGCTCTTTCCGTAAACGAACCTTGGATTATAGAGAGAAGCATGGCATCAAAACAACCACGAATAAGCAAATGCAAATCCCCTGAGAGCCCGATGGCTGGTGTGGGAGGGGAGCAGGGTGAGTGTGGCTTCAGCTGAAACAGAGGGTGGCTGATCTCGGCTGCCAGTGGGGTGGGGAGTGGAATGAGGTGGAATGAGTGAAGGGGGAGAGCGATGTAAGCTCTCTGCTCTTGCCCCAGTCATTGCCCCGGGATCACCAGTTTCCAAGACCAGCGATGTAGGAGTCCATAGGAGTAACATCAGGGCAGGACCAAGCCCACGCTTAGTGAGGAGTCAATGCATCCATTCATTCATTCACTCAACAAACATTCACCAAGTGTCCCCATGTGCCAAGCACTAACCTGGGCACTGGACACAGCAAAGACAAAAGAGAAAAAAACCTGATGCACTCATGAGTGGGAGCAGCAAGTGCAAAGGTCCTTAGATGAAGGGTGTCCAGTATATCCAAAGAACAGCAAGAGGCCAGAGGGGCTACGTGAAGAGTGTAAGGGAAAGAGAATCAAGAGATGAGGTCAGAGAAGTAATTAAGAACAGGTCAAGTAGACTAGGGTAAGGCTGTAGTTTTGTTTTTGTTTTTGTTTTTTAAGGCTGTAGTTTTTAATGTGAGCAAGATGAAAAGCCACTGAGGGCCTTGAACAGAGAAATAGCTATCTTTTCTTGAGAATGGCCTCCAAGGAGGGCAAGGTAGAGGCTGGGCGAGCAGAGAGGTTGTTGCAGGTAGAGATACGGATCAGTAGGAAAATCAAATAAAAATACGGGCAAAAGATTTGAACAGACGCTTTACTAAAGAAGATATATGATGACAAATAAGCACATAAAAAGATGTCTAACATCATTAGATGTTAGGAAAATGCAAATTAAAACCACGGTGTGTTGACTATAAACCTTATGTGTCCCTTCATACCAATGTTGTCTTAGATTGGAAATTCCAAGAAGGCAGGGAACTTACCCTCAGTCAGAACGGCTAGAATAAAAGAATCCTTACAACACCAGCGCCTCGTGAGGATGCAGAATCCCTGGGACTCTCGACACTGCTGGCGGGGCTGTAAAATGGGGCAGCCACTTCGGCAGCTCCTGATAAATTTCAGCGATCCCACTGCTGGGAATGAAATTCCTGGAGAAATAAAAATGTACTTTCACACAAAAACCTGGACACGCGTATTCACTGCAGCTCAGTTCCTAATCACCCCAAGCTGGAAACCGCTCTAAATGTTCTCCATCAGGTGCACGGGGTAAACAAGCCATGGCACAATTATACAACGGAATGCGACCCAGGAATAATAAAAGAAGAATAAATTGTTAACACCTGCAAAGGCTTGCATGAATCTCAAAAAATGTTGAGCGAAGGAGGCCAGTCTCAAAAATGTATGGTTCCATTCCTGTGATGGTCTCAAAAAGTCAGATCTCTGGTGATGAATCTGTATGGCGAGATTCAGTGATTCCTTAAAGAACAAAACTTCGTGACTACCAGGGGTTGGGGTGGGGGGAGGAGTGAATGTGGAAGGGAGGTATGGGGAGGATTCGGGTGATATGACTGGTCCGTACATATGGCGGCATGAATCTCTACATGTGCGAAAACTCAGAGCATGAAACACACACACAAGGATCGACTCTACTGTCTGTTTACTTATCAGTTAGGACCTGTACAGGTGATCATTACCATGTGCTTTCTTAATTTGTTGTTTGATTAAAGAATAACTGACATGAATATTGTATTAGATTGAGGTGTGTCACACAATGATTCAATATTTATATACATTAGAAAACGGTGGCCACAATAAGTCTCGTTACCATCTGTTACCACGCGAAGTTGTTACAGTATCATTGACTACATTCCCTGTGCTGTTTAAACTGTAAGTCCCCTCAAGTCCCTCATTAGAGCAGAATTTCTTACAGCTCCCAGGAATAGTTGTAGTTCCTTCGGTTGCACAAATACAACATTTGATTAGGTCACAGGAAATAAAGTCATGTGGGAACAAGACAAGGACGGGTATTGAGACCACTCCTAAACAAGAGTGACGGGAGTTTCAAAGAAAAAGAAACAAAGACATAAGGATTGCAAGAGGAGGAAATCAAACCAGCCTGATCTGCAAGCTGGAGAGCAGGGTTTCTAAGAAATTCAGAGAAGAGGGCTCATAGCCCCTCCTCAGTGCAGATGTTCTGGCCTGAGGCCGCCCTGAGCCAAGAAAGAAGAGACTTCTTGAATGAACTCTGGAGTTCTAATGGTATGGTAAATAGGACTGAGCTCTTAACACCTAGAAAGGAGGCTATTGTTTAGCACTGAAAGTGACTAAGCCGTGAGAATTGCCAGAAATGTCAGGACTGTGAAACAAAACAAAAGAAAACAAAAATAGCACCTGGAAATCTGTGATGTGACCACCTGGTGAGAGGACTTGGCCGCTCATTATGCTGATGAGATGTTCGCATCTGATAGTATAGAAGCAGCAAAGCCAGGGGGGCCAGGACCCCACTCTGAGATGTCCCCCTCCATTCCCTGCTTCCAGAGGAAGCTTCCAAAAGCCATGGGGGGCAGCTGCCTACATGTCCTGCTCCTCAACTCAGAGCACGTAAAACCAGCGCCTTCCCCGCCCTCTTGGAATTTCCGACCTACAACAACAGTGTTGTCCAAGGGCACGGAAGGCTTATAGACAGCTCAGCAAACCTTTCCCGTTAGGGCTGCAATCTGCAAAGGAAGAAGGATAAGTGCGTTGGCAGGAGGAGTGAGTGAATAAGGGAAAAACTTACATGATGGAAGAAGAGCTTGGCAGAGAGGTTGGAAAGGGAGACTGGGGAGTGCGGGAGGAAGGCTGGCCGCGAGGGAGTTCGGCGAAGGCCACGCGGAGCTAATTGGCCCTCAGGAATGAAAGGCAACTTTTATTTGGGCTGGAGTTACTTGATTACTTGCATTGACTGGCATTGTTGTAGGAGAGTCTTGTCCTGAGTAATCCTGTGCCTTGGCAAGCGTGTAAGATACAGTTTTTGTAACTTTTTAAGAAAACACTACTGGTCGATGTTAGTTGCACTCAGAACACTCAAAGCACTCCGAGCTTTACAGAGTCGATTTTCTGACTTCACAGAGGCAATCCTGCTTTATCAGAAGGCTCTCTTCATTATTGCTTAGTATTTTTTCTTTATTAACAATCCTGTATCCTAGCAGAGACTCGAGCAGCCCTTTGTACACCCTTGTTCACAGCAGCATCGTTCATAAGACCCGAAAGGTGGACTCCACCCAGGTGTCGATAGATGAATGGGTAAGCCAAGTGTGGTCTATTCCGCACAGCAGAAGGTTCTACAGCCTTAACAAGGAAGGAAATTCTGACATGTGCTACAAGATGGCTAAATCCCGAGGACAGGAGTGAAATAAGACAGACACGAAAGGACAGAAACTGTATGATTCTATTTATGGGCTACCTCAATTAGTCAACCTTAACAGCGACAGAATGCAGGCTAGTGGTTGCCAGGGGCTGGGGGAGGGGAACGTTAGTGTCTAAGTTTTAGTTTGGGAAGACAGAAAGTTCTGGAGACTTGGTGGGGATGATTGCACGACAGCGTGAATGTACTTCCTGCCCCTGAACTGCGTGCTCAAAAATGGTTCGGATGACACATTTTATGTTCTATGTTTAACCACTGTAAAAAAAAAATCGTATTTTCTAAAGGGGAATTCTATATCTTTCAGCCACTTGTTTTATTATTAAAAATTAGTTTAACCAAAGAAAAATACATTATGCCATCAATCGATTTATGAGACATTTTCAGAGTTCATCCTTAAGTAGCTTTCTCCGTTTCTCATTGATTTGGTGCCAGAATTATCCTGAAAACTTATTGAAGTGCCTGCTGGTTTAAGGAGGCATCTCGTGGATCCCTTTGCTGCCCCTTTAGAAGCTTTATTTAGTTTTTACAGAACTAAAAACTGTAAAAACTGTATCTCTTATATGGGATATGAAGAGGAGCCCTTAAACAGTGGGAAAGTTTCTTGTTTCTCTGCTGTGTTTGTGCAAAAAGTATCCGAGGAATGGCGTGGAAATAATGTTGTAATTCTATAGTCAACTTCTGAAACTGCTTCATTTCCCTTTAGCATCCTTTGGGGTGCTGTCTTCCACAAGTTTGCTGTCTATAAGAATTCTTCTGATTCTGAACCTCAAGGTTGGGGTCCATGAGAGGAGCTGGTGGGATCCTCTCCCCTCTGACCTCTGAGGACCCGCACAGAGCCATGGGCTGGAAGCTGAGGAATTCAGGATATACAACACTGCTTTCCCTTCAAGAAGTCCCTGCATTTGTGGAAGACCCAGATTTGTAAAACTCACACACAACCTCACAGGTGCCATGGGAAGGCGTGTAGATGGGGCGGGGTGGGGACAGGGGAGGAGGACCAGTAGGTGAATGGTAAAGAAACTGAGGTCCATCCAGACGATGGAACATTAATCAGTGTTAAGAAAACAAAAAGAACCATCAAGTCATGGAGAGACATGGCAGAACTTTAAATGCAGAGTAGGAAGGGAAAGAAGTCAGTAAGAAAAGGCTACATAGAGTGTGATTTCAGTTCTGCGGCATTCTGGAAAAGGCGACACGATGGAGACAGTGAAAAGATCAGTGGCTGCCAGGGAGGGGTTGGGGAGAGGAAAGGATGAAGAGATGTGGCACACAGGATTTTTAGGGCAGTGTAAATTCCCTGTTTAACACCATAATGGTGGATACATGTCATTATTGGTCCATTTGTGCAAACCCACGGAATGCACAACACTGAGAGTGAACCCTCACATAGACCACGGGCTTTGGGTGGCTTTGAAGTGTCCACGTAGGTCCCTCCATTGTAACGGGTGTAACGCTCGGGGCAGGGGCAATGAGGGAGGTTGTGCAGGGGAGGGAAACCTCTGTACCTATCTCTCATTTCTGCTGTGCACCTAAAGCTGTTCTAAAAAATAGTCAAGTTTAATTTAAAATATCCAGTGTTGGGTGAGAGGGAGGGGCAGGACCACAGCTCCCCCTGGGCTCCTGGCCTAGGAGGTTACGGGATGGACTGTGACGTCATTGGTGGCTTGAGGGTGCCCAGAAGAGGGTCCGGAACAGAGAAGGTGGAAGTTATCTGGGACGAGCAAAGGCTGTCCCATGCCTTCTGGGGAGCGGGGCTCAGACGGCACCATTCCTTCTATGCAATAATGCCAAAGCCCCAGCTCGCCATCAGCAGTGCCTGGAGAACCGGGATTAATGGGGTCAGGGGAAACTGGAGGGATGAGACACCCGGGGTCCTCCCCTGTTGACAGGGAGTGACCCTCGGTAGCAGAATCTAATTCCGCGATTACCGGAGCGTTCAGGACGCTTATTGGCAAAGCGGCCACAGCATTTCTGCTTCTCCGATTTTAACAGCTCAGACCCACCAGGAAGCTCTGGGAGCCTTCTCCTTTCACCTGTGGTGAAAAAGACCCACGTAATTAGGGGTGCAGTCAGAGCCGAGGACTCTGGCTTCGTGGCGGAGCACTGCTCTCTGCAAAGACTCCCATGTCATTTGCCAAAAGGGAAATAACAAATTCTGGAGTGTCCCCCTTTGCTAAGGGCCCTTGTGTGAGCATCTCCCTGCCAAAGACCCTGAGATATTTTGTCCCCGTGAGGTACGTGCACGTGCATGGAACGGGTTTGACAGGGATCTCTCATAGGTGCTCCTGAAGACCGCTGGTGTAGGGTGTTGGCTGGAAAAAGGGTGCGGGACAGGAGGAGGAAGGACCAGCCTCTGCACCGGTAACTCCTACCCCTCCCCTTCCCCTGGGGGAGATCCCAACCAAGCAGCTGTGTCTTGAGTCGAAGTGAAAATATGAGAAGAGAGGCCAGAAAAGGTTCGCCATTTCCTAAAGTTTGTCCCAAACAATGTGGCGCAACTGTAGGTGGTTAGGGAACCCCAGAGGCTTATAAACCAAGCCCTGCGAGGAACACAGTGATTCATTTTGTGCAGAGATTTCTGGCCAACTTAAGCAAACAACAAAGACATCAGCGAAAGAGCACAGCAAAGACTGCAGTGAGGGGTTCCGGATGTATTACATTCAAAACAGTGCAGGGACTAGCGCTGAGTGTCTGTAGGTTTTCAGTTCACTGACCTTGACCAACATCGCTGGTGTTCTAAGACCAGAGAACACCACTGCGCCTGCATTCCCCAGAGCTGAATTTCTGCAGCACCTGCAAAGGACACGTGCTCCATTCTTCTCTTCAGGTCCACTGACAAACCTACGACAAGCCATGGTTTCCCCGTTCTTGTGTGGGCTGTTTCCACAACCCCAAACCGGGCAGTGCCACAAAGAAGAGAGGACCTGGACTCTGGGTTTCAAAATGGGATTCTATCATCAGAGGACCTACCGGCACGACAATGAAGGCATAGTCACCTCCGTTGTAGGCCACTCCCGGTCCTCGAAAAGGAAAATGAAGTGTCTTGATTAGGGGCATGCACTTTATTTATTTTTAATACAATTTTTAAAAGATTTTATTTATTTATTTGACGGAAAGACAGATCACAAGTAGGCAGAGAGGCACAGGAGAGAGGGGGAAGCAGGCTCCCTGCTGAGCAGAGAGCCTGATGTGGGGCTCGATCCCAGGACCCTGAGATCATGACCTGAGCTGAAGGCAGAGGCTTTAAACCACTGAGCCACCCAGGTGCCCCAAGGGGAATACACTTTAAAGTCACACCAAAATGCCGCGTTACAACCACTGAAATGGCTATCGCCAGTGCCAGGACTGTTGGCCAGGACGGGGAGAAACTGGAGCCCTTGTGCATCACTGATGGGAATATAAAATGAGGCAACCACCTCAAACAGCAATTTGGCAGTTTCTTAAGCTAAGCATAAATTTACCATAAGACCCACCAATGCCACGCCTGGGCATTCAAGCAAAATGAAAACATATGTTTACAAGAGGACATATACATAAATGTTCAAAACCTCATCATTCGCAGTCGCCAAAAAGTGGAAACAACGCAGATGTTCATCAACTGATGAAGATCTGCAGAGTGAAAAGCAGTCCACGAATACAAAGGGAATGAGGTACCGATACGTTCACACATAGATGAACCTCAGAAACACTGAATTAAGTGAAAAGAAGCTAGGTGGGAAAGACCCCTATGGTACAATTCTATTTATACGAAATGTTTGGAAAAAACCGAATCTGGGGAGATTTGTGGTCGCCTGGGCCTGGGGATGGGGACAGGCAACGAACGTAGACGGGCAAGAGAGATCTTTCCGGGGCGATAGACATGTTCCGAACTCAATGTGGCGATGATTGCGCAGCTGCAAGTTTGTCAGAAGTCATTGAATTATATACCTAAAACTTGGGAAACTTTATGGCATGTCAATTACGCTTCAATAAATCTGTTAAAAACTAATGGTGTTGACTGGAGCCCACGCTGAGAACACGCGAGGGGGACGATGTCTGGTCCAGGAGGCTGCCTGCCCTTCGAATGGAGGAAAATGTGTGTCCTCTACCCACGGGCACGAGCCATCGTCCCGAGTTTCCGGGCAGAGGATGAGAGATTTTCTCTGGCCTCCGGAAGATGACAAAAATGAAAGAGAGAAAGCGTGATATAATACCATGGCTTGGCCAGCTGCCCCTCTGTCATTCCGGCACGCAGTCAAGTCCTCTCGGGGTCCCTGGGTGCCCTGGGAGCGCGACACCTAGCAGGGGCTCCTGGGATCGGCACAGGTTTGGCACCAACAGCTGCAGACAGGCCTTCTGGCAGGGGTCCCTCCGGGGGCCTGGGTGGTCGGAGGGGCACAGGAAGTGGGGCCATGCAGCAGATGCCCCTGCAGAGAATTCTGCATTGTGGTGTAATTATTCCCACGAAGTATGAATGAATGCGCTCCTACAGAAAGATGAGCAAGCTTGCGCGATCTCAGAAGACGAAGAAGTAGCGCTCAGAAAGTGGTTCCGGGTGGCCGCCGGCCGCAACTCTTAGATGTGTAGCACTACAGCCGCTGATGAGACCAGAAGCTGTGGATACCAGAGCTCTGGGGCTTGCCTCTCCTCCAGTAATTCATCTCTTTAAATATCAATGCCTTTTTTTACTGTCTCTTTGAATAATGCACAGTTGTTTAAAATCAAATTAGAAATTTGGCGTAAAAGATAAAATGCAATCCCCTGTCCTTCCTCCATCTGGAGATGGCACTGTAAATGATTTGATGTCTCTTTCCATAAGTTTTGGTGTACCTGCAAAAATATATGAGAAGCATTTAAAAAAAGAAAGCCTCGGATGGGACATAATGTTTTGAAACCTGCTTCTTCACTCAGTGACATATTGTAAGTGTCCATCCTGGGCGAGACTCTTTCCTTTGTAAATGACAGAAAACAACCATCTGGCCTGGGCCGCAAAGGGAATTTATGGGCTGGGAAACGGAAAGGCAGGTGCTCAAATGCAGCCCTCTGCCATCCCTCCTGGGGGCTGGCCTTATTCTCCCGCAGATTCTTTCTGCGGTGGTCCCTGGTGCCTGCATCTCGGGGGAAAGGAGCCCCCTCTCTCCCACCAGTTCCAAAAAGAACTGAGTCCCCTTGGGTCTCAGTGGCCCACTGGGGCTTTACCCCGCTGGTTGGGGACGGAGCTACCCTCCTCAGCAGGCTTCGTCTCAAGCCTGCCCCCAACTGTTGGTGGAGATCAACTCCAGGGACTGAGTGGCAGAGGGCACGATTCCCGGAGGAAATGTGGGGTGAGTGATGACGAGGGAGGGGAAGTAACAAATCCCCTGTGATCCCTCTCCTGTCAAACAGACTTCACATCCCGGTTTCCGGTGGGGGCATACATGGGCCACTAGGGGCGACAGACGGGTATCTGACCGATCCCTACTATACACACCGAGGTTTCTTCCAACTTGTTGCTGTTCTTCAGTGTGTTGTAAGGGACATCCTGACGCCTCTGCTTTGCCCAGCTCCTTCAAGAATGTTGGATTCTCCTAAGTCACGGTAAAACAGTTACTGAGCTTTCTAAACTAGACGATCTGAGGACGTTAGGCAAGATTGCAAAAGAAGCCACGCTTTCTTTTTTACTGTCCTAACTTCCATCCCCTCACGTCCTGGGACCCCGGCCTCTGGTTGTAGAGGATTCCCACAGAGACTTACACCCTGATCCCCGACCCAGGCCGGCCCAGACACGGGATCGCTTCTCCTTCCTCCCCAAACACAGCTCTCATTTGAGTAGTAGGGCTGATCTCACTTCAGACAAGACCAGGGTAAGTATATGGATACAGTAAAGTCCAAATGATGGTGTAGTTAACCTGTCTGAAGAGCGCCATGTGTTGGAAGAGAGATTTTCCTTGAGTGGGGTGGGAAGTGTGACTATCCACTCCTCCCTTCAGGCTTACCCCCCCTCACACTACAGCAGGATGACAAGTGACTGGGTGGCTTTGCCTTTTCTGTAGTTCGTCAGCGGGCCAACATGGCAGCCACTGCTGGGATGGGAAATGGATCGTAGGAAATCTTATTCCAGGGATAACTTTTGCAAATGACTGGTGGAGATGACAAACGTTTGCAAGTTTCTTGGCCAGCGACAGGATATGTCAACAAATGATGGTGCTACGTGGAGAAATTGTACAGTCTTGCGTCCTGAGTGGGCTATTCCCACGTTGACGCAGGAATCAGAAGATCAAGCCTAGAAGCCTCCATCACTGCCACCAGCACGAAGAGACTCTATGAAAGAGCTCATGCCCTTTTCTGTGAAGTGTTAAATAGTGGCCTTCTTCACTCCTCCACCTGCCAGGCTGCTTGGAGAATCGTACGAGCTAATGCATGTGAATATGTCAAGTAGTGTATTAAAAACAGGCATATTTGTCATCATCCAAGTCCTTTTAGGAAGAAAAATATTTTTACAAGCGCAACGTATGTGCAAATGTAGCAGAATCCTGCTCTCAGAAACCTATTTATCTAATATAATCAAAGTCAGAAAACATAGCGTTTCCCTTTTTTTTCCCCAGTCACGGCCTGTAAGTGAAATGTTCGTGCTCTTTTCTCGGTGACAAGTTCAGCAGTCAGTAGATGAGTTCAGAACCCAAAGGATATGTTCAAACATATTCCTAACCCTGTGATGTGTCTGGATTGTTCTATTTAGCCTCAGGAAATCAGAAAGAAATATTTATGTGTTAAAAGCACTTTCTCAAGAAGAATTCCAAAGGGGCTCAAAGTTTTCTGACCTTCCACTCATTTCTTCCGCAGAAACCCCTTTGTAGCAGGTAGCGCATCAGGGGCTGGATTACGACATAAAGTAAGACCGTGCCTTCCCCTCACGGAGCCTCTGGTCTAGTGGAAGAAATAACTGAACAAATACAGTCTAGTCTAAGTGCTTAATTAAAACAAGCAAATCCTGATCACATAGTGTATTTCCTCTGCTCTGTGTGCCTGAGGCCAGGGCCTGGGGCGTGGGTCCTGGACTCTAGAACATGGGGGCCTCTGCTCTGCTTGCAGACTTTTGTCCCGGGGCAGGGGTGCAGAGCAAAATTTTCATCTCCTTTAAGACAGGAACACCACCTTGTGAATTTCTGCAGGAATGCAGCTTGGCTGAAGGGATCTCTGTGCCCGGCCACTTCTCATATTATGACTCATTTCCAAAGTTTGGGTAAGGGAGTAGGGGGAAGTAGTTCTTGGGTTTTATACAGTTTTTTTTTAGGGAGTCAAAGCCTATTGAAATCAACCTGATGCGAAGCAGGCATGGGGTCAAGCTGCTCCCCAGCTCTGCCCATCCCCTTCCTCCTGGCCCAAGAAGGCTGCCAGAAGGCTGCCAGTCATTCTGAATCATACAGCATGATTGCAGAGCCCTGCCGATGGCACCAACGTGCAGCAGACAGGGCTCTGGGAGATGAGACCTAACTTTTTTTTTTCTGTTCATGAAGCCAAAGCTTCACCTTCTGTTGTGCATGCAATTGCGAATTTGTTTGTTTGCAGCTCCGGGGGAATATCTTTAGTATCAAGGGTACAGCTCAACTCTAAGTCACCTTTGTGTGAGTACCCCAAAAAGCCCCTTGGGAAAAGGAATTCAAAAAGGTCCCCTCCATGGGGCCCCCTGGGAAAAAGCACTTGGTGAGCGGAGCTCTGGTGGGCCTCAGCCCCACCCACCTCTTCATGGCTTTGTGCAGTGCACAAACCGCACAGCAGGATGGCAGCCTGCGAGGTCCTGCCTTCTGAGGATTTTATTTTGGTCTCGAGAGTACTGTAACTTCTGTGTTCAAATGATGCTGAATATTTAAAGGATCTCTTTATTGGGGGGTTATTTCGTTCTTCTGTTTTTTTCCTTATAAAATGCCAAAAGAAGTGTGATTGACATTTTTTAAAACTTGGAAAAGTAAAAGCTGCCTTGCAAATCCTAATGTTGTTAACTCTGACTTCAAGGTCTGGTCCCTTCTGTGATTTTTATTCCTAGGTTGTAAAGGGTAAATGTTCACACATCATTACCTCATTCTTCTTCCTATTCCTGCCCCAGACCCCCAGATTCTTGGGACAAGGGATCAAATTTACACCATCAAGTCAAGATTTTATTTTATTTTATTTAAAGATTTTATTTATTTGACAGAGACAGACACAGCGAGAGAAGGAACACAAGCAGAGGGAGTGGGAGAGGGAGAGGCAGGCTTTCCGCGGAGGAAAGAGCCCGATGTGGGGCTCGATCCCAAGACCCCAGGATCATGACCTGAGCTGAAGGCAGACGCTAATGACTGAGCCACCCAGGTGCCCCTCAAGTTAGGATTTTAAAGCAATATCCTCAGATGCTTTCTGGGCTCCACAACTATTTTCCAATGAGACAAGCAAGTTTCGGTAGGGCCAGCTTGTCAAAATCTTCCCAGGAGTGGTTCTGTTTGGGGGTGCCCTGGGAAGTGGGAGAACTGGTCATTCAGAAGGTGCCCCAGCAGCCGTCGCCGCGGAGCGACCGGGGTCCCCGTGTCGGCTGCATCAGGGACTACTGACCCCGTACCCACAGGGCTCCTTCAGTGATATTTGTTCATTTGATGTCTCCCAATTCCTAGAGGCTTCAGCCATGAAGGTTAAACGGTGACTTGCACAAGAGGCAAGGCTAAGAAGCAGTTTCCTGGGGATAATCACAGAATGCTTGATCAGGCTGGAGTAGTTCCTGTTACCCCTACACTCAGAAATGGAAATTCAGGCAGAGAGCAGGCAGGAGGGCCATGCTCCGGCTGACACGGAAGGGGAAGAGGCGTGGAAGCAGCTTTTTAAAGTGAATGTGTGAGCCACGCAGGAGGGGCGGCTTTCAGAGGCCTTGGGCTGTGACAGTTCACCTCCTAGGACGCCGCCCACCCAGGACTCTCTCCTCAGGGGAGAGACGCTCTCAGGGAATGGAGGAGCAGCTCAGGGTGGGGTGGAGAGGGCTGGCAAGAACCAGAGACAGCTCTGTTGCCGAGGCGCCCGCCTATTTTATGTAAGGCCTGGGATTGGAACAGGGAAGCATGCTCCCCAGATGATGTTACAAATATACAGAAATACAATTTAGACACATTCAGTGAATGCTTGCTTTCTCCTAGCCAGGGGTAAACAGAAACGTTTAAAGAGTGTGGCACTCTCTGCCCCTGGGAAGGCCACCCCGGAATTTTTTAGCGCTCTGGGCCACAGCAGTGGGATGTAGGACGCTGCCTGGGAAAGGCGGGCTGGGGTTGCTAAGATGTCCCGAAGGTCCCGGCCCGAGGCCCGAGGCCCGCTCCCGTGTCTCACCCCCGGGAGGGCTCGGAGGAAACCCAACTTGCAGGGGAGAGAGGAATCTAGCAGAGGGATATATGCGGGGTGCAGGGGATAGAGTTGCAGAGGAGGGCAACCAAGGCTTTGACCCAGGAGGGGGGGTGCTCTGTAAAAAGAGAGTGCAGGGCACTGAGCAGCCGCCCAGAGAAGGGGGTAGATCTTGTCTGAATTAAAGATGTGTTACAGAGGAACCAGGAGTCTGAACTGGGGGAGTTTGAATCTACGCGGGTACTGTGGATTCTGTTTAGGAGGGGAACTGGTCTTCTTGGAAAAAAAGGTGCAAAAAAAAAAAAAAAGTGGAGAAGGTGTCGGGGTGCGGCGGGCGGAGCAGGGCGAGCAGCGCGCGGACCCGGAGCGGCGAGCGGACGCCCCTTTCCCCGGCGCCCCGGCGGGCGCACAGGATGTGGCCAGCGGACACTCCACCCCACCCCACCCCCAGGACGGGCCGGGAGCTGGCAGGCGGGCCGCCGGGCCTCCCCCTCCCTCGCGCGGCCTCTCCCCCGCGCCCCCTCCCCCGCCGGGCCGGGCCGGGCCGAGCCGCGGAGCCGCCCCGGGAGTGCGGGGCGCGGGCGGCGGGTCATGGCGCGGAGCCGGCCCGGGCGGTGCGGGCGGCTCGGGCGGCGCGGGCGGTGCGGGCGGGGCGCGCTGCTGGCCTGCGCGGCTTGGACCGCGGGCTGGGTGCTGGCGGCCGCACTGCTGCTCCGCGCGCACCCGGGCGTCCTCTCCGAGCGCTGCACGGATGAGAAGAGCCGGCGCATCCTGGCCGCGCTGGTAGGTCCGGCTGCCGCACTGCCCTGCGCCGCGCTCCCCGGGGACCCTGGGGCGGGACACCCTCTTCGGGTCCCGGGAGCGGGGTAGTCGGGCGCGGTCGTGGCACCCAGGGTTGGGGGGGGGCGACACGGTGCGTGGAATGCCTGGTGCGTACGACCTATCTCTGCCCGGGAGTCTGCGGGCGCGCGGAGGTGTCTCTCCCCTTTCGCCAAAATTGGTCCTTTGTCCCAAGACAGTGCTCCTACCCAACTGCTCTCCTGCCGCCCCTGAGCCCGCGCTCGGAAAGTTTGCACATCTGCTCCGAGTCTCCCGACAGCCCCTCGGTGCCCCGTCCCGTGTGGTGCGGTAGGGCTCTGGGGCGCGGGCCGGTGGCGAGGCTGGGGCCAGCGGGGACCACGCCTCTGCATCTCGGGTTCTCTCGCTCGGCGGCTGTTCTATGGTTCCAACCGGGGCGCATCTCGCCGAGCCCGACGCAGAGGGCTGGTGGGGCCCCTGTCTCCCTGCGCCCCAATGCCGCGGCTCTCCCGGGCGCGGTTTGTGGGACCCGAGACAAACTGCGCTCGGGCGAACGGACCCCCGCAGACCCGCGTGCTGGGGGCCAGACAGCGGTTTCCCGGCGTGGGCTTGAGCTGCCCTAGCCGGGCCGGGCGGGCTGCGTGCGGAGGGCGCTGGGCCCCGGGTCCTCCTCCGTCTGTTCCAGACGTTCGCTGCTCCTCGGTCTCTCCGTTTGGTCCGGAAGATGATGGGCCTTAGGAAGACTTGGAAAAAGGCAGAGGTCCCGAGAGGAAAGCCGAGAAGGTGAAGACAGCGGGCAAAGACTGCCCCTTTGGTTTTTAAAGCTACTATTCACTTCCTAATACAGTGACCATCTAAGCATTTCTCGTGAAAGATGGTCTGTTTTCTAAGAAATCTGCCAAAGTGCGTGGGAGGTTTACAGTACAATTGCTTACATATGGGTGGGGTTTTTGAGATTGTAGCTTTTCAAAATTTCATAGCCCACAAGAGATTGGCAAAATTAAAGGAGTGAAATAGACAAACTCAAAGAACTCGTGTTCCCTAATTGAGTCTGATGGCGCATGGATCGGAATGCAGGTGAGACCTTCATCTCCGATTCTCCCCATCCTGTCAGTCATCAGCATCCGCCATCTATGGACCGTTACACTGACCTTCTAGCAAGTTTTCTTTCACTTGCAAACACTCATCAGCTTTCTCAGTAACCGGATAAAAATTTCTTTTACAAGCCTTTTTTTCGCCTCTGTTTTTGGAGGACCAATTGACTACTTAAATGAACAAAAGGAGCTCCCCCCCCCCCCGGGGGGGAATAGCTATTTACAAAAATAATACAATAATCTTTTATATTAAAATGAAAATGCTGTTTTCACTTACTTATCTTTGGTTAAGGGGGAAAAGGACTAATGGAAATTATACGGCCCAATAGAATTCAGGTAATTGGTAATCGTACCTTCCCCAGCTTTGCAGCTCATAAATTAAAACCAATTCCGGTTAGAGGCTCCACGGCTATGTCCCTCCTGGCAGCCAGCGGGGTTGGTTTTGTCCGACACGAAGCTGAAGATACGGGCCCTGCTTCTGAAGGCTCCCAGTCTCGCCTCTGTCTGTCTGCCTGCCTCTGTCTGTCTTCCTGAAGTCCATCTGCCGTTGTCTCAGAGAACTGATTTTTCTGGGAGCGTCACCTGGGCCCCCTGTCTGAGGCCTTTTATTTCTCGCCCATGCTCAGGGCTTGGCTTTTTCTCCCTCTCTCCTTGCCTCGACCCTTCTGCCTTCTCCATTCTGGATTTGTGGGTGCTAGCCCACCCAGCACCCCGGCTCCCTGGGCCCCAGGACACTCGGAACTAGAGCAGGGTTTGAACAGCACCCAGACTCCGCTGGACCCTGGCTGCCGCGCAGAGCCTGGCACTGTGGCCGCCCGGGACACGGGCTGAATCGGCCCTCTGTCTCCAGGCTCCCAGGCACTTTCAATTCATTCTGCCTGGCTTTTGTTCTTAACGAGAAATCTGGCCGTTATTTCTCTGACTGCTCTCCAGACCCTCATTAGCTTTCCATCTGAATGCCAAGCGCAGAACGGGGTGCGCTGCCGCTGAGGCAGAGGAGGCCCCCTCCCTCCCTGCCGGAGCCAGGGGACTTGTGCCTTCCTGCGGGTGACCCGGGCCCTGGTGTGACAGGTGCCCTGGCTGGCCGGTGGCGCAGTCTGCCGACAAAGGTGCAGAGCTTCGGGAGCTGGGAGTTGGCCTACTGGCACCCCCAGGCGGCCCCCCTCCTGCCCCGGGAGCTCGGCCCTGAGAGAGGGGAGAGTTGGAAGGGCCAACTGGAATTGCTCCAAGGAGTTGAGCCCTGGGTCCTCTAGCTTTGGAGTTTTTGAGTCAGACTGCCGTGCTCCTCTGGACTGCGGCTTTTCAGCGTATCTCATAATCGAGATATCTGTAAGCCCTCTTCAGCTTCCCTGTGAGGTGTTTAGAGCCCCCCTTTCCTCGTGAGCTGTGTCCGGGGCTGTCCCAGGCTGGGGAGCGTCACCGAGCCTGGCTCCCGTTCCGAGGGCAGAGAGATCGTGCTGCGGGCGCCCGCTCGGCTTGCTCTGCGCCAGCCCCGGCTAAGTGGCTTTCTGGGTCCTAGTTCGTTTCATCCCCTCGATAGCCTCTGCGAGGGATGTGCTGTGCCCCACTTCACAGATGGCAAAACCGAGCCCTGGAGACGTAAAGTAACCTTTCCGGATTCAAAACCCCAAGTAGCACTGGGTACTCTTCATCCCTCCCTAGCATATCATTTTCAAGGCATCCCAAAAATATTCCCACGCGCTCTGTTATTCAGAAGGCTGAACTCCCTTTTGGCTCTTTAGGTCTCGATGTGACTTAATTTAGTTGCCTACAGTAGAGATTGCTTTTTCACAGGGCAGGCTTATCTTTCTTTGCTGTGGTAGAAACCCATGGCCCCAGAGGGACCACAGCATCCAGAAAGATTTTATATGTCTCGGGAATGTCTCCCAAGTGCTCCGGCCGTGTTTGTGATGTCTATCTTCTGAGCCGCCCAGGGGTCAAGAGGGGTTGCGCAGCGGACAGATAAAATGCTCTGAGATTCTCCAATGCCCAGCTCACTAACTCCTCGGGGAAGCAGCTCTCGCCTGTGTTTGCTAGACCACATAGCTATCCACGCAGAGACTTCACGCTCCTTATAACACACAAGAGAAAATCCAGCCCTCGGGCAGGACCTCTGAGACGCCGGCAGCAGTTTCTTCGACTCCAGCAGGCAGGTTTTGTTTTTGCCTGAGAACCGTGATACGAGCCGGAGAGATGCTGAGCCCCAGCCGCTAAGACATCCCTCCCGGAACTGAGAACTCCGGGAGCATGCATTTGTAGGGATGCACGTACTCTGGAAACACAAATCCACTGAGTTTTCGTGATCAAAAAAGGCCCGTCGACGATAAGGAGACTTTGTTAACTTGCTTTTTTTTAATTTTCCAGTTTGTTTTAAAATGTGTTATCTGTGGATTTTGTATGCGTGCACATTCGGGGGGCAGAGAGGTACCTATCTTCATGCTGGCAGAGCCCCTCGTTTTCAGAGAAAAGGGATTTTAAACACTGACCTCAAGTGAACAAACCGCTTTCACGGAATTAAACCATAGCTACTTCAGTAGGGCATGCTTTTCACAAATAATTTCACTGTTGCCTCTCACATCATGGCAGTTTTTAATTAGCGCGTAAACTTGTAATTTGTCCTTTAAGTTCACTGGTGTTTAAAGGCCAGGCTAATTCTTCTCTGGGTTTAGGAGGCACAGACATGCCAAAGGCACTTGTAGACTCCTTCCAGCGCTGGGAGCCGGGGAACCCCTGGCACGTGAATTTCAGTTTCTGTAAGAGAGCGGGAACCGAAAGGCTGAAAGCCCGTCACCGCAAAGGACAATGACCAAGGGCGGCTCTGTAACAACCACACAGTGCACACCCTGCTTTAGTGTCAACTACCTCCTGAGACGAGCGAGGTGATTCGGGTACCAGGAGTCACGTCATAAACCCGAGACCTCCCCTATGGTAGCTGGGGGCCCCCCGGGGTCCTGGGCACCTCGCTCCACTTCCTGGCCTCTCGGATACTCGGACACTGCAGCCCAGAAGCTGTTGGCTCTGCGAGAGACACACTTCTACCCCTCAGCTTCAGGAAAACAGCCCCCAATAATGCACCCTCCAAAACTGACAGGTTTCATGCCCAATTCGGTGACTATACCTTTGTTCAAGATGTCTCGCAGCTCCTGTTTGAAATGGCCGTCCAAATGTGCAGGGGCAAAATGGCATGGATTTTAATTCGATTTGAACTCGATTTCATCAATACAGGATAGTTTTGTAGAAAACACCGTGCCACGGGAGACAGGATGGGGCAGGTGCATCTGGTGGATTGGGAGCTGGGGGCGAAGGTAGGAGATGATGATTCCCAGGGGCCCCTGGGCTGCCTCCCCCTCTTCCCCGGGGAAGGTTGGTCTGGCCCTTTCAGGCTAGAAGCATTTTTGTCTGGCAGAGACCCGCATTTTTCCATAGGACAGCCCGATCGGTCACACACAGGTGCCTGCGTTCACCTTGCTTTCCATGCCCCTGAACCACATCCGGTCTCTGAACACAGCACACTGCTTTGCAACTCTGGCTCTTCGCACAGAAGAGCCCTGGAACCGGGCTGGAACTGCCCCCTCTCTCCTTACCTGCTAAGCACGTTGCAATTAGGCTTTCAAAATTGTCAGGTGCATCTGCCCCGGAAGGAGCCCCCCTCCCACCCCCTCCCACCCCCTCTAATGACCGGGGCTGGAGAGGGTGGGAGAGAAGCAGCATTCACGGAGACCAGCAGGTCCTCTGCACCCGAGACTTGGGTTGACCTGTGGGGGTCTCCTGCGGCACCGTATCAGCATCCGGGTCTCCGGCGGCACCGTGTCAGCATCCGGGTCTCCGGCGGCACCGTGTCAGCATCCGGGTCTCCGGCGGCACCGTGTCAGCATCCGGGTCTCTGCGGCACCGTATCAGCATCCTGTGCTACAGACCTGGAAACGAGCCACCAGCTCCTACGGGGCAGAGCACAGGACAGTGGGTTCTGTCGCCTCCTTCCTTCCGGGTTCTCCGAGGATTCGGAAGCTCTCAGCTCAAGGTTCACCTTCGCTCACCCGACGGTTCCATCACCTGCTTTTCTTTTCCTGCCCTGTACGTCATACAGAGCACTTTTGATTCGATTCTAAATGCGCAACACTCCAAAGATGTTGATGGAATTGAATCCAGGAATTCTGGGTAGCATACTTAAAGGAATTTGGGGCTTTCTAAGGACAATTTTTAAAAAGTATTTTTAAAAAGTAAGTTTTAATTTTAATAATTTAAATAATTTTAAAGTGATTTTTAAATCATTTTAAAATAAAACTTTATTTTTAGGTTTACTAAAGAAATGTGGAACTCGGTAAATACCAGATAGCGTAGGGCAAAAACCAGCAACAAGTAAAATGAATGACCCACGTTATTTCCATCATGCCTATGTTTTTGCTCCCAGTAGTCGAGAACACTTCACCGTTTCATCCCCCGCCTCCCCTCTGAGAATATCCTTTGAGGTCTCGGGGAGGCCGAGTCAGGGACCATGTCTTACAAGGGGCAACAGGGAAGCGATACTAAGCAGAGAGCGAGTGACCCAAAAGGTCCTGGTCCCTTCAACACTCATTTCTTGACTCCAAGCCGTGGAATTAAGAGGATGACAGTTTATCAGCGTGTGCTACGTTAAATTGCAAGACGAACTCAGCGTCAAGCGTGTTTAACACAGTCGTCTGGGCATTTGTTAACACAGGGTCAGACAAAGGATGAAACGGCAGCCCAGCCTGGCCCCCCAAGCTCCGGGGTCCGGTTCGTGACCAGACACAGGTCTCTGTCACTGGGGTCCTCGTGCTTGGCCTGTGTGACGCACTCACACTCACGGTGATACATGAAGGCGGAAAGCCCACAAAGGGGAAATGGCCCCCAGGAGCCACCTTCTGCAGAAAGCCCCAGGGTCAGGCCTGAAATGGTCCCCAAAATCCAGATACTTGTTTTAAGAACCGGAAATATTTCTTCCTAATAAGCATTCTGGCAATGTGTGCTTTGAATAGTCAAACTAGAGTCTCTATAAAGGCCCACGGCCCTTTAGCCAACACTGGAGGCATGTTTTTGAAGTCACACTTTCTTGGGCATTGGAGAAAGACTGTGGATCATAGACCTTACGTCTGCGTACGACACAGAACCAGTAATCCAGCCAGTGAGCAGTTCTGCAGCACAATGTACGGAAATTCCCACCAACTCGAATACAGGCTATGATCAGCCTCACGACCCTTCGGCGGAGTTTGGTACCACAGGAGGCCCGGTGGGTCACCAAAAAGTCGTAGTTTTCAGATCTTCGGGGATTTTGGAGATGTTCCTCTGTCCAGGCGTTGGAAGTATATTGTCGAACTTCGAGCTGCTTATGGAGCAAAGCTGGCCGCGAGAAGCGACCGGGGTCTCCAAAGAGCATGAAGTCACAAACCGGACCGTTGCTGGGGGGCCATCTTGGGACACATTGCTCTTGAATAAATTAGTGGTTTCCCCGCACTTTTCCCACTCAGTCCGGAAACCGAGCCCGGGAGGCAGACAGGTGACGCGGGGAAGGAATCGGAGGCTCAGAGCTGGGGCGGTGCGGGGCAGGGGGTAATGTGCTCAGGAGGTCGCGGCCCAGCCAGGCCAGGGTCCCAGCTCTGTGACTCGGGGCCCCGTCCCCTGTTGTCTGCACTGGGCCGCTCTTTAGCTCCAGCTGGTCACTGAAGCCACCTGCACAGAGTGAGGGAAACAGCATGGCGCCCTGGGCTGTCACCTGATGAGACCGAGGGGACCCCCCGCCGCGTCTCCTGGGCCGCAGGGCTTCTAGGAAGGGGCCAGCATCTGCTCACGTGGAAGGAAGATGCACCCGTGGGGGACAGATGGAGGCTAACAAGGGTGGGTTTAGGGGGTTAGGTTTCCTGGAAGATGAGAACAAAAGGACAGAGAAGCAGTCCTCCACCTTATTATTCTGTCCTCCCTCTTCGACCGCGGCCCAGCAGGGCCTGGCTGGACTCTCTTCCTAGGATGGCTGCAGTGTGTTGGGGGAGGTCACCGGTCCCCTTGTGTGGAACCCATCCTGACAGCCGCTGAGGTTTAGGAGAAACGCGCATCCGAGGGCTCCTGACCCCTCCTCACCACCCTGGGGACCAAAGGCGCCCTGCACTTCCAGGATAGCTCCTGTGCTCTGGAAGGCGTCCCCGGCACCTCTCTCGCGTCCCTGGTGCTGGTGCGACCAGCCACGTGGCCGCCCCTGACTGTTTCCTGCGCGGGGTGCTGCTCTGAGCCCCACCGTCCTTGCGCACCTGCTGGCCTTACAGGCCGCACCCCGGGTGTCGGAGACAGCGGGCTGCGGGGACGTGCTTGCCAGAAGGGCGGTCACTGTGGCTCGCCATGGACTCCTTCCCAGATCTGACTCAACCTTCTCAGGCGGCGGGCTCAAAGCTCCCCAGGGCGACCTGCCCGTGCGGCGAGGCTCGATGGCCAGGCCGTCTCTGACAGCTGAGGGCGCTGTCACCGGCTGGTGGAAGGCTTTTCCCAGTATCCTGTGGCTGAGCGGGGGCGCGGTGGGGGGACCCGCGTCTCGCCTCCGGTGCCCTGATTCTGAAGACCTGGGCCTGGTTGAATAATGTATCAAATAGAAGACACTCTTTTAACACTTTCACTTAATTTTTTAAAAAAAGATTTTATTTATTTATTTGTCAGAGAGAGAGAGAGAGAGCACAAGCAGGGGGAGCGGCAGAGGGAGAAGCAGGCTCCCCACTGAGCAGGGAGCCCGATGTGGGACTTGATCCCAGGACCCCGGGATCATGACCTGAGCTGAAGGCAGACGCCTCACCGACTGAGCCCCCCAGGCGCCCCTAACTTTCCGTGAATTACCCACTGACCCAAATAGCCCACGTGGGTCACATCCGTGAGGTTTCTCTCAACCGCGGATTAGAGCCCCCTGCGCACAGGGACCACCGGGGCCCTTTCCCTGCCCCCACCCCGCGCCGGCCCGGCCACTCCTGCCTTGTGACCCACTGTCCCCTTCCTTCCAGTGCCGGGAGTACGCGGGCGGGGCGCTGGTGGGGGACCTCTGCGAGGACCTGTGCGTGGCGGGGAAGCTGCTCTACCAGCGCTGCCTGTACTACGAGAGGGGCAAGAAGGTGCTGCAGGCCGACTGGCGCGGCCGGCCCGTCATCCTCAAGTCCAAGGAGGAGGCCTTCTCCAGCTTCCCGCCGCTCAGCCTGCTGGAGGACACGGCGGACGAGGGCGGCCAGGACGTCCCCGAGGCCGAGCTGCTGCTGCTGGTGGCCGGCGAGGTCAAGAACGCCCTGGGCCTGGAGCTGCCCGGCGGCAGCCTGGGGCCACTGTGGCCAGGGAGGCGCGGTCCACGCTGGCGGGGCCAGCTGGCCAGCCTGTGGTCCCTGCTGCAACAGGAGGAGTTCGTCCTCTTCAGCCTGCTGCAGGACCTGAGCCGGCACGCCCTGCCCGTGCTGGGCTCCTGCGGCCACTTCTACGCCGTGGAGTACCTGGCGGCCGGCAGCCCCCGCCACCGGGCCCTCTTCCCCCTCGATGGGGCCGCGGGGGGCCCCCGGGGCGGCCGGGTCCAGGCCAAGGCCGTCAGCGACATGGCGCTCAGCTTCCTGGACATGGTGAACCATTTCGAGGAGGACTTCTCCCACCGCCTCCACCTCTGCGACGTCAAACCCGAAAACTTTGCCATCAGGAGCGACTTCACGGTGAGTGGCAAGGAGAGGGCGTGTGTACCGTGCGGGGGGCAGAGAATCTAGGAGAGGGTTTCTGAAATCTGGGGGGACCACTGCAGCCTTAGGCGGGCTTCCAGAGGGGCAAGCCGGACCTGCCGGAGCACCTCCTCTGGGATGAGAATGCGAAACTTTGGGGAACGCAGGCACCTTGCCCCTCCCAGGATTGGGAATGATAATGAAGGCACCTACAGCAGCCGTGTCCTCCCTCGGGGCTCTTCTGGTTTCTCCAAAGACCTGACTTGAAAGCAAGCTCTTGCTGAAGACAGAAAACAGTCTTTGGGAGATGAGGGGCCCCAGAAGATGACAGACAAGTGGCTTTTGGGGGCTTTGCTGGCAGATGCTCTAGGACAGGGTCAGGGTTTTCCCCATACATTCCTCCTGGACAGGTTCTAGTTAGTTTCCCTTCCAGGGTGAGACTTCCCGAGGATCACGTGGAGTTCCAGTGCCTTCTCCAGGGGGAAAGACCTGCCCGCGCGGAAGTGTCTGTCTCTGGGCAGCTCTGGGAGGGTAGGTGAAGTCCGTCTCCCACGCTGGGCAGTGCAGGTGTGCAAGGAATTAAATGTGCTGGAGAAGCAGCAGGAGGGACTTCAGTGTTTTATTATAAGATGACCCCCTCCCTCTTCACCCCAGCTAGGCTAAACCCGAGCGTGAGATTATTGCTGTGGTGGCCCGGGGGCCCGAACACGGGTGTCCTTCCCCTGGGCTGGGACAAGTGCCGGGACCGCTTGAGGAGTAGGTGTGGGTGCACGGTGGGCAGGGGGAGCAGGCTGTGTCCCGGTCCTCCCCCCGGCCCCCCCAGGCTGCAACAAGGTAGCTTGTAACTGCGATGCTGGCGAGCGAGGCCAAGCTGACTTCAGCCGCGCCAGAGGGCTGGCCGTTGAGGGTGCCGGCTCCCCGCAGCACGTGCTCTTCATCCCGGTTAAGAACATAAAGGAACAAAAAGAGAGGGCTCTCTTCTAGCCGAAGGCTTTCACGGCGGGTGGCATAGGAATGCCTTCTTAAAACAGCCTGAAATCTAGAAAACTAAACTTGCCCCCTGGGCCACCCTCTTCTCCAGTCAAGCCTTTGTCACTGTGAAGAGCTTTGTGGCAACTGGCCCAAACTGCTTTATCCTTCTGCCTTCCTGATCCCTGGCAGCCCCAGAAGGACTGATAAGCTGGGGGCGGCTCCAAGGGTGGAAGGGGAAGAGCTGAGAGGTTCGAGAAGGTTCTGGGAGGTTCCTGGAGGGTCTGCACTCTGGGTGGTGAGCTCCAGAGGCATTCAGCTCTGTCCGCAGTATCCCGAGCTCCGTGAGACCTCTCGACGTGGTGGTCCGGGCTGTGAAGGGGAGGGACACCCCAGGATTCCGCCAGCATAGTTTTTGGAGGTGAAATCCTGGCCAAGCTTCCCTAATTCATGAGCAGTAAGTTTATGTGAAGGACACGAAGGACCACCGTTCTCTTTCTCAGAGAAGTCCTGGGAACCCGGGCACCCCAAAGCCCTGGGAAAGGAGGTGTGGTGTGTCTGCTCACACCACTGGCTCTGGCAGTTCTGGGTCCGGTGCTCATCTGACACCCGTTTCTTCATCCAGTGAGTATTACGAGTGTCAGCGAGTGGAAGTCCACAGGGGCACTAACATTTGAGGGAATTGCAAAGCTGTCTGGGCTCGGTTCCCAGGAAAGGCTGTAGGAAGGAGGTGGGGCTGACTGGTCTTCCCTGGGGGAAAGAGAAACATGGCACGTTGCAGGTTTGTGCACTGCACTAGAGTTGCGCCTTCCAGCATCTTGTGTAGATAAGCACGACATATTTGTTCAATGAAATAATGGCTGCACTTTTTGACCTAGCCCCAGACTGGGCCCTGTGGACTGTGCTGGGGCACCCAGGCCCTTGCCTCTGCCTGAGCTCTTCTCCTCTTCTCAGCGGCGAATGGGGAGGGAGGACAGAGGGTCCCCCTTGGCTAACCCCGGCATTATTGACCTCCTTACAGGCGCTGAGTTTCAAGAAGTTAACTTTCCCTATGATTTCACAACTTTAAATGAACCCAGCAGTGTCAGCATCACCAGAGAACTTGTTAGAAATGCAGATATTCTACGTCCCCGCCAAGACCTGCTGGGTCCGACACTCTGGGGGTGGGACGTAGTGACTTGCAGTCATTCCCTCTCTCCAGGGCCCCACTTACAGGTCCCGAGAATATCTGGTTGCAAAGGAACAACTGGGAAACACCACTGCCTCGTGTCCCCAAACCATGGCTAGCAAGGGCTCCTTTCGATGACATATGTGTCCTGCGTGAGAGCCACACTTTTCTGTGGGGAATGCAACAATTCTCATCAACCTGTTCTGGTCTGATGCCGGGCTGAAGTTTGAAGAAGGTGCGAGTTATGTCATTTCGTGCAGGAAGAATGTTAGGATTCTCCTGATGGATTAAAGAAGCCGTAGGCAGGCCTTCTGTTGGCTTGGTTGCTGTTCTTATTTCAGGTGTGTGGAGTTATGCTTACAATAGCTGTAATCCATTCTGCACTGGAGGCTAAAAATTAAAAAATAAATCTGCCTCTCCCTGGGAGACGAGAAGGGAACAATCAGGAATGGGAGCGAGAAGTCACAAGGAGCGGAAAGTATATGCAGGGGCCCAGGGGAGGCTGGGGAGATTGCCAGAAAGTACAGAAAGGAGGGAGGCCCTGCGGTCCTGATAATAAATTATAAGGACAATAGATTCATGAGCACAGCCTAATATATTTTTAGTGTATTAGCTATGGTAAATAGTGAAATTAGCTCTTTCTTTTGGCTAAATAACGACATAGGGAAAACTGATTAACACTGTAATTTCTGTTTGCTGTGCCTGAATTAGTCATTAGGCAAAGCTCTTAAGGAGGGAAAAGTTCCCTGTTCTTTATGTTCATTATTCTCCATATATTTTGAAAGAAACTATTTTCCCTCTTCTGCTTTACTGACCCCATCCCCCAAGAAAGCTTACTGCCTCCGGCATCACTCCTGAGTGAACCACAAAGACCCAAACCCGGGAATGTAGCTCCTAATGCAGCTGAGTTGCGGAGGAAATGGAACCCAGCCAATGAGGCCTTGCTGAGACGCTCCCGAAGGCAGAAGGAAGGGCTGGTGTTCTGGGGACGGCCTGTGAAGGCTTGTGAGATGCCACGGACTCCATCAAATTCATCAGATCTTCCGAAAGCTTTTTTAATACCTGGAAGCTATGCACTGCTTGATTTGGGCAGACTCCAGGTTTTATCAGGTTTAGATCATCTTTTCTTGTTTTATAATTCAGGTGGTGGAGGGAAATCTGCATAATGTAGATGTTCCTTTTCTTTTCTGGTTTGGAAGCCTCTTTGGTTTGAAGCCAAAAGGAGAAATCTGGAATTCCAGGGGGTCGATCGTGGGCTCCTGCTGACTGCAGCATTTCGGCATTTCGTATTTGATGCTGTTGGATCAGGGTCCATATGTATCAGCCCTGATGCAAGAAGGTTGATGCTGCCTTTCGAGGCCAACTTTCCATCTCAGTAGTCAGTGGGAAGCCGGTCGATTCGGGTCACAGAGAGGCCATAAGTAGACGGCGTAGGTCCTGCTCACCCACTGTCACCGTCACACCCACAGATCTGCCCCCAGAGGTCGGTTTCTTCATTGTTGGTACTCATGGAGATAAATTATCGGGTCTCACAGCTCTGATGAGGCTGACCCGGGCTCCTCTTCCCGGCCGGCGGCGGCAGCGTTCAGCGACCCGCAGGCACCCGCACCGGCAATGGGAACGAGGTGCCCCGGCCCCCGCGGCGCTGAGCCTCGGCGTCCCCTGATGGCCGTGTGCTGTGTCGGTTACAGGTGGTGGCCATCGACGTGGACATGGCCTTTTTTGAACCTAAAATGAGGGAAATTCTCGAGCAGAACTGCACGGGAGACGAAGACTGCAGCTTCTTCGACTGTTTTTCCAGGTGCGATGTGCGCACCAACAAGTGCGGAGCAGAAAGAGTCAACAGCAACCTGCAGGTAGGCGGCTGCCCGGTGGGGGCGGGGGCGTCGTTCTCTGGGGCGGCCGCTGCCCTCTGCACGGGGCACCCCGCTCCCGTGGCCCCTCACCCCTCCATGCCACCTGGGGACGGGGGCGGCGGGAGGCAGTGTCGCCTGCCCCACAGGACCCCATGGGGGCCTCCGGCGTGGAGTGGCCAGCAGACCCCATTGCTGGGCTCCCCGTCTCCTCCTAACGTGGTCCTTTTCTAACTTAAAACTGCACTCAAAAAAAATATCCCTGCCCCAACTGACGAAGCAAAGGAATAGAATTTGTTTTAATTTCGGAGCTCGACGTAACAACAGGTAGCTCTCGGGTCAGCAGAAGGTAGCTGGGTTTTGCAGGAATGACGCCGGTCAGCGGGTAGCTCCCAGTTCCCCCCGACTAAACCGAATTCCAGAGGGCTCAAGTATTTACTCACAAAAACCAGGATCCTGAAGGTACCAGAGAAAAACTGGGAGCATTTAAAATACTATCTGAGAGTAAGGAAGGTCTTTCTGAGTATGGAACGTAGCTCAGGAGCTGTAGGAAGAACACCAGACAGATTTCATGACCTTGAAAAAAATCCATATAGTGGAGACAAAACAAAACAAAAGCCCTCAAATATGAGCAAAATTTAAAAGTTAAATGAGAAAATGGGCAAAACGTTTGCAATTGCTGGTACAGATCAGGAAAGCAGAGGACAGAGGGGTCCTCATGTGCCAGGTGCTGTCAGGGCTCAGAGAGTGCCCCCCAGGATCGTCCTTCCCCACCGGACCTTCTTTGCTGTGGCTACTCCACGAGCCAGAGGCAGCGTCCAGGGACTGGTCGGCAGGAGCAGGGGCCTACGCAAAGCCCAGTCTCTGGCCTCAGCAAGGAACACCGGAAGATTTCCTTCTTCCTCAGGTCCGTGGAGGTGTGGTTCCCAGGAACACATATCAATAAGGTGCCTGCAAACCCCCCTCCTAGAGTCCACTCTCCAGGAAGCCAGCCAAAGCCAGCGAGAGGGGATGTCCTTACAATATAAAGAGTGTCTGCAAATTAATATGAAAAGGGCCAACAGTCTGATGGAAATGTGAGCAAAGGACATAAACTTGACCATTCACTGGAAAGGAAGCATAAATAACTTTTACCCCGACTGCTAAGAATGATGCAAATTAAATCATTTTCACCCATCGGTTGGCAAAAATGAAAGATAACACACCTGTTGGCTGGGCCGTGGGGAAGACAAGTGTTCTCATCATATATTGCTGTGACAGCATATGTCAGTACAACTTTCCCGGGGTCGATAGGGCAGTATCTACTGAAACAAAAATTGCACATACCTCTAGGCCCAGAAATTCCATTTTGAGAAATTTAGTCACAAGTGAAAATGACATGCAAGAAAGATATTTCTTGCAGCGTTCGTAATAGCAAAAGTTAGTAAACGGCCTCAATTTGCACCAATAAGGAACAAGCTAAATAATTTATGACCTTCCCACACATTTGAGGTGCAGCTATGAGAGTGGTCTATATACGTATTCTGTCTAGAAGGATATCGAAGGACGGGATCGCCTCCCAGAGCCAGGAACAGCATGGAAACCTAGGACCTACAGATGGTCTGTCCTTGGGGACATTGAATATTTTGCATGTGCATTATTAATTAAAACAGAACTAGGGTAATTTGTTTTTATTTTTTATTTATTTATTTTCTATTTTTTTTATTGTGTTATGTTAGTTCCCATACTATGAGTCATGGACCACTCCCTCAAAAACTAATGATATACTACTGTACGGTAATTTGTTTTTAGAAAGAATCCGAGGCCTTGCAGGGAGTGGGAAACAGAAGTTAGTTGCTTGTCTTCTATGAAAAGTAGCTTTGCAACACTGAGGCCTCTGTTCAGTGAGTCCAAGCCCATGTGACACAGACGAATAAAGCCCATTAATTATGTGCCCCTGGGAGCAGCCGATCCAGCAGGAGGGACCTGGGAAAGCTGTGGGGACAGGCCGTGCATGGATGCGGAAGATTTCGGGAGATCTTCGGACTGGGGGAAGTTTGTGCCCCGTTAGAACTCTCGCTGTGAGATGGTGGCTTAATTTCACTTCTGCTCCTGAAATAAAAGGATTCAAAGTCCCTTCCAGGACGGTCTTGTCTCCACGCGTCTCAACATGGAAGCGTGGTTGCCGACTACTTCTCATCACACATCCCTGGACCCTCAGGACAACCCTGTCCAGGGGTCATTGTGCATTTTGGTGGCCCACTTACGGCCGGGCCAGTCCTCAGAGTCACGGTGACTCAGCCGAGGGTCCCCTCCTGACACGGCAGCTGGTGACCAGCACTTTCTGCTCCCCTCTCTCTTGGGAGGTGTATTCAGTGACCCGGGCCCTCCCCATGTGCTCGGGGCTGGCCGTGGGATCAGGGAAGGGGCCTCCCCGCAGGTGCGGTGGGGGAGGGGCTTGCAGCCCTGCACTGACCCCCGTCTGCCGTCCCTCAGGTCATCTGTGACAAGATCTTCCGCCACTGGTTCTCCTCGAGTCTCGGCAGCCCCGTGTTCTCCTTCCCCCTGCAGCGGCAGCTGCGGGAGGCGGTGCAGGAATGCGCGGACCCCCGGCGCACCGCGCGCAGCCCCCCAAGGGCGGCCCCCGATGTGTTCTGGAAGCTCCGGCGCCTCCTCCGAGCCACGCAGAGGGAACTGCAGGAGGCAGAGGAGTAGTGGCGGCTGTGGCTCCGGCGGGTCCCCCGAGCCGGTTGTTGGAAGGACAGCTGGGCCGGTGTGCCCGTGCTCTCCTGCGGACTCCACGCCGGCCGCCTCTTCCCTCCCATCCTGGCCTCATGCCGTCCTGTGGGGCTCCCACCGCGGCCTCGGACGTCACCCCTTTGCAGATGACACAGCAGGCGGGCACAGCGGTTCCCTTTGGGGCCTCCCAGTCAGGGGACAGCGCAGACCCCGCGGAAGGCGCTGGTGCTCGCCGTGAGTCCTCCAGCTGCCTCCCTGCCAGCGTTACCGCCTTCAAGACGCGCACGTGTGTGTGCCCACGAGCAGGAGTGTGTGTGCGTGAGTGTGAGCTGTCCTGGCGTGTGCTTGGCTGTGTGACGGTGGGGGAGGCTCTGGGGTCGGGGAGGCGGCCCCGCCAGCGTGCCTTCTGGGACAGCCGGCCACCCCGGACCTTGGAATCTGGGATCACATACAATAAAAACCCAAAGTCGCATCTTTAGGAAGCATCATTCGTCACGAGGGGATGCGTAAGGACGGCAGATCGCAGTTTTCGTTTTGAGGAGCACATCGGTTTTGTGGGTTGTGTTTTAGGGAGCACTCGACCGCTAATCTCAGAGCATCGGCTGAAGTAGCGCTAGTGCCAAGGTCAGGAGGGTCAGGCATTGACCTGGGGTGGGCTCAGAGGCCGGCGCCCTCCCGCCCGCAATGCCGGCAGCGGAGCCCTGCGAGAAGCTCCCGGAGGTCCCTCCCCGGGCTGGCGGGTGAAGCCGCAGGAGCCGGCCGGGCGCCGCTGGGAGGGAACTCGGTTCTATTGCACACGGGGGCGGCGGGGGGGGACAGGTGCATCGCAGGTGACCGGCTGGTCTCCCTAAAAGTAAGTCAAGAAAGACGCTAGGAGATGAAAAGGAAATTGTCGATGGCTTACAAATCAAAGAGGACAAAATGATCTGGAGTTTAAAAAAAATCACAGATTGATAAATTCCAAGCAATTTCTCTTTTCCTGGCTCAGTCCCTTCCCGGGGCAGACAAAAGGGAACTGCGCACCTGTGTTCATTTGGAAGCATTTCTCCAGACCCTGCCCCGGGCCCTCCCCTGGGCTCACTCGGAATGTCTCGGAGGGAGAGAAAGTCGAAGGCCCGGCCGGGTCTGGGTTCTGTGACTCCCTAGCCCTCCTGTCACCTGTCACCTGTCACCGCCCATGTCACCTGCCGTCCCGCCGTCACCTGTCACCATGGACAGAGTTTCCCAAGCGCCCTCTGATCATGTGTATAAGCGACTCACTCTGCATCTGAAGTAAAATCCAGGGCATCACTTTTGCGGCAGAAGGTCCATTAAAACTAGTTCGATGCTCAGCCCTTGGACTAGTAGATTCTACAGGAGAAGAGAATCGGCTCCCGTCTACTGAGCGGCGACTCCCGTGTCTCCAGGGCTGTGCCCTGTGCAGGGGGAGGGTCTCTGGGAACCCCGCGAACCCGCCGGTCAGCTTCTGTCTGGAGCGAGGTTTCCATGAAATCGGGTGTGAAACGAAGGGCAAGCGACGGAGGGAGGGGCAGGGGCTCTGCAGTCTGTGTCCCAAAACAGTTGCTTTTGCAGTGTGACCGGTGGGCTGACCCTGGGATTGCAGCCCTTTAGTAGCGGTGGTTCTGAGCCCTCTGACCCGGCAGCGAAGCTGGCTCAGGAAAGGGAAAATATTCCTTTTCATTTAAACCAAAATGGAAACAAATGTTTTTGTTTATCATGGAGACGATGCAACATGTAATTACCCAACTCAATGGTGTTCTTATTGCTGAAAAGGAGCAGTTATATCCATTTCCCATGTGTTTGACCACCCTTTTCTCTCTCTCTCTCTCTCACACACACACACACTCACACACACAAGTGCCCCTTTCCCATCCCACCTGGAGAATTCCATGAAAAAGCAGAGACTCCTAACCTCTCTGTGGTGGTTTTTGGTTTTGTGTTTTAAACAATTTCAAACCCTTGCAAAACCACACTTTTCTGTAATACAATCAACAAACACTGCTGTGTCAGTGTTTAGTACACTTCCCGTGACACGTGAGATCGACTCCTGCGATGTGGCTGAGCAGAGTACTGGATGCTGTGCCGACCCGTGTCCTCAGCAGGAGGCTGGCGGGGGCGGGCTCCCCCTTTTTCAGTTTCACCCAAATCAATGCACCTGGTGCTTCCTTGATCTCCAGTCGCGCATCACAAGTCCGTTTTCACCACGTGTCTTGATAAGTGATGCTTCTAATTATCTTCTGATGAAATGATTCCAGATTGTATGCGGGTTACCGGGGAGACACACTGTAACTGCCCGGAAGCTGTAGGGGCCGCTGACTACACAGGGGTGCATGGCCCCTGGATGTCACGTGGCTACAACATTTCTAAGCCATCCCAGTTCTCATCTCCTCACAGGGAGGGAAGAGCAAGCAGTTCACATATGTGCCACCTCCGAGAAGTCCTCCAGGCCTGCCTTGGCACCATGCTCAACACCAGCCTGCCCAGCTGCCCAGGATGAATGCCCGGGATGTTAAATTATCAGAAGAGCCCCTATTTTTTTTTTTTTTTTGATCTTTGATGTGGAGGCTGTTCTTGGATGGGGTGGGGGAGTTCGGCTGGAATTTTTCGAAAGCTAGGACCACATAAAGGAGCCGTTCCTTTTACCACGTGGGGCAGCCCGCCGTGGGCAGACAGATGCCACTCTGGGTGCTAACAGGTGTGAGTTGTCCCGGCTTTTAGACTCTGGACCGTGTGCAGAAGTCTTTGATCCTGACATTGGCCCTAACTCTCCGCGTGTGTTTTGCCAGTGTGGTGTACTTCGTTCTGCAGCAAAGCTTCAGGAGAAATCCCCCGGAAGATGTGAACCCTCGAGCAGAGGCCTTTGCCGTGGTCCCCACTGTGAGTTTCTTGATGGGGCCCCAGACATGATCGGGAGGTCCGGGAGCTTTGCTTCCTGTTTCAGGAGATGTCTCTGCCCGCCCCCCGCCCCCGCTTCCTCCCCAAGTGCTCTGGGTCTGCTGTGTCCCTTTCTGCTCCTGCAGGTGCTGGCGTCCCCCGTTCCGCTCGGCATGAACTCTGGGATCCAATGATCTGAAGTTTTCTCTGAGTAACACCATTGATTAGCGCTGGGACACGGGGCAGGGTCGTTCATCCTTCTCTGCCTCAATTTCCCCATCTGTGAATGCATTAAAGTTGGGATCCCTTGTCTTGGGGTGTGTGTGGGGACCCCCTGAGATTTCTCTAACCCCTAGTTATTTTCAGCCACGTGAAGGGGGTTGGGGTGGGGGATATAATGGCTCCTGCCTCTCCCATCCAACTTCGCCCTGTTTCCTTTCTTGGGCAAAGCCTCCTCCCCCTTTCTGTCTGATGATCTGGGAGCCAGGATGACAGTCCCTAGGTCCTGGTCACACAGGGTTGATTCTAACCCAGGGCTCCTCATCCAAGGGGGCCTCAGCCCCACCTCACGTCCAGGGGACCCAGAACCTCAGGGGGGCCCAGGGCTGCGACCTGTCCTTTCATCAAGCCCCCAGCAGACGCCGAAGCAATCACCTGTGTGGATGCTGGCTGAGAGCTTCCCTGGGGAGTGCTGGTGCCGAAACCAAATTCCCGGGGGGCTGATGCCGGGGAAGTGGGGCCTGTGGGAGACGATTAGGTCATGAGGGTGGGGCTCCAGTCCTGGGGTTAGTGGCCTTCTCAGAGGAGATAGCAGAGGGCCAGGCTCCCGGACCTCCCCGCCTCTCCTCCTGTCCTCCCCCTTCGTCTCCCTGGCTCTGCCCGGTGAGGACACAGTGAGAAGGCAGCCATCTTCAAACCGTGAACAAAGCTCCCACCAGGAACCGAAAGGGGCTGGCCCCTTGATTTGGGACGCTGAGCCCCCAGAAACAGGAGAAACAGACATGTGTTGTTCATAAGACACCCCGTCTGGGGCATTTTGTCATCGCAGCCCGAGTGGACCCAGGGGGCTTCCCAGCTCTTGCTCCTGCCGAAAGCTGTTCTCAGCGGTGCAGGTGTGCCCGCCGGCCGGCCTCCAAGCCAGGAGCTGAGCAAAGCCACGGCCACTGAGGGAGGGGGGGTCGCTGCCTCCCCTTAACCCCGGGCTCCCTGGATGCCCCCTGAGCAGGGGCTATTGTCACTGGCCCGTCACTGGCCGGGAAGAAAAGAGCTAGCCGCTCGCAGTCCACCCGAGCCCGATGGAGGGTTTGCATGCAGGACCGGCTCCCCCTCACCTGCTTGGCCCCCCAAGAAGACAGCACAAGCCAGCCTGCCAGCTCCGGCCCCCGCCTGGTGGGAGGCTCCAACCCAGTCTCACGCTCCTTGTCCCGGAGGGTCTCCCTGCTCTCAGTGCCCCGAGCTGGTTAGTCCTTCCTAAATGGCATTTCAGCCGGGGCTGCACACAGGGACCTCAGCTGTGCTTAACAACTGCACCGGGGTATTTGGGGGTCGGGGCCCCACCCTGATTTCTCCGTCCCCTCTTTTCCTGTAATAGAATCGGCAGAGGCCAACGTGCGGCCGTGGCCGTCCAGCGAGGTTACAGACAGATGAGCAGTTCCGATTTTTAAAGTTGATCACCTTGAGAGGTACACCATTGTAGCACATATGGAGTCACTTTTTTTGAGACAGTCTTTTTTTATTTTATTTATTTATTTGAGAGAGAGAGAGTGAGAGAGAGCGAGAACATGAGAGGAGAGAAGGTCAGAGGGAGAAGCAGACTCCCCGCGGAGCTGGGAGCCCGATGTGGGACTCGATCCAGGGACTCTGGGATCATGACCTGAGCCGAAGGTAGTTGCTCAACCAACTGAGCCACCCAGGCGCCCGATGGAGACATATTGTGGAAAGAAATACGCTTACTGGCAATTACAACTGCCTTGGCAAGTGCAAGGTGTCTAATCAGCGCAGTTCTCCGTAACAATGAAACAAAACGCATTTATAGAACTTTCTGGAGAAAAGCACCGTGAGAAACTGAACCCCAGTCTCCCCCTTTATGTGGTTCCAAAGCAGCTTGACATCTGCGTAGGTTTTCACAAGATCAGTGAATTTTCTCATAGCCCCCTCGAATCATTTTCTCTCTCTAGCCCAGCTTCCTTTCATTGCTGTGTGTCGGGACAAGCAAATTGACGGGCTTTTGTATCGAAGTCAGCCGTGCCTACGGAAGGCGCCTGAGCCTGGAGCCAGAGCCTCGGGTAGGAGTTCTGCTTCTCGGGCTAGCTAGTGTGCAACTTTAGGAGGCAATTACCGTCTGCCTCCACCTTCTGTCTTGTGAAATGGAATATGAATGTTCTCCAGGGACCTGAATGAGATAAATAGGCTAAAAGAGTCTGAAACTTGGCAGGGGTTAACTCACAGATCAAAAGTTTCCCTTTGGAATGCATGAGTTTTAATTCACGTTAACCATGTACATCAGCCCCGTGGTGGCCCATGCTGCCCACGGGGGCCCCCTAAGACGGAGGACAGGGCAGAAGCGGGGCTGGCGGGGTCTGCGGACCTGGCCTTGTGTGGGGCGGACCCGAGCAGAGCTCAGGGAGGCACTGCCGGCCAGGCTTCAAAGGCACCTCGACCTACTTGTAACCCCCCAAAGGCTTTTCATCATTCCAGTCTTCGGCTGAAGGAGCCTCGTCTCTTGCATCACGAGCAGAGTGCCCATAGAAAGTCCACTGACATCGTGAAGCTGAAACTGTACAGGATTGGGATTGGGATTGGGATTAGGATTAGGATTAGGATGAGGATTACAACTTCTCCACAAGCTGCCTGGGCTGTAACTACTCTGGGGAGTCGGCCCTAGACCCAGTCCTAAGGGAAGAAAGCTCAGATGCACACAAAGCAGGGTCTTAGAAACTAAGGCTCGAGCCGGCGGGCGTGCTGTTCCAACCTCGGGGTCAGGGCACCTCTGTCTGGACAAGATGGTTTGACACTGAGAACCTCGCCGTGATGTCTTCCCCTGAGTTGTCCACCGCACCTGCTTCAGAATCCTCTGGAGGCTCCTTCAAAATGCACATTCCAAGGTCTGCAATCAGGGTCTCTGGGGCCAAGGCTGCCCCGTCCCCAAGATTTCTGGAGCACCCCAAAAGTTTGAGGATAGCCGCTCCCCACATCTGGCGACGCCCTTCATTCTATGAGTATAATTGTGGAGGCCGTTATCAGGTGGCCCAGGGGACTCGGGCAGGAGTTTGGCCTGGACGGCTGGTCGTTTCTCAAGGACACTCCCCTGACCTGCAGGGTGCTTGGTTAGTTCTTATATAAAAGCTCATCTTTAAATAAAATAATAGATTGCTGATTATCACTTTTGCATGATAGACATGGAGGTCCCACTTGGGGTCTTTTAGCTTCTATTCCTGCCATGACTTAATGTCAACTGTCACTGGCCCCTGGTTCCCAAATTCCCAGCGAGTAGCCCCGTGCGTTTCTGCTCTGAGCCTCCAGCTGCCTGGCCTGCAGAGAGGGTGCCTCGTTGTCCCATGTGTTTGGGCGGTGACTCCTCAGACAGCCCCTTGCTCCCTCGGTCCGAGCCCAAGGGGAATGCCCTACGCTGGTGACAAGGACACCAGGAGTGCGATTTGGGGAACGGCAGGTGGACTCTCTTCCAATCCACCTTCGGTGCCACGGTTCCCTGAGAGAACTCTCTGGTGTGGGCAAGCGGAATCCGAGGACACTTGCAGCGGTCACATTTAAGAACACAGTGACACTGCGTGACCATTGTCAGTGGCTGGAGAGCGGTCGCCCACACGTGCTTCTGCTCCTCTTCTTGTTCGCATGGCCCCATCTCAGCCCTCAGACCTCTGAACACGTTGGTGTCTTGCTCTGGTTTTCCGGCGGCGATGAGGAGACGCCCCGGTCTGGGCTTCTGACAGGGCAGCCCGTGGGCGCTCTGGAAGCGTCGCCTGGCTGGCGAGGACCAGGACCGGGCTGGCCGGGCTGAGACCCGGCCACCACCGCCCCTTCCTTGGAACCGAGCCCCTCAGGCGCCGCACCCGATCTGTGGGGAGCCAAGCGCGCGGGCCAGTCTCTGTCCCCGACTGGGCTTTGGAGACCCCGGCTCGCGCGCTGGACGGCGGGACACTGGACGGCGGGACACTAACCCCCAGCCCTCCATTCTTCCGACTCCCTCAGCACGTCCACGCTCCACGCTTTGGTATGTTCTCCTTCTCCTTAGACCCTCTCCCGTTTATCCCCGCAGCTCCACGAGGACAGCGGCGTCGACGGCGACGATGACCACGGGCCTCCGAAGGCAGGGGGATGACTGGGGCGCGCCCCGGGCAGGGCGGCACGCAAGGGCTGCGTCATTCTGCTACAAAAGGCTCCAGATCAGTGCTGTCGGCCGATGCTTCTCCTCACTACACAAACCCTTGCTTAACTTCTTCTCTGGCCACGTTTTTAATGTTGCTATTGTCTCTGAAAACATGGGGCTGAAACACCCAGAGACCTGGAGCCCCACCTTCTCCAAGCCGCGTGTGGATGGGGGGCCTCACTCCGGCCATGGCCTCTCCCAGGCCCGGGGGCAAGCCGGGACCCTCTCCGTGTGGGGGCGGGGGAACCCCTCAAGCCCAGGGTGTTTCTCATCGAAGGCCAAGGCCACTGCCTGCTGCAGCTGAAGGTTCGGATGGGCCTCTAGCGGCTCCCTCTCCTGGGAGCGTCTTGTTCAGAGTGTGATAGTGCGTAGGCTTTCATTCGAAGAAGGCGAACTATGAGGCTTTTTAAAAGCAATTCTGATTGATTGTGTTGCTTTAGCCCTCGGTTTGCAGACCTCTGTGCACCTGGGACCGTGCCCCACACCCACATGGTCTCCGACAACAGGGCCGATTTCTACGGCGAGGATTGAGAAAAAAGAGGCAAAGAGCAGAAGAAACGGACCTTGTACTTGAGTAAAGTTGATGCGATCCGAGTTTCTTCCCTTGTGGTACAATATAGCCAAGATTTACCACCGCACATGGGCAATTCTGAGGCCTTATGCCCCCTCAGTGTGTGTGTGGCCATTGCTACGCTCTGCTACAACCTCTGGTATCATCCCAAATGGATTCTCCGGACCCACTCAACACCGTCCCCCAGCACCCCCGCACCCCCCGGAGCCTCTGGCGAGCAGCGTGGCTACTCGTCTCCGCGGATCTGCCCTCGCCGGAGACCTCGGCGAGGTGGACTCCCACACTCTCGTCTTGTGTCTGGCGTATTTGTCTCAGCCTCTCGGCCTCGAGGTTCCTCCGTGTCGGAGCGTGTCAGGATTCTCTGACCTTCCACGGCACCAGAGTTTTCCACTGTGTGGCTGCACTGCTACCCCACAGAGTTTTGTTCCCAGTGTGGCTGTGATTCGCTTCACCGGGTTTGGGATCGCAGATCCGAGCTGACGGCTGAGTTCCCTGTGGGCCCAGGGCGTGTGAGCTCGGGCGAGCCCCCGAGCCCCGGCTACAAGCAATAATCCCTGCTCGGCATCGGGTAGGGTGGAGGAACAAGATCACCAAGGTTCCCCCTGGGCCCCTTCCAGAGCCCCGAGCTCAGTGCGGCCACACCTTGTCTTATCACATTTCCCATATAGCGCATTTTTCATGAATTGAAGGTTTGTGGCCACCCCCTGCAGGGAGCAAATCTATCGGTACCATTTTTCCAACAGTCTTTGTTCACTTCCCGTCTCTGTATTTCGTTTTGGTAATTCTCTCAATATTTCAAAATTTTTAATTATTATATTTGTTACGGTGACCTGTGACCAGTGCTTACCACCCACTGAAAGCTCAGATGATGGGGCGCCTGGGGGGCTCAGCCATCAAGCGTCTGCCTTCGGCTCAGGTCATGATCCCAGGGTCCTGGGACTGAGCCCCGCATCGGGCTCTCTGCTCAGCGGGGAGCCTGCTTCCCCCTCTCCCGCCTCCTTTGCTTGTGTTCCCTCTCTCGCTGTCTCTCTTTAAAATAAATAAAGTTTACTTATTATAAAATCTTGAAAAAAAAAAGCTCAGATGTTGATTAGCAATTTTAGCAATAAAATATTTTTTAAATTAAGGCACGTATTTGTCTTTTTAGACAAAACGCCATTGCACACTTGCTAGACTGTAGAATAGTGTTAACAGAAGTGTTCTACGCACACTTGCTAGACTGCAGAATAGTGTTAACAGAAGTCTTCTATGCACACTTCCTAGACTGTAGAATAGTGTTAACAGAAGTCTTTACGCACACTTGCTAGACTGCAGAATAGTGTTAACAGAAGTCTTCTACGCACACTTGCTAGACTGCAGAATAGTGTTAACAGAAGTCTTCTACGCACTGGGAAACCCCAGCGTTCATTTGACCTGCTTCGCTACGATAGCCGCTGGATTGCTGGGCGGGAGCCCGACCGGCAGGGTCTCCGCGGTGGGCCCGTGGACTGTCCTGGGGTCTCCTGGGGTCTCACACCTTCCTCGGCCCGAGGCCGAACAAGGCACACGTGGAGCAACTCTAGTTCCCACTTCACGCAGGTTCACGGTGCTTCGTCTTTGAAGATGAGGACGGAGGAGGAGCGGACCCCGGGCCTGGGGGGTCTGACCGTGCGGCTGGGGTCCTGAGGGCTGAAGCCTTTGGGGGTCACTGCCGGGTCTGTGTGAAAACCCGCAGAGCGAGTCAAGACGAGAGCCCTGGGGGCCTGGACCTGCGCGGTAGCCTTGCGGGTGGAGAAAGGAGCGCGTGCTTGAGCCCCACGGAGTGGAAAATGGATGGGACTCGGTGGCCGGTTTGGCCGGGGCGGGGGGCAGTGTTTGGGGACCCCATACAGGTCGGGGAGGGTCCTGGGGTTCACGATGAGACGGGAAGGAGAGGAGCCGCTGGTGGCAGTGCTGGAGGGACTGGAAGGCTGAGCTCGGCGTGAGCTTTCTGTCGTCTTGGAAGGGAGAGCTCGAGGAGTTGAGGAGCCAGAGCGTGTTCCCCAAGGTCGGAAAGGCAGTTCTCTTTCGGGAGAGCAGCTTCTGCTGTGTGAGAACCTAGTACCATCGTGAGCACCTGGACCTTCGTCAGCTATCTCAGAAAGTTCCAGAAGGGCTTTTAACATCCCAGCCACGAGTGCCTGTCAGAAGCGGAGGGCAGAGGGCATCTTGAGGACCTGCTCTATGCACGTGTGTGCAGGTGTGCACACACACGCACGCACACAGACACAGGCACACGTGCGCACACATACACACACAGGCACACGTGTGAACACACACGTACACACACAGGCGTGCATACACACGCACACACAGGCACACGTGCGCACACATGTACACACAGGGACACGTGTGAACACACGTACACACAGGCGGACACACACGCACACACACGTACACACAGGCACACGTGTGAACACACACGTACACACAGGCACACACGTGAACACACGTACACACACAGGCGTGCAGACACACGCACACACAGGCACACGCGCGCACACATGTACACACAGGCACACACGTGAACACACAGACACACAGGCACACGTGTGAACACACGTACACACAGGCGGACACACGCACACACGTACACACAGGCACACATGTGAACACACACACGTACACACAGGCGTGCAGACACACGCACACACAGGCACACGCGCACACATGTACACACAGGCACACGTGTGAACATGCATGTACACTGAAGGACACACACGCACACACAGGCGCACACATGTACACACAGGCACACACGTGAACACACGTACACACAGGCAGACACACACACACGTACACAGGCACACGTGTGAACACACACGTACACACACAGGTGTGCAGACACACGCACACACAGGCACACGCGCGCACACATGTACACACAGGCACACGTGTGAACATACACGTACACAGGCGGACACACACGCACACACAGGCACACATGTGAACATACGTACACACAGGCAGGCACACGTGCGCACACATACATACCCAGGCACACGTGTGAACACACGTACACACACAGGCGTGCAGACACACACACACAGAGGCACACGTGCGCACACATGTACACACAGGCACACGTGTGAACATACACATACACAGGCAGACACACACACACAGGCACACACGCGCACACGTACACACAGGCACAGACGTGAACACACGTACACACAGGCGGACACACAGGCACACACGCGCACACATGTACACACACAGGCACACGTGCACACGCACACACACGTACACACACAGGCACACGTGCACACGCGTGCACACACACATGTGCACGGCGACGAGATGTCACCCTGAGCACGGAAAGAGAAAGAGGAAGGAAGGAATTGGGCTTCTAATCGGACTGGATGTTGATGCCACGAAAGCGTCCTGAGAATTCCGTTCGGGAGGGAAGTATTTTATTGTGTCCACATCCCAGGCGGGAAGGCGGAGGGCCCGCAAGAGGGAGGACCCCGTCCCGAGTGTCCTGGGGCGAGGACAGGCCCAGGGCCAGCTTTGGAGGCCCGCAGCTCTGCTCCACCTGTGATGGGGCTGCCCGGCCACTGGGCCTGAATCACAGCAGGATGCTGCTTAATTCGCACCTACATTTTTATCTTATTTCAAACACATGTAATTAGTAATGCGATAAAAGAGGAAGCGGAAGACAGAAAGCCCGAGTCTTTCCCGAGGTCGGGGGGTGGGGGTGGGCTTACTTCGGAATCTGCGGGAGGATCACACTGAACGAGGGGTGGGGGCCCCGGCACGGGGGGGGGGGGTCTGCCCTCGCTAGGGACCGTGGCCACCGTGTCCCGATTCTGACTGTCATGCAGGGGCACGTGCTGTCAGTCTGCATGGCCGACAGGGGCTTCTTGAATTCCCATCACGACCCTGCGGCTGGAACCAGCCCAGGGAGAAAACAACGCGTTAGGTCCCCGTTGTCTGTCCGAGCCTGGCTCCCAAGCCGGCTTTAACCCCGGGATGAAATGCCTCATCCGAACCCACCTACGCGGCACGAGTGGGGCCGACCGTGGCCACGATTCCAGGCCTTCTCGGAGCTGCCTGCCCACGAAGGCCCCTCGGGTCAGCTCCCCGCTCGGCAGCAGGCGCCCCTACGGCTGCAGGGCCTCGTGGGGCCAACGGTGGGTGTGGAGCGCTGCCCACCAACCCGACCGCCCGGCGGGTCCAGGCTGCGCCGGGAGCGGGGAGAGCTGGCCGACGGCATGGACCTCAGAGCAGCCGACGACCCAGTGACGGACGCGGCGTGCCTGGCAGCGCCTGCGGGACTTGCAGAACCACGGCCTTTCTAGCCTGTTTGGCTGCATCTCACAGCCAGCGTCACGGTTCCCAGACGGGAAGAGCGGTGAGCGCGGAGTAGCCTGGGACACGGCTGGGTGCAGGGGTGAGTCAGGCGTTCAGTACCCACCACGTGGGCTGTACCGTTGGACCATCACGGTGCGACAGGGACGGATGGCCGGCGTGCACAGAGCCAGAGCCGCGGGCTGCGGGGGAGAGAGGCCAGCAGCTCACCCGACTCCCCCCTGCTCCTGTGCGAGGTGGTGCTTCAGCAGGTGCTGAAGACGGGGTAACTTCTCACAACCAACAAGGGGAGGATGGGCTCCGAACGTGCCCTGTGCACGAGGGCAGGGGGTGTTGCTGAGCGTCCCTCAGAGACTGAGGACACAATCTGTGCAGGGCTGGCTCTCCGACCTCTCTGTCGGCGGGAAGAAACCAGGCAGCGTGGCAACTGTAGTGACCATGTCTAGTGATGTTCGTTCCACGTCCCCTCCCATGGTGGCTGGGGTCCTAGATGCCTCCCCACCATCTCTAAGGCCACCAGCTCTCCTGCTGCAGTGGCTCCCCCTGCCCCCCACGGCCCATCTCACCGCCCTTGTCCTCAGGGGCCCCCGGCCCCCATGCCGCTCTGGCTGGGATGGGAGCACCGGGGACAAGACGCCGCCGCTTCGCATTGGGATCTGGGCATCGGGCCAGTATGACGTGGCTGTGGCCCCAAACTCGCAGTGTGGAACAAAGCACAGGTCCAGGGGCCCAGCACCAGGGTCGGGGGGAAGCTCGGACCTGCCCGGGTGCCGTAAGTACACAAAAAGATGGGGGTGACGTCAGCTGGGACCTTCCAAGCTGGTTTCGAAAGATGTTCCTAGACCGGTGATAGGAACAGGAGAGCTTGGCCAGGAGGTAGTTGTGGGGGGAACACAGGGGTCCACACTGGAGGCCCCCTTCCTGAGATGATGCCCCCAGGTTCCCCCAGGAAGAGTGTCACAGAAACGGAGGAGGAGACCCCCAGTGCAGGTCAGGTTCTGTCTAATTCTGGATGAGATGCCTTCTTTGCAAGAAAAAAAATCGATAACCTCCGACTCATTAGCGAGGGGCATCACAATCATTTAGAACACGAGGCTTCGGCTACTACAGATAGCAGAGGAAGGGCAAAGAGGCAAAGCTATTTATAAAAACCCGAGGCATGGTTTACCTGAGTTGTAGGAGCTGCCAACACCCCAGAAGCCGGAGAGAGTTATATATGCAACCTCTTCACTGAGAACATTTTGTAGCCAGGAAAACAAACTATTACAATGTTCTGCTTTCCGAAATAAAGTAACTCATGCAGCCTCTTGGATGGAAAATGGCCAAATTATCTTTTTTTTTTTAAAAAAAAGATTTTATTTGTTTATTTGACAGAGAGAGCACAAGTAGGCGGAGAGAGAGGAGGAAGCAGGCTTCCCGCCGAGCGGAGAGCCCAATGTGGGGCTCGATCCCAGGACTCTGAGATCATGGCCTGAGTCGAAGGCAGAGGCTTTAACCCACTGAGCCACCCAGGCGCCCCCAAATTATCTAAATAGTGTAACGACACACAGCTTTAAAAGCAGAGTAATCTGGTCATTTCAGAATATTTACAACCCAGTTTGCTAAGCACTAGAGTGAGTACCTTGCTTGATTGGCTCCACTGGGCTCCAGGAGCAGCCTGCTCTCCTGGGCTCCAACCCGGGGAGATTTTCTCCGTCCTTCAAGGCACGATCACTTCCAGAAGCCTCTCTGCTAAGGGCGTCCTCAGATCTGCATCTGCAGCAATGACTCTGGTCTCCCCACCCCCGCTGCTCGGTTCCCTCTGGGGTCAGAGCCCCAGGGGCTCACCCTGCCCTCCTTGGCGTCAGTGTCTTGTACTCCACCACCCCCGAGAGATGTCCTTGATCAATCCTTCAGTGAAAACAGCAAGTGCCGAACAAACGGTCTACTACAATTCAATTTGCTTTCATTTCTAAGAATTGAAGTCTAATTGGCATGTAACGTTGTGCGGTTTAAGATGAACCACATGTCGATAATCTCCATGCATCTATTGCAATTTGGTTACCATCGCAACCCCGCTGGTGCCCCTGTTGTATTACATAATTACCATTTGTTTTTCCTGGTGGGAAGTTAAGTTCTAGTCTCCTAGCATACAATTCAATTTTTGTTAAAGGGAAAAAACCCACATCTGTTGGGATGTGTGTGCGTGTGTGTGTGTTATGTACACATACGTTCACAAAGATATGTATTTAAAACTGAAGTATATACACAAGGCTCCTGATGGTGACTAGCTCTGTAAGAGGGTGGGAAGGAAGGATATCTACTTCACAAATTATCTTCTACTATATTGTATATTTCTGATTTTTCCTAATGATCATTTTGGCCATTGAAAACAAATGGTGATGTATTTTAAAAGTAGAGGTTTTCAAAGTTTTCCAAGAGTCAGTTTTCAGTTTCCCAGGGAAACTTATTTTGAACTGTTAAATTTAATAAGATTATGGGCCAAGGCCTTGGGAAAAAATACGAGTCTATAAAAATCAAGGTTATTTTTGCTCAGAACCTTGGTACAGTTCCGTGAGTTGGGAAGCAAAGCAATTCTGCTCTCACATTCAAAATGCGTGCTACCTATCTTCAAATGACATCAGCAGTGCCTTGCTATTTGTTTTCACGTAAGGGACTTGATTTCACGTTTTCTGAAACTTAGATTGTGCTTGTAATTATGACCCTGCATGGACACAGCTTCTGTGATAGCGTGGCCATCTGGAGAGAAAACTGCAGTATTATGGTCCCTTGAGCAACACAGTTTTGAATGTCATGGGGTCCACCTATATGTGGATGTTTTCCTATAAATAGAGACAGTACTGTAAATGTATTATCTTTTCCTTGTGATATTCTTAATAATACTTTCTTTACTCTGGTTTATTGTAAGAATACAGTATGTGACACATATGACATACGAAATACGTGTCCATCAATTGTATGTCCTTGGGAAGGCTCCTGGTCAACAGTAGGCAATTAGTAGTTAAGTTTCAGAGAGGTCAAAAGTAAAACACGGGTTTTCAGCTTATAGGATGTTGGCATCCCTACACCCTGCCTTGTTCCAGAGTCAACTGTGTTCGAATCTACCACTCATTCTTGAAATGCTTTAAAATTCAAGGCATTCTTTATTCCAGTACGTTGACTAGGTGAAATTGGACTTTACTCTTGATAATGCTTCTTTTTTATGTTTTCTAGCTTTCCGAAGTATTTAATCTATTTTATTTTTTAAATAAGTAAGTTATATAAGTATAAATAGAGGCAAATTATGTGTCTTTAAAATCCCTTTCTCTCTCCATAAAGATGGGGCATGTTTCTGGCTGTCATTAGAATGTCATTGATTGGGATGCCAGGGTGGCTCAGTGGGTTAAAGCCTCTACCTTTGGCTCAGGTCATGATCTCAGGGTCCTGGGATCAAGCCCTGAATCGGACTCTCTGCTCATCAGGGAGCCTGCTTCCCCCTCTCTTTCTGCCTGCCTCTCTGCCTACTTGTGATCTCTCTGTCAAATAGATAAATAAAATCTTTAAAAAAAAAAAAAAGAATGCCATTGATCAAGGAGATTAGAGTTGTGAAGTCTTTTCTTAAGACTTTCAAAAAGATACAGCCAGGAAAAAAAAAAAAAACAGAAAAAAAAAAAAGCAAGAAAGAACCCAGGCTTATAAAATTTGTGACGGTAATTCACCAAAAGTATCTTTGGGGTCTTTGATACTTTATTTTGCTTTGGTTTGGTGTTTGATTTTTCTGTTTGAGGATACGTGAGAAATATATTAACTCAAACCCCGAGCAAAGGCTGTGGTGATAGCTCTGCAGTCCTTTTTGGACGGAGGAGAGGCTATGACTAAGCACACGTGTCTGGTCCAACATTAGTTGGTGTGCCGGAGTCTGCTGGAAATGCACATACGCACATCTGTGTCTTGGCCGTACCTTTGTTCTTGGATCCATCGTCACGACTGTGTTCTCCAGAGCTCCCTGGGACTGTAACCTCTCCACAGGGGGACCATCATGGGAGGGGCTCATGGGAGGACAGGAAGCACCATATGGTCACTTGGAAAGTTCATGGTAGGGTGGGTGAAGAATATTCTACTTGAGGTCAATGGTGCAACTAATTTTCAGGTCCATCGGCAAAGGGCGTCAGAAGACAGCTGTCCCTGCTGCTGATTCCCAGGGTCCATGTGGGCTCATAAAAAATTCTAATGCGGGTTTTCTTTGGAACGTCTAGGCCCGAGATCCCTGACCAAGCTGTCAATGCAGCTTGATTGAGCAGCTGAGTCTGAAGATTAAAATGGGAGGCTCATTTTTAACTATAAACTCACAAACTGGGAGGTTTAGGTGCTTGCTGTATGAAATAGCTGGCGAAGGAAGCCATAACCTTTGCTATTTATTTACCCATCCATGGGTCCATCTATCATCTATCCCAGTCTATCTACGAATGATAGCATTTCCCTACAAAAGAAATAGCTTGCTTAGAGTTTGAGAAGACAGTATTAAGATGGTACTATTTTTGGAAAATGACATCCATGGAGGTGTTGCGAGTATCAATGACACAGGCTGGCATGGGAAGCGGCGGGGGGGCATCCACAGGGGGGTGCCAGGTCTGCATAGCCACTCCCCCCCCCCCACCGGTGGAGCCCATCAGCCAAAACTTGCAGAACATTCGGTGCTGGGAAGAGGCGGTCACGAGTCAGGGGAACAGGCGTGGAGTCCGCCCTGACCCCTCTGCCCATCAGGGGCGTTCCCTTTGAAAATCTAGAATTGAAAGGACAAATCACATTCTCCCAATTCCCCCCATTGCTTCCCCCACCCCCGCTGCAGAGGATGGCCCTGCCTCCTAGGCCTTTGTAAGCACGTTTTGAAGCTTTCCCTGGGTCTTCGTGAGGTCAAGACGCCGTCTTAGGACAGAGGTGCGCCAGAAGAGGGTCCCATTCTTGTTCTCCTTGGCAGGCCCGAGGAGGCGGAGCCTGGAAACCGCTGGTGGCGGCGGTGCTGAGAAGGTGCACTGTGCCGCGGGGCCGTGGGGCGCTCACAGCCTCCTGGGCATCGCGGCCTTGTCAGTGGTTCTCGGAAGCTGTTGGCGTTCCTCCCTTTGGCTCTGAGCGCGGCTCCTCGTCGTGGTTGGTGTGGGAGCGTGTGTGCACACCCGTGGATGTTGGTACCTGCTCGACGTCTGGGGGAAGGACGAGCAGGCGCTGAGGGGGCCAACGGGCGGGGGGAGCCCGCCCCCACCTAGTCTGTTCTCGAATATCCTCAGGGCACATCCGGGAGGCAAACTCCAGCAGTGGTCGGGCACCAACCACTGGGGTGAGAAGCCATCCTGCCTCCCCCGGCTGTGTGATGGGGGCCCGGACGGTCTCGGTGGGTCGGGGGTGGCTCTTCCCCGTGGACAGAGGGCGGCTGCGCTCTCTTGCACTGCTGACGAATCTCACTCGCTACCTGGCAACTCCCCTTCGTCGTTGCTCTAGAAGCTTGGGGGACTCTGCTTCCCTCTCATGGGGGGCGGTGTGGAAAAGGTGGGGCCGGGGCAGAAAGGTAGGGGAGCAGGCCTGGGAGAGGAGTGCCTGGTGTCCCCTCTGCGGGGACTGGAGTTCTAGGGAGACTCCTGACGGGGTGGGGGCCCCACAGAGGAGCAGCTGCGGGGGGCTGGAGGATGAACTGAGGCAGGAGGGGCTGTTTCCTCACGTCCCGGCGGGTCCCACACTTCCATTCTGGCATCGTGAAGCCCATGCAGCCGGCTTCCATACACCCACCGATGATCTCGCCATCTTTCCGCTTCGACACCCCCACTGTCGACAGAAGAGGTTAGTGTGAGCTTTTAGAGCTAGTCTGGGTTGAATGGAATCATCCTAGCTCTGCGCCGAGCCCTGTCATTAAAGAAAAAGAAGGCGGCAAAGACTATTCTTTAGAGTGGTTTTAGGTTCACAGCAAAGCTGAGCAAAGTGCAGAGTTTCCGTAGACTCCGGGCCCCACACAGTCACAGCCTGCCCCACTCTCCGCCCCACCCCCATCCGAGACGGTGCCTTTGTTACAGTGGAGGGACCCACACGCACGTGGCGCCATCGTCAAAGTCTGCAGCTCGCGTTAGGGTCCCCTGGGCAGGTTTGCACAGCTGTGTAACGAGCACCCACAGGCCGGTTTCTCTGCCCCAGAAAACGTCCGAGCTGCCTGTTCGTGTCGCGAGAGGGCAGCCTGCAGGGAACGCAGAGAAGAGGGTCAGCGTCAGAGATGTGCTGGGAGCGACCAGAGAAGAGGGTGGATTCGAGTTCCCCGCCCCTGAGGGAGCCTTTCGGATTGGTGGGTGACGGGATGGCCCAGTCAAGTATAGATTCAACAATCAGGGCTTTGCTTCTGGGTACTTCTCTCCTGTATTCCCAGGGCCTGGAACACACTAGGTGCTCAGTAAACACCTGTCCGCTGAGCGAGCCAGACCCGACCTGGAGAAGAAGGCATTTAGGGTGAGCCCGGTGAAGGCTTCCCTGGCCATGACTGTCGTCAGCCTCGGGGACTGGTCACGCGACCCTCTGTCTGGAGGAACTCAGCTCTCTGGAGCCGACCCCACTCAACACAGATGTCCTGAGTCTTAGAAATGCAGGTGTTTGGGAGTAGACAACTGGTTTACTTATGTTACCTTGTATCAACCCGTCTAAGAAAGCGGCAGACACACAGTTCCCCTTAGAAGCACAGGGGCCAAGGAAACGAGGTGAGTAAGAGCCGAGGGGCGCGCAGCCCCGGGCTGGCTGGGCACGGGGGTCCCAGGAGAGCACGCGGGCAGGCCCTGCCCCAAACCATCCCCCGCAGATCTGGTGGGGGAGGGTCACTCCGCAACCGCTTTTTTTAAAAAAAAACAAGTCTTCCCCATGTGATTCTGATGATGGCTTGTTGGTTTGCCGAAGGCGGGTGGAGAAACATAATGAAACAGGACGCCTTAAAAACGGACTCACGCTCGTCAGTTTAGAGGGACGTTGATGCTCTTCGGAGGCTGGGGCCACCTTCATGGTGGTAAACTGAGGCGGGTCTGCCCCTCACAAGTACGCCCTGTGCTCTCCCACCCTCCGCCACCTGCAGATTAATTCCCAGTCCCGCGTGCCGCCCTCCGGAGAGGCAGACCCTCATTCCCGGGAGACGACACCACCCCCTGACCCCCTGCTTGGTCCCTGCAGCCTCGGGCCCACATCCCACCAACTGCGGGGCCAAAAACAACATGCCTTGATTTCCTTCCTTTTCTGGAGGCCAGAAGCCCCAGGCGTTGGCAGGGCCGGCTCCTCCTGAGGGTCCCAGGGGAAGCCCCTCCTCAGCCCAGCTTCTGCTGGGCGCGCTCCTCAGCTGTGGCCTCCCCATGGGCACCTCTGTCCACCTCATCCTGCCCCCTCCTCTTCCTCAGGCCCGTCGCCCTCTGCCTCCCTCGTGAGGAAACACACCTTCGCTGCCCGGCAGCCCACCCGACCCCCAGGGTCTTCTCTCCATCTCGGGGGCCTTAGTCTCTCCCACCCATGAAGTCCCCTCCATCGCATCAGGAAGCGTTCATGGCTTCCAGGAGTCAGGGCGTGGACACCTGAGGGGGTCCCCAGCCAGCCCCCCACCCCGCCAGTCTAACTGAACCAACAAACGCCGGCATTTAACAAGTTCACTCACCTGCTAAGCGTAACCACCCCTCCGCTGCCCCGAGGGGTGAGCATGTTGTGTGATGGGAAACTGAGCCGGGGACAGGACAGGGAACGCGAGGAGGCCCCGGGTCTGCGGACGCAAAGCCCAGGGCGGGCAGGGCGGGAGGGAAGGTGCAGAAAAGCGCAGGGGGGCGGGGGGCGGGTGCCCAGTGTCACCTGCTTGTGCAGGGAGGTGTCCGGGGGAGGGGTGAGTGGGCTGGGCTTCTCTGCCCCCCTCGCGTGGGACCGTGAGGCTGGTGGGCATGGGACACGCAGCCAACGTTCGCTACGATCGTCAGGCTTCAGCCCGTCCCCGAAAGTCGGCTCTCCGCTCAGCTCCCAAGCTCCCAGAAGGAAATCCTGGGTTTTCACTTTGTGTTTGTCCTTTTAACCTAAAGCCACACGACTGACTCCGAGAAGCCGCATTCTCCCGCAAAGAGATCGCACGAAGGAGAACAGGGCTGGCCAGCGAGCCGAGCAGGTCACAAGTCACCAAGAGGCTTTCGACAGGACCTTGTTGGTGAGGTTGAAAGGAAGGCAATGTTGTTTAAAAATACCTCAAGATTGTGAACAGAAAGTCTTTGACCTTAAATAACTATTAAAAAAAGAGACATTTTTTTCCCCTGAAACCAATAGTGAATAATATTTTTATCTTGGACACCAAATAAAGTCACTTTAGATGAAAAACTCCTCTGCGCTGCTAATGCTGGAAACTGACTTAGAAAGGGGGTGCCGCAGCCCCCACCCTGAGTGTGTGGGAATGCGTCCTCCCTTCGCGGCCTTCTAAAGGGAGGATGAGCTGCGGGGCCTGCATGAGGCCAGGAGGAGAGCCCCAGCGAGGCTGTCGCCCGGGGCCTCTGGGGAGCTCGGCGCAATCGCAAGGGGCCGCTCTGTGTCAGGAAGGGAAATGGGTCTCTGGGCCCTGCACAGCCCCCAGCCCTCGCGGGCTCAATCCTGGCCCCTCCGGACGCTCTCAGAGAGATTCGCCCTCCATTCCACGGAGAACGTAACGCGCGTGCCGGCCTGGGGTCCGGGCCACGCGCTGGGGTCCACGCGAGAGGCCCACGGCGCAGATGAGGCCGCTCACAGCCCCGCGGCCAGTCCCGAACCGCACACGGACGGAGCCTCTGCTCCCGGACTGCGCTGGGGCCTGAAGGCCGCCCGGCCCGAGCCGAACTGACAGGAGGATCCAGGTGCCTTCGCCACTGCCGCACGCGAGCCTCCGCCTCGGCGCCTGCGATCAGAGGCTGTCCCCCCCCCTCGCCCAGAGGCGCTCAACACAGAGCCGGCCACGCAGCCCCGGCCCCCAGGGCTCGCAGCCATCCACACCGCAGGGCTGCCCAGAGCCTGGCGTGGACGACGTGGCTCCAACGATGCTGAGGGGCTCCATGCAGAGAGACGGCGCTGAGGGGAGGCCCGCAGGGCCGGCGGCTGCCAGCATCCCCAGGCCCTGACCTGTCCGGTTCGCAGGGGCCCCTCCTGCTCGTGTCCTGGCGCCACGGACGGCGGTTGTCTACACAGCACGGCCACACCAGGACCGTTGCATCCAGCCGGCCGCCGTGTCAGATGCGCCCCCAGCTGAGGCCGGCTCTGAAACTGGGGAGCTGGGCCCGGGGCCCCTCCTCCCGGGGCCTGGCCACTGCCTGGGGCCGGGGTTCGGGTCGGGCCCGCGCAGGAGGGAAAGCCAGGGGGCGCTGCGAAGGCCCAGACTTTTCCCCGTCCTGGCTCCGCGCTCCGGGGTTTTTATCGACACAGTGGCCTGTGGCTGGACACCAGGGACAACAGGGGAGAGACGCCCTGGGGTCTGGTCGTCGTCCAAGTCAAACGGCAGAAACCAGGGGAAAGCAGAGCCCAGGCCGCGGGGTCAGAGGGAAGCCAGACAGAAAACACGTGAGGACAGCTGGGCCCGTCTGCATCGCCTGCCTCGTCCCGGCTGTCAGGCGGCCCGCGGGGCTTCGGGCGGGGACGCCGTGACTGGCAAGTGGCACCTTCGCACACGCACGGCTTGGCCCGGAGCGCGTCAGGAGCCGTTCCCACGGCCACGTCTGTCTGAGGGGCGTGGAGGGAACACACCGGGACGTCCTGACCACCCGCCCAGCCAGGGCCCCCAAGCGGGGGACCCCACACCGTCTGGACGCTCTGAGCAGGTGCAGGGCACTCACTGGGAGCCCCAGCCCCGAATGCCGTTGCCTTGGGGGTTAGGCTTCAAGTGATGAATTTTGAGGGGACACGGACATTCAGGCAGTAGCCGGAGCCTCTTGAAGACGCTCGTCCTTGCAGCAGATGACCTCCCATCCAACCCCAGTCTGTGCTGGGGGCCGTGGATCTCCAGCAGCCTCCCCCAGAGGCTTGTAGGGGGAAGGCCGCGCTTTCCAGCTGTGCGCAGGGGGGGGGGGTGACAGTGAGGACAACAGCAGCAACCTCATTCCACATCTCTTCTCTGCCTTTACAGATAACCAGCAACAGAGGCCTTTTTGGGGCTCTTTGTTACCTGTTGGTGGCTGCTACTGCTTTTTGCTTGTTCTTCACCCACTGCCCTCTGGGGGCGGGGCAGGGTGCGCAAGTCTTGGGCTAGGAAGCTGGGGGCTCTAGAGAGGGCAGGAGAAGCACATTCCCAGTGTCGCGGCCCCTCGGTGGGTGGGGTGGGGATGGAGACTGGGGTCCCTGGGACGGCAGGGCTGTCTGGGTGAAGGCACCGCAGGGAGAGCTGTGGAGGCATCGGCCAGCACATCGGCCAGGAGTGATGGGGCCGTGGGGGGCTGGTCCCTTGCTCCCACTGGGGCCCTGTCTCCTGGGGGCCGTAGGTCCTGTATGACACAGACCCAGGGAACAGAGATCTGTGGAGGGCTGAAAGGGGAGCTGCCGGACCTGATGTAACCACGCTACTCATTGATGAGCCCCGTGGACATTCACGCTCGCGGCTTTGCCCCCGCTCACCCTGATGACTCACATCCTGCCTTGTGGACCCCAGAGCAGGGAGCTCATCAGTCTCCTTGGACTGGGGAAGGAGTGCGCATCCTTCCTGTGGCCCGAGCCCCTGAGTCAGCACGTGCATAATGAGCTCCCTTCTGCAGTGGGGAAGGCGGAAGATAATAAAAATCAATTGCTGGAAAACATTTACAAAGACTGTGTCTCTCCCTCCTTCTGCCCGCCCCCCACCGTCTACCCAGCCCCTCTCTCCTTTCTTCTTCTTCCTCCCCTTCTCAGTTCTGCTCCCCTCTGCTCCCTACTGAGGCCATGAGACTGTCTGAGGGGACAGGGCCCAGCCCCCGGGGAGCTCTTTTATCCTGGCGTGGGGGGGCTGACACACCCAGGGTAGGCAGCTCCGGGAACCAGATACTCAGGACGGGGATGGGCCACCCGCCGAGAGCCGTTTCAAGCTATTTGGGTCATCAATGAGATCAAACACCGCATTGTAGTCCAGTGAATGGCAGGCTCTGAATAGATGTGAAAGTGGCTTTTGCTGGAGTCCCAGGGTCCCAGAATCCAGGGGTCGGAAAGGACCTAAAGCCAGCTGTCTAATCGCTGGGATCAGCTAATTGCTGGAGTTCCCTCCGGCAGGTTTCCTGCCTCCCAACTCTCTCAATACCTGACCTTTTCCAGTGCCCGGGGAACTCAGTCCCCAGCAAGGGGGCCTGGTAGCGTGTTCTAAGTTGTGTAAAAATTTCTCAGATGAGTTGAAATCAGTTTCCCTTTAGCTTCCACCCGTGAATCTTATTTTACCCCTGAGGCCATGCAGAGTAATTCTCCTTCCACTTCCCATACTCCTTTGTCCAGCAAACATTCGGAAGGTTCCAGAGTGCCCCACTGGCCCAGAACAGGGACTTTGGACCCAGGTGGACCTCAGGCAGAATTCCCAGCTTTGCCATTGTCCAGTGAGTGACCCTGGGCAAGTGACTTACAGTCACTGGGTGCAAGGCTCTGTACTTTTAAGTGGGGCTTAGAGCCAGCTCCTTTCAGAGGCTAGGAGAATTGCAGGTGACGTCTGCGCGGCACAGGCAAGGAGCAGCTGCCTGGTGCTTGAGCGCCCAGCTGGGGCCTGGCGCGGTGTTGGAGCCCGAGATCCAAGGGAGGCACAGAGGCTGCCCCTCCTCCCCAGCCAGTGGGGCACTGCAGCTTGCCGGCTTGAAGAGCAGACTGCTGGCCCTTGGGCAGCATCTTTGGGTTTTTGTTTTTCGAGCCGGACTTGGTTGTTTTATCAATTGAAAATTCCAACTCTGCTCGGGGACCTCAGGCGTCTGGTCAACATGACGCAGTGGGTGGCGCTGATATGGGAGGACCCCTCCCCCCAACCCCCACCCCCCACCCTGATCACAGGATGACTCTGCTCCGAACACTGAAAAATGCTTGACACAATAACAGCACATTTGGAAATGCAGATCCAGGCTGCAAAATCTCCAGGGCCAGAGAAGGGAACTCAAAGGCACAGCTGAGAACCAGAGTGGAAACTCAGTGGCCTGACAGGCCCTCAGAACTCTGCCTCACCTGCAGGAAGGAAGGAGATGAGGTCACAGGTGCCCTCTCTCCGCTGCCCCATTCCCCACACTCAGCGCAGAGTTGGAATTTGACTTTCATGGGGAGCCAGGGAAGGGCGTCTCGTCTGTGAGCAGGGGTTAGGAAAATTCTGCCCATCTGCCTGGGGATGGTTCAGAAGCACGCCTCTCCCTCTGGGTTGCAGGTGGGAACAGAGTCAGCAGAGGTCTGGGACACTTGCAGGGACAGGGTCTGAATCACACCACCTGTTAGGTGCGGAAACCCTGAGCTGAGAAATTCACCTGTGAACCTGGTCCAGCAATGGTGAAACCCTGGGAGCCCTACAGGATGTCCCCACCTCCCAGGGCAGGTGCAGGGACTACATTGGAAACAGCCTGTGCTGACACTGACTTGATGGACAAGCAGCGCAAATCACGCAGAGAAAGAAGGTGCTGCATGAGAGCAGGTGGCTGCAGTGACGAGGACAGAGAACCTCCCTAGAAGCACCGGGAAAGAACAGTCTGGAAGAAACGTCCATGCACATATCCTCAAAATCTCAAACACGAGGAGGCAACAAACAAGCACAGGGAGACCCAGGAAGGAATGAGTAGAACTTCCAGGATAGGAAGTGTGGTTACTCTAAAGGAAACGCCATAGACAGCAGCATAGTAAGTTAGACGCCACTGAAGAGAGCGCTGATGAATGGGAGAATGTGCTGGAGAAGTCCGCTTTCAGCACACACAGCCAGAGAGGGACAACACAGCAGAGAAATGGAGCAACGTGACAGACCAAATGAAGACCTTCAACACACGCCTACAGGTTATGTGGACAGGCTCCTTCAGAAGGAGGAAGCACACAGAATGGGGAAGACGAATTTGAAGAAACAAAGGCACAGAGTTTTTAGAGTTTAGGAAGACAAGTCTTTAGGATGAAGAAGCACAACATCCCAGCAAGAAAAATAAAAACAACTCCATTGTTAGATTCACCTTAATGAAACAGTGGAATATTAAAAATAAAGATAAACTTCAGAGAGAAGTAACATCCTTACAAAGGATGACAATTTGACTAAAAACAGATTTCCTTATCAGTAATAATAAATGCCAGTAAGTAATGCTGAGAGAAAATAATTGTCAGTTTGGAGTTCTGTCCTCAGCTACCTTATCAGTCAACAACGGCGGTGAAATAACACTTGCAGTCTGAGACATTTGCCAGGCTAAGCCCCTTCTGAAAAAATTACTGCAGGGTGTATCCAGCAAGAAGGGAATGGGACTCCTGCAAGACAACAAATGGGACAATTTGTTAAAAAGAACAAATTTGGGGAAACTTAAAAACAAGGTGGGATTAAAATAATGTGGAAAATTGAAGACAGTGAGGAATGAACACATTCTGAAGGAGTGGTTTTGTTTCAGAAAATAATAGGAATTTTAATTAAATTTAATTTGAATGTGAAGAATGAATTGCAAGAAGGTTTCATGGAGAACCCTACTGTGCAAGGAGACAGAGAGGGAGAGAGAGAGTTGGTACTGCTGTGTAAAAAAATTCCTTGAATGTAATGGCATGAAAGCCAGATATTTTTCTATGTTCACAGACTCTGGGCATTATGGTCTGGAAAGGCCACAGCAGGCACGGCCCTCCCGTGAGGCAGGAAGACCCACCTCCAAGCTGGTTCCTTCCCTGGTGGTCTGGCGCCCAGTCTGAGCGTGGCCTGAGCCCCTGCACGTGGTCTGGTTGGGACCTGGCCTTCTCGGGGCTGTATTAGGTTCTGAGCAGGAGCGTGCCGATGGTATTTGATACCTTGCAGAAGGTAGAAAGTTCTCAGTCTTCATGGTGCAAGAACATTGTTACTGGTATCGCCTCCATACTGTTCAAAGAAAAATGAAGCTGTCCTAGATAGCAAAGGAGAATGTCCTGTTTATAACCCTCACGTACCAGTGAGGAGGGGTTGACACTCTGGGGCTCAGGTTCTGTCTCTGCCGTCTCTCCATTGCTTCATTTTCAGCTCTCGTTCTTCACCATGAGTAGATGTCTGTGCATTTTAAACCTAAGCGATCTATTTATCTTCTTGATTTTCTCAGTTATTATTTAAGATAAAGCTGTGTATTTATTGCCTGCCTTGGAAAACAGACAACATGCATGGATGGCATGAAGCCACCACAGGGAAAATGACAGTGGCATTTCTAGAATGGGAGTGTGACAACGTCCATGCATGCTAATTATAGGTTTATGGGTCTCCTGATGACTCTCTTGGAGGGGAAGGTCCTACATAGAACAAGGCTGGAAAACATGCAGATAGAAGCAAGCCTTCCCACTCATTTTCTGGAAATCGAGAAAATGTGTGGTCAATTGTTTGTGTAATAAAGTGTCCAGGGTTATTACAAAATTGGCTATTTCACAGTGGAGATCATTCTCTGATCATTCCTTCATGGTTACAATAAATATGTCATTGATGTGAGAAAAAGTCCTCAACAGGAGAGGACTTCACTTCCTATGTTTTAGAAAAAAATAGAGAAAAGAAAAGGTGGTAAAAATTAATTCTTCTCCAGTTGATTTTTGAATGTGATGACATAGCAACATTTAAAAATTGCTGCTACAAATGGCCAACAAGCTCAGGAGGGGATGAACATCCCTGGCCATGAGGACACGCACGTCAAAACCACAATGAGGGGTGCCCAGCTGGATCAGCCGGTGGAGCATGCGACTCAGTCTCAGGGTTGTGAGTTTGAGCCCCATATTGAGCGTGAAGCCTCCTTAAAATACAAAGGCACATGGTGAGACTTCACTCTGCAGCCACTAGGATGGCCCTCATGAAACACAATGGAAACTGTCAAGTGTGGGCGGGAATCTGGAAACCCCAGTCTGGCTCACATGCTGCTGGTGGGCATGCAGATGTGCAGCTGCTGTGGAAAATGGTTGGGCAGATCTTCAACACGTTAGACAGAGTGACCAGACGCCCCGGCATTTCCACTCCAGGGTACATACCGAAAAGAACTGCAAACAGGTATTCAAATACTTGTCCACAGATGTTCATAGCAGCGAGATTCACAATTACCATGAGGCGGAAACAACCAAAATGCTCATCAGCAGGTGAACAGATAAACACAGGCTGTCTCCCCACACAGTGTAGCGTCGCTCGGCCATCAAAGGGAATGAGGCACTGGCCCACGCCACCACCAGGACGAACCTTGAGAATGAGCTACGTGAAAGAAGCCAGAGACCAAAGACTGTGTGTCGTAAAGATACCTCTTATGGGACATGTCCAGAGCCCGCGATCCAGGGGGACAACAAGCACATCAGTGGGTGGGAGGGAGTGGGAGATAGGGAGTGACTGCTGAGCGGGTAGGGGTTTTATTTGGGGGTGATGAAAAAGTTGGGGAGGTAGCGGTAATGTACAACATTGTAAGTATACTGAATGCCAACAAATTGTACACTCTAAGTGGTTCAAAGGGTAAATTTTATGTCTTGTGTATTTTACTATAATAGAAGTATTGCAAACCAGAAAGCATAGACGCGCTATTTTTCCATCACGCCATTCAGAGCAGACAGGCTTCTCCTGGAGACGGCTGCCTTCTGGCTGGGCTTGGGACACTGCACTACGTCTCAGAGGGCAGAGATACTGCTGCTGTGTCTTGGGCCAAACAAAACAGAAAACACAGGCCCAAGACTCAAAAACGAAAAAACAAAAGATTTACCCATAGAGCCTAATTTTTGGAAGTGAGAGTCCTTTGGTAGCCAGGGTCCGTGGCCTCCACTGAGAAGGCGGGTTCCACTGATCAAGGCTGCCCTTGATCACTTGTGGACAGAATTTCCAGATGCATCTGCGAGTGAAAAATGGAAGTTATCCCCTTTTCAGAAGAAGAGTGGCAGCAGTGATGGAGGTGGGGAGAGAAAGGGGGGCAGGCAGCGAGGGCTCCAGACCCTGGGGAGCTGGGCAGAGAAGGCTGCTGGTCGTGGGGCTGGTGCACTGTAGCAATGGGTCTCCCCTTCTAGAAATGTGCCCTGGAGGAATCACAGCCTGGAGGTGCGAGTCTGAACAGTGCGGTTGTCCTGTTTTCTCTGCTGCGATGTTCCCCCTTTCACCTGAAGACTTTGGATCATGCCTTAAGAGTCACTTCCCCTGGGAGATCCCTGTGAACCCCTCAGCACTTGCCCAGCCAGAATCTGCACCCCCCTGCCTCTATGGCTCATAGACCTTTCTGTATCTCCTCACTGCAGCTTTGTTAGGTTAGTAACTCACAGCGATCCTTGCTTTCACTCCACTCCTGCCTTCAGGTCAGAATAAGTGCATCAGAGACTGCTCAGCTGGTCTGCAGGGCCATTCTCTTCTTCCTAACAGAATTCTAATTTTATTAGAAGAGTTGGTGCACTTTTTTGGCCCTTCCCACCATCCTAGTTTCAGCTGCCTGCAGAGCTGATGTGAGGACTGGAGCTCCAGCAGCTATTTTGGATAATAAGGTGTTCTTGGGTATGGAAGCCACTGCTTGGATAGTGAAGCAGAAAACTTCAAGGTCCCTGGATCTTATCATCACGGACCTGTCGTGGACCATCATGGACTAGCCTTGGGCTGCTTGTGGACTTCTTTCACATGAGAGAGGAATACATATGTATGCCATTTAAGCCACTATTATTTTGAATATTTCCATTATATGCAGCCCAAATGGAATGTTAAGTGGTACACACATGCTCACGGCGGGGGCGGGGGGAGGTCCATCAGTGTGCAGAACTCTGCATGTATCTGTGTATCCCCATTGCCTGGCGAAGCACTCAGCTGGGCAGACTTCTACTCAATCCACCTGGTCCCTTCTTGGGGCCACACTTGCCACTGCAGCCTTGAGTCCATAAGTTTGCTATGTATTTGCCACATAAAGAATCGGCTGTCCCAAGGTTACACCCTGAGCCACCGGGAGTTCTTCACTCCTCTTGACCTGCACTCGGGGGCTGTATATCATCTCCTTCTTGGTTTCTTTCTAAATAGGGTGCAGGAGGACCAACTTCAATTGGCCTGTAAGCTACAAATTTTGAAGCTAATGTACGTCTGGGCTTCATGTGTTTTTTGTGGGCTTTGCTCTGTGCTTTCATTGGCTTTATCCCAAGCCTCTTGGGCAATTATTTTTGGCTCATTCAGTGAATGGCTTTAAATCAACTTTTTCTGTTCCAAATGCTTAATATAGGGCCTGTCCACATGTAGTGTTCATAGTATTATTGGAAAGTGTCTCTTCTACATAAATCTTTCTATCGCAAGTCAGTTGCCTCCATGCAGGTGAAATACACACCCTATTTGCCTAGCTGGAGAGAGAATTCTTTTTTAAAAAATATTTATTTCTTCGAGAGAGAGAGAGGAAAGAGAGAGCAGGGAGAGAGGCAGAGGAAGAGGAAAAGAGAATCACATGCAGCCTCGCCGATGAGCGAGAAGCCCGATGCAGGGACCGATCTCACCACCCACGAGATCATGACCTGAGTCAAAACCAAGAGTTGAACATCTCCCTGACCGAGCCACTGAGGCGTCACGCCCAGCGCCCCACAACAACGAATTCTAAGTGGGTTAGCAGGGCGCACGATGCCCTGCATCATTTAAAAGGATATAACCCTCTAAACAATGCTATTTGAATGTTCTGGAATGAGATGTCCAAGTATGAGGAAGATGGGATTTGCCACATCAGGAAAAATAATAAAAGAGATTTGCACATTCTGCCTGTGCAAGTCTACTAGCGTGAAGGGCTTCCTTCTTCCGTGGCCAGTGTTGTGGACGGGTGCAGAGTGTAACCACTGGATCCTGGGTTATAACTCGGTTTTGTGCTGAGGAAGTGCCCCCCTAGATTTTACACACAGGGATGAATCTGGATAGAAGGTCACTAGAATTCCGCTCTCCCTTCCATAGTCCACGTGATTTGTGGGAATCATCTCGCTTAACTCGTCTGGGACAGAGCCGTCTGCTCACGGAGAGGTGCTGAGAAAGAAATACCTTAAAAGCACCTAAACGTGCTTTTTGCAATTGCAGGGTGATCTAAGTCACAAACACTTGCTAATCATTATTTTCCCCAGGCTCTTAATTTCTCCAGGTGCCAGAGAAATGCAAGATGAAATGAAACATTAGCAGACCCTTTCATGCTGCGTTTTGAATGTTGACACATTAACTGTGGTATTTCAAGTTGGGAAACACAAGACCCTAATATGTAAACTGGAATCCTAAGTACTCCACTGCGCTCTCCCTGGGAACTCTTATAATAGACGTAAGTAGCAATGTTTCTTGAGAACATGCCCAGAGATCTGGAACTGGGCAAATGTTTTCCAAGTCTAACAAGAGAATATTGTGTGTTAGAGACTTGAGGCATTTTTCGTTCCTGTGTGTTCTCATGGCATTGGGATCTGCCGCTCATTCTCCGCCAGTGGGGGTGGAAGCCCCACGTGGATATAGAGGCGAGTGCTCGGTGCCCTGGGATTTAACAGTGCACCTGAGAAGCCACCCCTCCCCCCAACACTGGCTTGTCATGATATTGTGTAGGTCAGCGTGTTATATTGACCTTATTAAAACTAAACAATATTTATTCATTGATGAACGATGAGCAATTTGCTGTTCAAAGATCTCTTTTCCTTGAACTTTATAATCATCTTTTTTTTTTAACTTATTTGGTTTCCATGTTTTTATTATGAATTCAGCCTCAGACTGTTCTGCATAGTCCAAATCTCTCTCAAGACACATGTAGGCACTGATCTCCCTCCCTGAGCGTGTCTGAGACCCCCCACTCTGCCTGGGTCCGATGGGTGCTTGCAGGTCACACACCTGGGACCTCCCCTTTGCTGGGACGCTGCTTTCCTCGTTGCCTTTCTGTCGTGGGTCTCTTCCCGTGTCCCCCCATCTTCCACTTTCTCGTTTAGGGGAAGAACTGCTTCTAGTAGTAGCTTTCCAAGAAAGGGAGTGCGGGAATTTAGACTTTGCGTGTCTAAAATATCTTGGTCTCTCTGACGCGTGGTTGACAGTTTGGCTGGACATAGACTTCTAAATTGGAAATTTGATTTTCCTTCAGAATACTGGGGGATTGACTTCATTGTCTTCTAGCTTCCACTGCTGAGCTGTGACGCTTTTCTGATTCCTGCTTGTGTGTATGCCACCTATTTTTTCTCTCTGGACATTTGTAGGATTGTGTGGTGTGTGTGTGTGTGTGTGTGTGTGCTTCCAGTGTTGCAAAATTTCAGTCATCGTATTGGATGCTCAGTGGGTCCTTTTAATCAGGAAACTCATGTCTTCAACTTCCAGAAGTTTTCTTTAATTATTTCTTTGATGATTTCCTCTCTTACATATATTCTTTGCATTTTCTTTTCAGTTATTAGGTCTCCTGAACTTATTCTCTTTTCTTAATGTTTTCTCTCATTTTTCCCATATTTTTCCTTTTGCTCTGTTTCCTGGAGATTTCCTGACTTTTACCTCTTAATACTTCTACTGAGTTTTCCATCTTGCTGTCGTATTTTAATATCCAAGAGTTCTTTTGTTGTTGTTATTTTCTGAGTTTTCCTTTTTTGAAAAATAGCATCTGAGGATACCAACAATAGTACTTCGGAAGTTTTCTTCTTCCTCAGAGTCTCTGTTCCCTCCACCTGGTTATCTCCTGTGTTGGTCTCTCTTTCATGTCAGAGGGCAGATGTCTGATGAGCCTCAGGTTTAAGGTTTGGGGATTGAGAAGCTAATGGCAAGCTCTGAGGATGGGGGTGGGTTCTACGGACGTAGGGCTCACTGTGGGGAGACCAGCTGAGCTCTGGAATGGAGCTCATATTTATGTTGAGGAATTTCCTCTTGAGCTGGGCAGCTTCTTCAGGAAAGTATTTTTCAATCTCTTGCCTGAGGGACTTGTTCTGGGAGCGATGTGGAGGAGGAAGGCTGGAGATCTCTGTGCCAGTTGGAGTTCTCCAGAGAAGCAGAACCAATGGGAATAACATATATATATATATTCAGAGGCTTATTCTAAGGCATTGGCCTATGCGATTGTGGGGCTGGCGGGTCTGAAATCCAGGGGGTAGCCCGGCAGGCTGCAAATGTATGCAGGTTGGTGTTACCACCTTCATGCAGGATTTTTTTTCTGGGAAACCTTAGTCTTGCTCTTAAGGCCTCTAGCTGATTGGGTGAGGCCCATCGACATTATCAAGGCTAATCTGCTGTGCTCAAAGTCAACTCATTGCCGGTGTTAACATATCTATGAAATACTTTCACGGCAACACTTAGTGTTTCATTAAGTAACTGGAGATTATGACCCAGCCAAGCTGATATCTAAAAGGAATCATCAGCCTTCTTATCTGATTAAGTTATAATTAATTCATCAATAAATAATAATCCATAAATATTTATTGGGCAGCTCATCTATGGTCTGGGCCTTTCATCCTCTCTCTGGTGTGCACCGGCTCTCAGGTGTGCATGCCTCGCAGGATAGCCCACTCACACCCTGCAGAGAACCTCAGGCTCGCTGGGGAGCAGGGGTCAGCACACCTGGGGGGCAGGACAGGGAAGGACGTGGGTTTGCTTGTAGACAAATGTCTCTATTTTGTCGCCTCCCTTCATCCCACTCCATCAAGGCAGACAAGGTCATCTGTCACCTGTCCAGATGTTTTCCAGATTTTAAAACCACACGGCTACTTGAGTAAATCAGCTACTTTGTAAACACTTTATTAGGAGCCATCTGCTGTCAATTTCAAAATCATAAATGACGTCCCTGAATAGAGAGCCCAGCTGTGTCCCTCAACAGCTTCTCTGGCAGACAGGTGGTCTGTGCTCCCCAAACGGGAGCAGGCCTGGTGGCCTGAGGACAGACAGTCCCTTCACAGAGAAGCTAAGCTGTTGTCTCATGGGATGTGGGGGTTCTCAATACTCCTTAGGGAAGCTTAAGAATGTATGAAATCTTCTCTCATTGGGGCTGTGGTTGAATCAGGACTTCTGGAATCCCAAACCGGAGCCTGATGGAGAAGTGAAATACAATGTGAGGGTTCGAACAGAGCTTCTCAAGATGTCACATGTCACATGTGATCTTCTCAGATGTGGGATGGATATGACTAGAAACTTCCAGTTAAGGAATGTGGGCAGACTTCATGGATTTTAAGACCCCCAAGAAAAATAACCTTCAACAGAGAATAAAAAATGCCCTCAAGCTGGTCTCCATTAAAGTTGCTGAAGACTACGCCTGACTTCTTAACCCACTTCATAGCCCTGTTCTAGCCCACTTCCTCTTTCCAAGGACAACATTCTGGATGACAGGAAAGCAAAAACCAAACAATTCCTTGTTTTCCTCCCTTTAAATACTGCTACATTCCCTAGGCTTGGTGACTTTAAGGACTTAGAGGAATTTAAACTACCAACTCCAGAATTTGTTCACTTAATTCTATCAGTTGCTCCTCTGTTAGGTCACAAGGCAAGGACCTGTGCCATGTCCCCTGAGGATGACTTTGATGTGATCAAAGAGGATCCCATCTCGGCCACGAGTTCTCTACAGAGACCAGTGTCTCGAAACTTAGCAGAATTACAGTGTTGTGATAACTAAGTTGAACAAGCACTTTCCAGGGGCCATTGTACTTCGAGAGGAGCAGAAAGTAGAGGGGTTAGGTGCTGCCTTAGACATCGATAGGCACCCACGTGCGTTCAGAGGCTGCATCTGCGTTCTAGCTACTTACGGCAGGTGCAGCAGAATCCACAATTCCCAGCTCATGTTCCAGCCCAACACTTGACTCTCTTCCTCACTGAACAACAGTAATAAAAGGCAGTGCCCCTGGGGGAGACCAGATATCAGGTTATATGTATATACCCTTACTGAAGAGAGAATGGTAATTAAAATTCTTAAGTTCCTGCAATATCTTAAGACATAGGAGTTTGAACTAGTCTTTGAAGCCGAATGCCTTTTTCTTCTGGGAAGCCACTCCTAACAGGGAGAGACCCTCTTCTGGGAACTCCTTCCCAGAAGGAGTTGCTACCCTATGACTCTGGCTCCAGGGAGGCTAAACTCCACATAATAATGTAAAGGTTGTAATTATTGTGGTCAGTGTCTCATTTCTGCAGACTGTGATTCTTTAGAGTAATTTTCTTTTCCAAATATGGGTTTAGACTATAGTGTGCCAATATTTTCTTGCTTATTTTTGTGGAATTGATGCATAGTTCTTCACAGGCAGTGTTGAGAAAAAAATCTACAGATGACAGAACATGCATGCCGGCCTGACCTTCTCTTCACTCCTGCGCACTGGAGAGAGATCGCTGAAAAGGAAAGACAAAGAAGTCAGGTAAGGCAAGATGAGGCCAGATAAAAAAGGGAAGGGAGTCAACTGGCCTTGGGATGGCTTAGTACACAGACTATAAAATAAGTCTCAGTAAATAAATTTCAAATGAGTGACCATAGTAGCATTAAACTAGAAAAAAATTACAGAAAGAGATCTGCAAAAGCCACAAATATTTGGAAATTAAACGATGAGCTTCTAAATAGAATTTGTAAGTATTATAAGCTGAATGAAGATGAAAACACAACATGCCAAAATTGTGGGGTGCAGCTAAAGCGGTGCTTAGAGGGACATGTATAGCACTGAATGCATACATTAGAAAGAGGGGACACCTGTGATCTAAGCTTCCACTATATCAGTTAACCAGTAAGTCCTGGCAGCTCTACTTCGGTGAGATTTCTTAGCCAGTTTATTTCTCCACATCATGCGACTGCAGTCCCCTAAGTGACCCCCCACCTCCAGTCCTGCCTTCCTCTAACCTCAGTCTCCAGTCTGTCCTGCCCAGCTGTTCTCACTGCTCTTTCTGTTTGGCATTCCAGCCCTGCTGATCTTCTCCGGCTCCTTGGAGTTCTCGTGCCTTCCTCCGGGTCTTCTCACACAGCTGTTCCTCCACCCCCACCACCTGTACCACCAGTTTACCCCACTCATTCCCACCCACAGAAATATCCTAGCTTAAGCTCCCTTTCTTTCTGGAAGCCATGCTCCTGCTTTGCTCCTGTGATAGCACATAGTGCTTCCTTTGTGGTAGCGTTTAACGCATCCACAAATTGTATTGCCTTGGGTCTCTTCCCCACCAGATGAGGGGACAGCTACCAGGCCTTTTTATATTTGATATTGCATATCTGGCTTCTAGCATAACTTCTGTGCCTTGTAGGGGCTAAAGAAATATTCGGAAATGAATGAAAGCCTACTTTAGGGGAAATATGCCCACGACGTTTGTGATTACAGGTCAATGAGGTCTGGATTTTTGGATCACAGCTTGCGGCCCACATCAGTTGTTTTCAGGCATCCACTGGCGCCTCCAGCTTGACAACAACCCTGAATTCTACTTGGGAATCTGCGTGGTTCTTGGGATGCCCATACTTACCCTGGCTCCAGCAGTTACTTAAATATTCACCATTAAGAAAGCTGATCTGCTTGTGGCTTCAACTGCTTGAAGCCACAATTTCTCAATTAAATGAGTTATTGGGATTTCCTAAAAGGCTCCAGGGCCCTCCCGTTTCATCATCTTCCCATCACGAAGGTGCCAGTTGCCTTCTCTGGCAGTGTTCCTGTCATGTTTCCTGGCGGGACTAGTCAGAAGTATCTGGGTGATTGCCCAGCGCTCTAGAAAGAGCATAAGCAACAACTTGGCACATGTCGAAGTGAAACAGGCTAACACCATGAGGAGATGCAACAGATAAGAATAAAAAAGGAAAACCAATGTGGAATTAATCTAAATTTAAATAATATCACTTTTTCAATATTTTTGCATGTATCAAGCAAATGGAAATGGCTGTTGGGCCAAAAGAGAAAATGCTGGGCCTTGCTCCATCTATTTTTCAAAATAACATGAATTGTCTTCTTCCTGATAATACAAATAGCTCATGTTCATTATAAACACTTGGGACATTTTAGAAAGGTATAGAAAAGAGAAAGATCACCCAAAACGGGACGCAAAGTAACCACCACCAGTGATGTTCTGATGCATTTCCTTTCAGAAGTTTTTGTACATATGATATAGATGTATATTTTCCTTTTCAAAATTCAAATGTGTATCAATGTGTCTGCATACATGATTCCAAGAAGCCATCCGTACATCCTTCCATTTTACAGACATGCCGTAACTTACAAGAAACACGTCCCCTACTGTTGAGCATGTGGGCTTTTAAGTTTGCACTGTTGTAAATTACTTGGTGCTGAGCACATGGGATATGAACCTTCAGGAGCACCTCTGCTCAGATCACAGGTTGACTTCTCCTCCTCTCGTGTTTGGACCCTCTCTTCCTTTCTCAAGCGAGGACACTCCCCCCACCTCAGGGGTCCCTGCTTGAGAAGCCTTGCCATCAGTGTGCAAAGATTCTCCAGTATCTTCCATCTTGCACAAAGCAGGGTCTCTGTCACCCCACGCCCTCTCCAGCTGCCAGCCCCTCGCTGCCCGGGTGGCTGGCCGCGTTCCCTTAATCCGACGCTGGGTTCAGCTCCACTGCCTCACCTCATAGTCGCTCGCGTCAGCTCTGGGCGGCTGTGGCTCCATCCCTCATGGAAAACAGCTTCGCCATCTCTGCTTGTCCATACAGCTCTCTGTCCTCACGGTCCCTGACCTCTTGGCACCATTCAGTAGCCCTCCTTCCAGAAACAGTCCCAGCTCCGGGCTCTCATGACACCTTCGTTTTTGGTCCTCTGACTTCCACACCCTTTGCTTGCTCTTCTCCTTCAGCTTGTCCAAAACTGTTGGCGGTACCTTAGGGTCGGATCTCGGATCTCTTCCCTTCCACACCTTGCCTGGAAAATCTTATTTTCTCCCAGGACTTTACCTGCCAGTGACATGCTGATGACTGCAAACATGTCTCCCCGGACCAGAACTTTCTCCAGATTCACAGATTAACTGTCTACGTGACACTTCCCCTGGATGTCCGTTAGGCCTCTCAAGCCTAAGGCCGCTAAAACAGAAACATTTCTTTTCTCCTCCTCAGAATACCTCCGTTCTTCCCCTCACCTTCTGCAACTCAGGAACTTCCACGATGAGTCATTGCGTTTTCAAGGCAAAATGTAGGCCTCACGCTGGTTTCTGTCTTTTTCTCACCTTCACAATCCAACCCACTATGAAGTCCATTTGTCTATCTCTGTGAATTCAGTCTGTCTCTCCATCTCCACTGGTTCTCTTCGTGTCTGAAGCCTTCACTACGTCTTGCCTGGATGACCGGACAGCCGCTTCACTGCTCTCCAGGCTCCATGTCTTGTCGGGGTGTCACCCATTCCGCATACATCCCCCAGCGCGGCCTCCAGACCAGCCTCCCTCCCAACGCCGTCCGGCCTCTGCCACCTGCTCCAGCGCACCTCCTACCGCCCTCCCACGGGCTCTAGTGCCCCGGCCACCGGGGCCGTCCTGCTCTTCCTCGCCCACTCTGCCCTTTCTCACCCTAGGGCCTTCGTGCTTATTGTTCCTCCTCCTTGGGACATTCTGCTCCTGATCTTCACATGAATGCCTCCTTCTTACCTCTGGGACTCCCCTCAAATGTCACTTCGCAATTGAAAGTTGGCTCTCCTTTCACCCATCAATCCTGGAGTCTGAGAAACTTGCCCACATGCAAATCACACACAAAACAAGTGGGAAACAAAGGAAAATGCCAACTGGAAATAATCCAAAGCCCATCAACAGTGGAATGGACAAACTGTGGCATATCCCTACAATGGCATAGGACAGCAGAAGGAAAAGGAATGAACGACGTCAGCATGGTTGGACGTCATGGTTGGACCTCAAGCCATGATGGTGACCGAGAGAAAGAAGTCACAGAGGAATGAACATGGTGTTGAGTTAACCTACACAACCTTCCAATATATTGTGTGGAGATATAGCCACATATGTGGTAAAACAATGAAGAAAAGCAAGAGATGAAGAAAGTACTTGGGGGATGGGGACTTCCCTTCCAAGGGTGCACAGGGAGCCTCTGATGTTTGGTAAGGTCATCCCTTAACGAGGACAGTAGGATAAGATATTTGTTTCATTTTTTATCTTTAAGTTGCATATGTATAATTTCTAAGTGCTTTTGAATCCATGGTGTCTTTTACAATAAAAGGTTTTTTTTTTTTAAAGATGGGATTATAAAGCAACAGAATTACTTTTTCCTTAGCATTATGATAATAATGTAAAGTGCGCTTGCTCTGTATCTCGGTTCCCTCACCGTTGAGTTGAAGGGACGGAACTCCTCAGCCAAGATCTCGCTCTGCTCTCACATCTCCTCATTCAGTGCACAGCAGGCTGCTTGAAGGGACCTTGAGAGGACATCTGGTCTATCTCAGTACTTTCCAGAAGAATTGCCAGTTAATTAAAACCAGTCCAGACAAAAGTGAACAAGTGTGATTTGGAAATCCCACACTCTGTCTCCCCAGGAAGAAATTACACAGCCTTGTTATATAATTAAATATCTGAAAATTCTTCCTTCTGACTTACGTAGCTGGTTTACACTTTGGGGCCTCTTTTCAAACAATGGGACAATACATTCAAGGTCGGAACGTTTGGGGAGACTAAGTCCAAACGGGGATGCCCATCGGTAAAGTCACGGCTCCCCACGCCTAGGCGGAGCTCTATACCCCTTCCCAGAGCACAACACGATGGGGAGTGCGTGGAGAGGAATGCTGGCCAAATGTGCTCTTGGGCCAAATAAAATCTCTGCCAAGCTGATGGCACAAATACAATGCTCAGTAATCTCTCCAAGGAGAATCTGCCTGATGTGTGTCAGAGTTCCTATACGGCAGAGACTCGCAAAATTGTATGTTTCAATGTAACTATTCTCTGACTCCGTGGAAGAAGCACGGTGTTTCTCATAGCCCCCGAGATGGAACCGCCCTGGAAATCAGGTTAACTAGAGCTCAACCTAATCACTGTGTGACCCGACTGGGTAAATGCAACCTGGAGTATTGAATATCCTACTGTATGTTGTTTTTATTCTCAATTTCATCTGGCTATTTCCTTAGGGACCGCAGAGCAAGACTAGGCAGCAAAGTAATGAAATGTGGTAAATGTGGTTAAAGAGAAATAGGACTAAAAATACTTTCCTTTGTTGCATCTTAGCAGCCCCCATATATAGCATGGCTTACTTTAGTTTACAAAGTCAGTTCTTAGGAGGAAAAAAGCCAGTTGAATTTATTGCTGGGGAAACACCGAGCTTGCTCAATTTTATAACATAGACGTTCTTTGTTTTACAGATATGCCATGAAATCATTAACTGCCACTTACACCAGGTGCCAGAGCAAGCTCGCTGAAGTTCACGGACACCTCCTGAGCTGGCACCCCGTGTGGGCAACCCCGCGGCCTCCTCAGCAGCTATAAGGCAATCGCGTGGCCTGGGTGAGGTTAGCGCGGAAATGTGTTAACGCCAGGAGGACTCTGGGAGCCTCAGTCATGACCTCTGAGGGGACAGGCCTTTCTGCCGGTAACTGAGAGAAGTCTACACTGGCTTCTCAAACAGGCCTCAGTGCTGTAAGCTGGAAGGACTTTTGGGCCCTGCGGCTAAGAGTGAGTCTCAAGAGTGAGGAGAAAGGGGAAGGACTGGCCTCCTACACTCCCCGTTCTTGAAGGCCTTCCACGGTCTAAGCTCCATGCGCCATCCCCAACCCTCCCTCCATCTAGGGGTTCACTGAGTGGGGCGAGAAGTGTCTGAAGGGAGCGAGTTTACACGGGGCAAGTGAAGCAGAGAAAATACGAAGAACTGCTTATTTGAGGAAAGGTTTTGAAGCGTTGTATGTGTTCGGAGGTCGCCAATACCCATGGAAATGATCACTCGAACATGTCTCCCAAATCTTTCTCTTATATCACACATTTAAAAAACCTTGAGAATCATGAAGCAGTGGTTTAGCAGGAAAAGATGCTGCCCTGAGTGTTCTCTTTGTCACTGGCCAGCTGATCGGGTCCCTCTGTCTCACCGCTCCACACCTGGTTCCAAGGCCGGGGCAGGGAATTCCACGTGTCACAGAGGGCAGGGAGGGAAGGAGAAGGGCCACAGGGACACTGACAGGTCCCCTGAGAGGGAAACGCGGGGTGCCAGGGGGGTCACGGGCCCTGGAGCAGGGGGTCGGCAGGCTTCCCGGAGGAACTAGCGTCTGTGGGAAACACGCATGGGCGCTAACCGGGGACGAAGACCTGGGGCTGTCACCTCCCGGCGCGGGGAGATCGGGACACGCCACCGCGCCGCAGGCCGGACAGCAGCCTCCCCCGCCCGAGTCCAGGGCGTGGGACTCCCGCGGCGAGGCCTCCCGCTCCGCTTGCCCGGCTGTCCTCCTACGGGAATGGAGAGCACCCGGGCCCGACGGCCAGGCTGGGTCCCTGCTCGCCCTTCATCCTCCTGCCGAGTAGGGCCGCTGCGGAGCTCTGTTCTTCGTCCTCGTTCCCACACAGCGCCGTTGGACGGGTCACCTATGGCTGCGCAACCCCGAAACTGAGAGCGCTCCCCTCCCGCGGTTTCCTGCTTGGGAGCGGACAGTGGCTGGGCCCTGGGGAGACACCGCCTGCGCCAAGAGCAGTAGACCCGCAATCGCAGGAGGCGTGTCTTGCAAGTTCCCAACAACGCTCCTGAAAATTTTTTTCCCCCAAAATATGTTTATTTTTTCAGTGTTACAAGATAGATTGTTCATGCACCACACTCAGTGCTCCATGCAGTACGTGCCCTTCTCAATACCCACCACCAGGCTCGCCC